>CM048917.1:6447613-6927613 GCA_026686955.1 Epinephelus cyanopodus
CATTTTTAGTTGTAGATTATATTTGTTTATATATATGCTACAGTGAGTTGTTTTCCACAGAGCTCTATAGTGTGAGCATTTTACTCGCATTTGCGACTAAAAATAGTTTTGTGCGAGCAAAAGAAATCATTCAGGAGCAGCTGTGCGAGTACAGATTTCAACCAGCAGCAGAAACAAAAGGCAAATCCTGCCGGTTGTGGGTTGAACGGGGGTCACAGACAGGAATACGGCGCAGCATTATGGCCACCGCCGCAGGATAACAGCTTACCGGCGACCAAGAAGCCCAGATCCAGGTCCAATAATTTCCTCTTCTTGGTGTCATGACTGCCCAGTAGTACCTGGACAACCGGGCCGTGGCGGCACACAGGTATGTGGCGTGTCAGAGGAGAAACGAGCCGTTCACATTTCTCTTTGTGGCAGGTAACAGTCCACAAACCTCACTGCACTTTAGAGACTGTTCTTTACTTGTCAGGGGAGGAGGGTGGCTGGTTGATTTTTATTTCATTATAATTGATCATTAATATTGATCCCCGCTATGTTAATCACTTATTGATGCTGTTTTTCTTTGAATAAGTCAATAAGTAATTTATTCCATTGAAAAGTGATTTATCTTTTTTATAAATGACAAAAGACAGATCAGGAGATTAACCTATACTTATTTCTTGGCAAAATTACTCTTAATAAATGTGTATTTTTCTTTCAGTTTTTACATTTTTGTTGGGGGAAAACCTTTCATTCCCAAACTGCTTGTCTCAAATTGTAGTTAAATTCAAAATCTCATAGAAACATATGCTTGGATACATTAAAAAAAAGGAGTTAGGAGTGAGGAATAAAACCTAACCTAATAGAAAAATCTAACAATTAGCTAGATGAAAACAGTGTAAAAAAAAACCCCAGCCTGCAGCAAAGACCTGAAACATGCAACAAGAAACACACACACACACACACACACACACACACACACACACACACACACACACACACAGTACAGAGATGTGGGCAGCACAATAGAAGGAGCCTTGGACATCACCGTTGCCGTGGCAACTACTCCCAGCGAGAGAGTCCACACACCAAAACACATACACACTTCAAAAACACTCTCACCTACACACACACACACACACACACACACACACACACACACACACAGTTTAACAACATGCACTCACTGATAATCACACTCACACAGGTTGTTGACCCATAATGCCTTGCTGCATCAGCGGCTAAGGGGAATGGGACGATCAGCATATTCAGTGTGTTTTCAGTGTCAGGCTGTGGACGGACGTACTTCAGTGTTTCTGCTGCGGCTGATCAATAAAAATGACTCACTTCACGTCACTTTCACTCTCAGATAAACATGGACGTGATTGTTGAGGCTGACGGTGAATTTAGGGCAGAGATGATGCATCGACCCTCCAACTGACTGGCTGGCTGTTTGTCCTGAGCAGATCTTTGGACTCTGCCAGTTTTAAAATGACTAAATAAATTCATAGATTCAGGTTCAGCTGTTGACCTTGAAGTGCTCCAACCTGCCTGAACTAGAAGTGTTAATGCGTCACACCGGTTCCACCTCCAGCTGCTCCAACAGGGAAATCAGTGGCAAAAGAAAGAACATTGCAGAAAAAGCTGACACTAAGAGAGAACTTGACGCTGCGAGAGCCAAAACTCGGGTCAACATCGGCTCTGTTTTTGAGCAATGGCGACTGATGCAGCTTCATCCTGAGGTAAAAAGGGACTAGACTTTACTCCTCTTCTCTTCGGTGTTTCTAATGTTACCTTGCCAACGCCAACGTCTATCTTGGACGCAATGAGGACGTAATGGAGGAGGAGAGAGTTGGCCTTTAGAGGGATTTGGAGCTGTCGATGTTCAAATTTTTTCTAAGTGCTGTGTGATACTTGTTACCTGGAGAGGTTGGAAAAAGATATACGTTTCTTCCCTGTTCCAAAACCCAAAATCAATAGTGAAGTGTCAATTAGGAACTGAACATCTTTTGGCTTAAAATATCAGTTTTTTTGTGGCATTAACTTGGCTGGATAAACACAGAGACTGGTTGCTAAAAATACACATTTGGTGCTTAACAAGCTGCTGGAAACACAGCGAAGACTTGTTTGCTTAGTGTATTTATTTTTCAGAGACAGTGCATATTAATAAACATTACTATAAATATGCTAGAATTAGCCAGGAGGCTTATTTTTGTCTGTAGTCCCTAGTCCCCTAAAATTAAGAAACATGTTTAAGAACAATAATTGTGACATAAAGCATATCAGTCACAAAGGCAGACATAAGCTGGACACAAACATGAGCAGCAGTAAAAGCAGAAAATAATACAATTCATCACAGCACAAACAAACAGCACAGAACATTTTAAATTACATTTCATTTCAGCTCTGTGGAAACAGACATAACCAAAGGCAGAAATGAGCAACGAGACAAGAGTAGCACTAAGGTTAGTTGAGCAACAGGGTAATTCAGCTGCATATGAGTTGTGTTTTGACAAAACATTTACCAAATGATTAGTCATCATGATAGCGTGTCTCACCTTGGCATCACACCATCATCCAGCTCCAGATGACAAAAACAGCTCACACAATAGAAACGTGTATATGATACACATAAATTAAAAAGTCATGTATTTCTTCTGACAACTGGACTGATTTAGCTTTATCGTCAGGTAGTGACCTGGTGGCCACAGTTATTACGACTGAACAACAGAGGAAGCCAGTGGACGTAGTGTAAAGAGCAAGACAGTTCGCAAAAGGATGAAATCAGGGTGGATGGGTCAAACATACACAGGACTATGACCTGGGGGAGACTGCTGTTCATGTTCAGTGGATAACCTAAAGTCAAGGTTGACGTATTTTAACTACGCAATGTAGCATGTCACGTACTTTACGTTACATTTTGTAAGTAACAAACATTTGTATGTTAAGCCAAACTATGATCTTTTTCTAAACTTAAAAAGAAACTGAGAAAAGCATGCACATCCCAAAAAAACTAAGTACTGTGTGCCGGACAAAAAAGAGTGAAATGAATAAAAGGAATAAAGTCTGCACACCAGAGATCTCTTCAGACAAACAGGTGAACAAATCACACCTCCATATATGTATATACACACACACATCACATATCACCCGAGCAGTCATGGGATGAAAAGTAAATGTACAGAATTTGTTTAAAAAAGGTCAGTAAAGAAAGGAACTAACTTTATACATTATATACATAGAAGAGTAAAGATATATTTTGGTTTCATGTACACATTTTAAGAGTACAAAAATGTATATAATTTTTTGGGTTATTATGTACACATTTTAAAAAAGAGTATATATATTTGTAGACGTGCAGATAGATGACTAAAAATGACAAACATCGGGACGCACCTTCATACGGTCATGTCAAGTCAGAAAATAAGGTAATTGGAGGTACCTCAAGTACACTGAAAAAGGCGATACTACACTATGAAAAAAAAGTCTGAAAAAAATGAAAAAACAGTGTCATCGGAGACACGACTAGGCAAACAGAAATCTCACAGACATGGCACACGTCAATCAAGCAGACCATAACCCAGGAGAAGAGTGTCTGCAGACAGTTAACAATAACATGGCAAGTACAACAGAAGACACAACACACATCAATGTCACAAACATGTGGAAACCAGCTAGAACTAGAAAGCTTTACAGAAAAGGCCTAATATCAAAGTGCGTGGACTGGTGGCTGGAGAGGTGCCAGTTCACCTCCTGGGCACTGCCGGGGTGCACTTGAGCAAGGCACTGAATCCCCTGACATCTCTCCACTTTGTGCATGTATACGTCCTGTTTGTACATGTGTGTGTATTTCGGACCTGTGTGTTAATGACAAGAGAGTGAAAAAATTGAATTTCCCCTCAGGGGGATTAATAAAGTATATAAAATTAAAAAAATAAAAATAAAAATAAAAGAACTAACAGGGACAATGGCAAAGGGAGTTTGTGCCTTAAAACTGTAGGGTTGGGACACCATTATAGCAGGATAGAAGGAAGGGTCATAATGACAGTGACAGTGTTTCAGGAGCCAGACTTTGGTGTCAGCTCTAGTCAATGGGGTAGTCACTGCAAATCACATTTTAACCCATCATATGAGTTTGTTTTCTTATCTTACTGATGAGAGAGTGAAACATGGTTTCAGACGTGCCTACAACAACAGGCATGATGTCAGAGCCCTGCCATAGCTCCAGCCTGGACTCAGTGTGGCTGACAGCGAGAGAGGATGGACAAAGTCAGTGACTGTACGCAAACAGTGTGACTCACCGAGGTCATACTTGGTCCAGACAGACGGAGAAATGCTACGAAGGAACCGTCTTACTAGTGGCGTTACTACCAGTGAACAGAACAAGCAGCTGAAAAAAAATTCCACCAGATAAAAGAAGAATTCATTACGTGATGCTTGCTCAAAATTTTTAATATAAAATGCATTTTCATTTTCATTTCCGATTTTTTTCTATCAAAATTGAAACAACAAAGGTGTGATGGGTTGAAGTGTGATTTGCAGTGCCTACTATTACACAGATGAGCTAGCTGAACTAGTTGTGAGCTAGTTAACACCATAGTTGCCAACTTTAAGAAATGTCCAACAGATTTTGTTTTGACCTCTCTCTGTTTGCTTTTTGCTGGTGAAACACTGGATACTTTTACCTCTTTGTGGCCTCCAAATATCCCTAAAATAAAAGAATTTGGGAAATAGAAATGGTGCTTGAACTTACTGACGGTTTACAAGGAAACTTTTCCTCATTTTAAGGGGTAACAAGCCCAAAAGGTCAGGCACCACTGCTCTGGACCAAAGTGTTGGATTGCCAGACTGACAGACGGCTAAATATAACATTTGCACACATTTTAAAATGTCTGCTAAGAATCTACATCATCTTGAATTATGTCAGTGGGAGAAGGTGCTACAGAGAGTTCAGGTGGGTCTGTGGTCGGTGCTGTTGCAGCTCCCTGCTCAGTAATGGATGAGGAGTGTCCAGTTCAGAGCAGCATGAACCTGCACGACGTCTCCCTGCATTCAAATGAGCTGCAGGTTAATGGAGAGGGAGCTCTGCCCCGGAGAGACGACGGCGCTACAGTAACGCTGCGGTGGATTTCTGTCCAATTAGAGCTGACTAATTGCCTCCTTAGACACGGAGCATCACTAACTGTTTCCAGTACTTGCAAACACTAATAAGAGCGAATGTGACAGGGCCATTACAGCTCAGATTTATATCCAACTATTACGATATGTGTGATGTGGGCTGGGAGGAAATAAAAACAGTCCTGCACAACTGGGCTGCATGCTGAGCCGTTGCCATGACAGCAGAAGATAAATGGTGGGTATTATTAATGCACTATAAAGCCTAAAACCACAATAAATATGATGATGAATAACGGCTCTTAAACAAGCGAGGAGTCTTAATGAGCGTTATTATAGCAGAGAAAACAGCCCTCACACACACAGTCCCGACAAAGCTGCGGCACTCTGTTAATCCTGGAATTATAATGAAGATATAAATGTCAAGTCGGATCTCTGTTGACTTTCAGCCGTTTGATGGGGATTCACAAGTCTGCGGTCAATAAACATCACGAGGGCTCAGCCAGGTCATCATCCTCATCATCCTCACAAACTTTATCGATCACAGCTTCTGTTTGTCAGCTCGAGGTTTAACTGTCCCTGTTAAAGCTGCCATATGGACTCGCAGTTTGACTCCAACTCTGATGTTCAAGGTTGGTGCAAAAAAAGGGACGTTTAAAAAAAAAAAAAAACACATTTCACTTTGTATTTATTATTCTGACTTCTATTCCATGTAAGACAGGACGGTGATCAGGAAGATGTGAAGGCCGTTTAGACTGGCAGTAAACTAAATCACGTCACACAAGACTGAGATCATTTTTATATACTGCATTTACACAGCGCTTTCATCAAGTGTTTCACATAAACACTGATGTCAGAGAGCTATGATGTAAGGTGACTGTCTGAACGTCAGGAGTAATCTGCGCGCGTTCAGTATTTTGCCCGAGGACCAGCAGACAATTTGAGGGGGGAAGAGGGGGAATGTCATTCCTCTTGTTAGCAAAACAACCAAAATGTGTCTGGTCTTGTTTTGATTTGAAAAATTAACAAATCGCTGACTGCCAAGGACACTTGGACATGTGGACAGGAGAAGCTGAGGACTGAACCACCACCGTCTCTACCGACTGCGATTCAGCCGCACTGTAACTAGTGCCAATGTGTTTTATGTGCAGGAAAACAAAGGAAAACATTTTGCTGATACAGTCAACCTTAAAATATGCTCATTAAAAACAATTCCTCATTATAGTGACTAAAACTGATCTGAGCAGTTTTATACTTCCTTCAAAACAAATCCACTGCTGCAAATTTGTGTATGTATATAATTTTTAGGATCCGGTACACAATTAGAAATTGCTTAGTTTGTTGTAAAAATGGAAGGGCTTTTGTACTGAACAGAGACGAGAACAAGACTGTGCAGAGACATGTTCAACTTACAAACACTGAAGTAACCAAAGACAATGGTCCCTCTTTTTGTTGGCACAGCCGGAGAATTTTACACATCAGCATGTTTCCAGGTGTTGCAGAGTTCTGCTGCTTGTGTATCAAGGTAGTGCAAATACTTCAGTGTGTCTCCAGAAGGAGCTGAGTGAAGTCTGATAAATGTCCTCAAGTGATGTCACTTGAGTCAGCATCAGCTGACGACTACAAGTTTGAAAAGCAAACTAGAATTACCGCCCCGCACTAGTATGCATCTGCACACCTGTCAAGTTTCTCTAACAGTTTACATCTATGTTTGCAAAAAAACATAGATGCTTCACACCCATCTTCCCACCAGCAGCCCAGAAGATCTAAACAACCAGCACAGTTTCAAGGTGGACACCCAAGACATAGTCACCAATTCAGTATCTTTCAAATCTCTATTATCTATTCAAATCTCCTTCTGTTCCTGAGATATGACATTGAGCAATGGCCAGAAAAGTATCTACTATAATGTTACAGTGAAGTTGACCTTTGACCTTTTGGATATAAATTGTCATTATTTCATTATTTTATCCTATTAGACATTTGTGTAAAGTTTTGCCATAACTAGTATATAAATACTTGATTTATGGCCAAAACCATATATTGTGAGGTCACATTAATCTTGACCTTTGACCTTCTACCACACGATTCTAAACCGTTTATTCTTCAGTCCAAGTGAACATTTGTTTCAAATTAAAGCAATTCCCTCAAGGTGTTCTTGAGATATCACGTTCAAGAGAATAAAACAAATTCAAGGTCACTCTGACCTTGACCTTTGACCACTGGAATCCGATCAGTTTATTGTTAAGTCCAAGTGAACATTCGTGTCAAATTTAAAGAAATTCCCTCAAAGTATCCTTGAGATATTGCATTATTGCATTCACACAAATGAAACAAGGTCACAGTGACCTTTGACCACCGAAATTACTTAATTGCTGACCCCATGTGAACATCTGTGCCAAATTTGACTAACATGCCCATAGATATCAGATTCACGAGAATGAGACAGATGCAAGGACACAGTGACCTTGACCTTTGACATTTTGATTACCAAAAACTAGTCAGTTCATTGTTGAGTCTGAGTGAAATCTTAAGAAATTGAAGAAATTCCCTTCAAGCTGTTCTTGAGATATCATGTTCACGAGAATAAGATGGATGCAAGGTCACAGCGACCTTGACCTTTGACCCTTGACCACCAAACTCTAAAGAGTTCATCCTCAGGTCCAAGTCAACATTTGTCAATTCCCCTTGAGACAGACAAGGCCATAGTGACATTGACCATTTACCTATGACAACCAAAAGCTAATCAGTTCATCGTTGAGCCATCGTTGAGACATTTGTGACAAATTTGAAGAAATTCCCTTGAGGCGTGCTTAAAATATTGTGTTCACGTCCAGACAGACAACTCGAAAACATAATGCCTCTGGCCACTGCTGTCGCCGGCTAATGTTAACGTAGAACGAGAACATTAGCTGCTAGTAGCATAAATCAGGTGAGCTGTTGGCTGCTGAGTTACATACTGGGTAATGTAGGCGCCAGGTTTTGACGAGGAAGCAGAATGCATGGAATAAAACAATCACTGAGCAGTTTAACCTCAAACTAAGTGGCACTATCACAAACTGTGACGTTCTTGACTTACAAAATTATATGTGTATAATCATATGTGTTATTCATCACACAATTTAAACGGGTTCAGAACATTAATTGTCTCTGGCTGTTAACTAGCATATATATTTCTCCTGAAATAAGGTCCCATGTGGGCCCACTGGAAGGACTCCGCCTCTCTGTATGAGGAGGACAACGTGCATAAGAAACTCATCTCTCTGTATATCCCTACATAGTTACAAATACACCTGAATAATAGTGAGTGGGACGAAAAAGACTGAAGACGTCACACCAAACAAGATCAGCAAGATCCTGCCTGATTTAGAAAATGAGTAAAGATGCCAAGTCATGGCAAGAATTGGCCTGATATTCATGCAGTGTGTGTGTGCAGCTCGATGGCACCAGAGAGCCTTCAGTTAGAGAGCTTCATGTGTGCTAAAGCTGTTTCTGTTTCTGCACCACTATTCTTAGCAAACTCTCTCAGAGCCTCTTTCGCTTCCACATCAGAGATTTCAGGACAGATGCACTTACAAAAGCAGCATCAATGTGACAAGCAGCTGATCATCAGACTATTTTTAGAAGACCTCTGACTTGTATCCTGCTTCAGCACCGAACACAAGTTGATTAATTAACAGACGACTTGACGCATCCAGCGGCCATATGATGTGACGGGAAGACTCGGCTGTATCTCATTCCCAGATCCATAAATTCTTGGACACTTTTTTTTATTGGAATACTTCCACTGAAACCACTCCAAGCTACATGTGAGACCGTCCGCACTCAGGTCTGCACATCGTGTTTCTTTCATCCTGACTTCTGAGGCAAACACCATGCTCATTAACACATATGTGATGGCATGTTAATTTATGGGAAAAGGCATCCATGGAAGTCCTCTCCCGGTCACTGATCATCCTCGGGGGGAAGAGCCGCTCGGCAGCGAGGAGAGCTTCACACCAACAACAAAGTCACATCTGATGTTTAATGCAAAAGGCCACGATTTCAATGGCGACGTCCGACGCTTTCATTCCCTTCCCATCAGTCTGCGGTGTCAGCCACCAGCAGGCCGGACGGCTTCTGAGCAGCCTAATAAGAGTTCTGGAGAGTTTTAAAAGGGAATAGACTTTGACTATCACACATGGCCAATCCCAGGCCTCATTAGCACCGAAACAACTTCCAAGAAGAAGGGGGAAAAAAAACACAAACAAAAATGTTTAATGTAAGAAAAAACTGGCCTCATCTCCTGCAGGATCACATTTACAGTGAGCACACCTGACTTCAGGGAGAAAGTAAACAGGAAAGAAAGACGGGGATTAAGGTAGTTTTAGAGATGAAAGTCCACCGTACAGCAAAGTCAACATTTACTGCTGCAACATCAAACTTTCAGCTGCTCTGCTCTGTTAAGGCAGGAAGCTCAGCAGGCCTGAGAGTCACAGTGGAAGTAAAGAGGAAGGCTGAGCTGAACGAAGGACAGACATTCAGTGTTCGGAGGACAATGGTGATAAACAGGTCAGAGGAGCAGTGTCAATCTAACTAAAATGGAAAGAGTCTCTGAATGTCTGTCTGTCCTTTGATTTTGTCAACAACTGTTCATCAGTTTGACTCTACATTTGGCTGGTGTGTAGCTGAGGTCCCAAGGAAGTGCAGTGTCAACTGTGAGCTCTTGAGATCTGTGGACATACCTACACACCTATTAAATCAGGGTCTTCCTTGGGTTTTTTTGAGACCAAGGTGGCAAAGGCCTGTGGCAGGGGGCATCTCGACAGCTGTAATTTTAAATGTGCTTTCATATGTTGTGTTGGGTCAATGAAGCATTACGATGTCAAATTTTACCCATGTAGCAGCTGGCTAGTTAGCTTGCTAATCCCACCATGCTATCATGCGACACCAGTGTTAAATTTTTCACAGCAATTTTAGATTTAGTCTCAGTCTTGAGACAGACATGCTGAGTAGTTTTAGTTACATTTTAGTCATTCTTATCCTTCATAGTCTGAGTCTAGTTTTAGTCCACAAAATTCAAAATAATTTGGTCACCAAAAATTCGTGACATATTAGTCAACTTTTAGTCATGATGTTTTCTTTGTTTTTTAATCTTTAAATTAATACAGTGAAATTCGTGTACCAGAAATTAGAATCAAGGTGACAGGTTGTATAAAAATTTCATTTAGACAAATAATTTCTACACACGGATTTACGAGCACACATTTACTGATCATCGTCTGAAAAGCTCAACATCTTTCTATTTATGCTCTAAAAACCTGACACCACAAATAATCTGAGACAACTAGGATTTGTCCCCAAGTTCAATGTAAACTCTGACTCATCCATCTCAAAGAGCAACGGCCAACAGGGACACAGCAACACTTAAGTCATCAGTCACGCCAAACCAATGTTGAAACTTCAACAATTATTCACAACTGACACGCTTTCGCTTCTTTGTGTCATTGGTCGGTACTACAGAAAATAATGCACATTGTTTTTAAAGTAGCCAGTAGAGAATATTATCAAGGGCGTTTCCTAAGTTCTTGTGGTGACATAATGAAAACCACAACTATGGAAAAAAAACCATCTTGCTATGTGTAAATAATATAAATATGTGTGGTGCATCCTCTGTTTTGACTTTGTCTTTCTGCAGTTTATTGAAAACAATTGAGCAACCGATAAGCAAAGGATGATAAAACCAATGCATGAGTGTGTGTGTGTGTGTGTTTACGTTGGGAGCTGCTGTTATTTAGTTGCAGTGCGGTCAAAGTGGATGGGCGGTCCGGTTAACTTCCCCATGGGGGGAGATTAGACTGAAGTGTTGCCCTGTGGATGTGAAGGAGAGGAGGCAAATACTTCATCTGCCCCTGCAGGAAACAACTCAGTCCAGATGCCTGAACAGCAGGGTCGGCTTCAACACCACTCTTTAATACAGAGTGTGCGTTTGTGTTTCTGTGTGGGCGAGAATTACCCATCTAGTCATATTCGAGGAGCTGCAGAGTGCCGCTGACTCATAACGCACACAAAAGCAAAGAAAGAGACATATATACTGTACACACACGCAAAGACACGTTATGTATCCATCTGAAAGCTGCACAAATTTAGAGCGTAGTTCCTAAAAAGTTGGCAGAAGAAAATAAAACTCAGTGTGTGTTTATCCATCAGGAGGAGCCGTGTGAATATTACATAATGTGACAGTAAGTCTGGTCAACGAGGACGTTTCATCACTGCTTCACACCTCAGATGGCAGTTATGGCATTTAAATGAATGAATCTGTTCTCCACAGTCCACAGACAAATTCACAAACAATGGTTTATAGTTGCTGATAGCACCAAGAACTGCGCATCACCTGCAGTCATTACCTATGGTCTGACTGACATGAGATATTGCTCTAATGATAGTTACAGCAAACATGCTCATGATGTTTTGCAGCTGAGTTATATTTGCCATTTTGTGTTTGCTTTTTAGTGTCTGTAAGATGAATATATACTTCTGTGTCAGCTCTATGCAGACTCTTCACCACACACACATTGCCTACGTCGTTGCAAGCATTTACTTCCACAGTGCTGTGTCACTCTGCAGTTACACCTTCATAACACTAGTCGGCGGTGAGATTTCTGTGAAGTGCTGTAAAGTTTAGTTGATTCAAACACACATTAAACACACATTAAACATGGCTTAACAGCAACAATTACAAGTACACAAATCAGCTTCACTATAACTCGCAGCATTCACAGACAAACACTTGTCTTTATCTGGACACGTTTTCCCCACAAATACAATATGCTAATGTTATTAGCACAAGCCTATAGCGTTTTACATTGTATAACTTAGCTTAGCGGCTAGCAGACTTTTCCTCCACTCATGAAGCCTGGGACAACAGCAACATTTAACTAAGGTAAGGTTACAAATTCGGCTCCATTACAACTCACAAGGTTCACCGACAAAACAACTGTCTTATACTGAGGGAAACTCAGGAGGTCTGCATCACTGTGACGGTGCACGTCAGGCTACGGCGTAGGTTATGGCATAGGCTCTGCATCAACATAGTGCCTGTGCAATAGTTACGGCGTCGCTTTGAATCAGAAGTATAAATACCGCTAAAGGGCTCATTTATGCTCAACATTAGATGAGCCTTCACTCCGTATTTTGCATTCATTATGTCCATATTTGTGCACGTTTTTGTACAGCTTCCAAATACGGATAGTGCAGTACCACTGGAGATCATGGGGGCAGTGTAGCGTAATTGAAGCAACATACTTACAACCACAGGAGACAATGAAGACATTAAAAAAATGGCAGAACAAGTCTGTGATATATTGAAAAGAATTCAGCATCCAAGACTCTGTCTTGTTGTGTGACACTTTTGACTTTGCCCTCTAGAGACTGTATCAATGCCATCGTAAAGGACACATGGAAGAATGACGGCAGTGACATTTGCAACATTTGAAAGGGACGTATGCATTTTCATACATAAAGGGAGTATAACTGAGCCCTAACTGTCGATAAAGCCTGGCCCTGCTGTACAGGAACCAGTGAAGGGAAACAGGGAAACATTGCCAATATTCAACCAGCTGTGTGACATCGCAGTGTGCGCAGATGAACAGTGTTTGGCTTCCCCCAGAGATCCCCACCTGTCAGCCTGCGGATTCCAGGTGCTGGCGGCAAACACCGTTCATCTGCACACACTGCGATGTCACACAGCTGGTTCAATATCGGCAATGTTTCCCTTCAATTTCACTGTCTTCTGATGCAATCAGCAGGTGATGTTATGGCTCATCCTTACACTGATCTGTGAGGCTTTAGCTTTTATCTTTATGTTTGAAACCTGTTGTTGCTGCTGAGTCAGTTTGACATTCAGGATATATCCTTCAAACACAGACTGTAGACCCCTCTGTCTGCTTCTCTCTAAGATTACTTTTTTGTTTTTCCAAAAGTATGGTAATATTTCTTCAGGGAGTGCAGTTAGTTACGGTGTGGGCTCCATGTTTACTCTGACAGCTTGACAGACCATCCCAAAAGGGTGGGGCTTAGCGAAGGATCTTATTTGTGAAGCTTTATCTGGCGCCAAAGCTGCAGTCCTTTTATAAATGCACCTGTGAGTGTGGTTGTTTTGTCTGCTGCCCCTTTTGATAATTCATATTTTTGTCTTTACTGTGGAGTAACAGGAAGGAAACACCAAGGTGCAGAGCTAAAGAAGAAGCAGCCATAACATCACACTCCATTTGAAAAAAGATCTGCTTTTATTACATCTACTTTTCCAACTCAGCCAAGAGGATTTTCTCTCCTTTCTTTCAGGTGTTTGCATCCAGGTTTTTAAAACTTTAATCACTACTTTAATCAAAGCTTTAATCACCCCTATTAGACTATCCAAAATAGAGGACAATTACCCCAACCTGCTGTATGTTGGCATGGCTGTTCTTTATTACATCTAATCTGAGAGTTCTCAGAGGTGAGAGTTTTTTGGTCAAAGTTAATTTTTCTCCTGCCAGGTCAGAAGATTCAAAGCAATGTGCTCATTATCTATTAACTGTCTTTTTACGAGCGGCTGACTGTCAGCCAAAAGGAGCAAAAAACATCTTTTTTTTGGAATGAGTAGACGGTAGGAAGACGTATTAAGATACTATACTGCAGTAAAAGGACCATTAAACCTATATAGTGTGATCTAATCTGAGTTAAAGTCCTGCATTCAAACTTTAACTGCAGTAAAAGTACATACGTATTATCAGCAATGTGTACTTAAAAATCTACAGTAGAAAATGACCTCTTTGAGTGTTATATTATTCTGCTGTTTGTTTGTTTGTTTTTACATCATTTTACTGTTGGACGTCACCACTTTGTGTTATATTGGTTAGTATAATTTATACTATTAGATTATATTTTATAAACTGATCATATGTTTTGGATAAATATTTGTATGCAGTAACAAAGTAAAACCATGAAATAATGTAGTGGAGTAAGAAACACAGCTGAATCACAGAGTAGTGAAGTGCATAGCAGCATAAAATAAAAATACAAGTAAAGTACCACCTTGTTTTATGTAAATTATCGTGTTATTCTGAGATTTAATTAAATAAATACAAAAGTAAAGAACAAAAGAAACCAAGTGTACATACAGAATTTATGAGATTAAAGTTGTACTTTTCTGGGGTTTTTTGTTTTGTTTGTTTGTTTGTTTGTTTCATCTGCAATGGCCCTAATACTCCCTTAACCTTTTCTGGTTAAATAATATATAATATATATTTATATAATTATATAAAAACACTTTTTATTTAAAATACTGCATATGAAAAATCTGTCTTGGCCTAAAATACCAAGTGACCCCAGAAGAAACCCTTGTTTATAGTAGATTACACAAAGAATAACTAGTTATGAGATATTTAAGGATATTAAATTAATCAATCCTGGTCAACTAAAGTCCACAATATTTGCAGGGCTTACAATTTTTCAATAGTCCCGCAATTTTTCGGCGCTTTTCCACATTTTCCGGCAGACCAGAAGTCATCGCACATGCGACGTCATTTGAAACGTCATCAGACGCGTCATCAGATGCGCCATCAGATGCGCTGATGGCATTGCAGTATGGAGAAACACTCTATATTGACATAAGAATTTGCACTGTTTAAATGCATACAATATATGTTGAATGTAGAAGATGTAGCTTACATGTTGTTTTACAGTCACATTGTCTGGTTTGAGAGCTACAATATTTACTCAGGATTTTTTGCAACATTACTGGAGTCTATGTTTTGAAACGAATTAAATAAAACTAAAGAAGAGAACTATAAAAAATATTTGCAGCTATTTTTGTAATATTCAGTATGATTATTATAACGAGAGATGACATAACTTTTTTTTTAGCGCTAGCAATAAAAAAAAAAAAAATCACATTTTTTTTCTCCTTTTGTTATTATCTGCAATTTTTGTCATCTGCCGCAATGTCCCGCAAAAAAAATCCAATTTTTTTTTTTTTTTTTTTTTACAAAATTGGTAGGAAATTCAAGTTTTTTTGCTGCAAGATCCTGGAGGGTCTGAATAATTTGTGGTTATCACAAAATCCAGCGGCACACCTGGACTGGCATCATGGCACACCATCTGAGAACCACTGATGTGGCGGATCCACTGTGGTTAACATGGTTGTGTTTAGGCACAAAAACCACTTGGTTATGGTTTGGAGAAGGAAATGTGCTTTAAAACACCCACTTTTGGTGCCACAACTGCTGCTGAAAATGTCCAAATGTCTCTCTTAAAAACAACCAGTTTTGTTGTTTGTTGGTCTCAAGCAGTGACCTGCAGTGTCACCAGGAGGTGGAAACAAAGTCAGCTCATAAACATGTAATCAGAACTACATTACTTTAGAAACACTGATATGATAGGTATGAAGTGTACAAATGCCAACATTTTCTCTTTGTGACTGGGCTGGATATTTTCCTTTACTTGAGAGATGAACAAAAATTTAATCTTCACTCCTCCAACATGGCGGCCCATTTCTTGTGACCTCAGGCGACCTCTCTCCAGGGCATCATCACAGCACAGAGGGGAAAAAAAAAACTCTGCATTGTTCCCGCCGCCCTCGTGTGTTAATATCCCAACATGGCTAATGGGATGTTTTATCAGCACACAAGCTCTGATTCATGCCTTATAATGAGGGAGAGACCCTGGCAATAAATCGAGGGATAATTAAGTAATGGGACATGATTAGCAAGTAATGCACTGTCACTGTCATCCTGCTGCCCTCCTTTCACAGCTGGGACGTCATGAGGCAGATTAAGACGATCTCTAAACTAAGAACGGAAGAAAAAGAAAACAGCCTCTCTCCAGGCTTACAGTAAGCAGATTTAAAGGGGCCAGGGCCCCGACAGACGAGGGGCCGAGGGCAAACCACAGCCACCAAGGAGTCGGATTTATATTCAATATCAAGACAAATATGGGAGTTATTATCCACAAATTACAACATTTAAGATTTTCAGTTTTCTCTGACAACAAGCCTCTGGAGGAATGTGGTTGGAGCAGACAGTTAGTGGTAATGCAGCGTCCACAAACCATTTATCTTCTGTCCTCTGTCAGTGGCTTCTGATTTTTATTAAAATGGATAAATATGTAGGTCGCTTTGGAAACTTGGTCAAATTTCTCCCAAAACTTTTGCTCATGACGTGTCTTGCCAACACATTCTCAATCCAACCTCGTCAAATATAGACGTTTGGTGATGGACTTTCCACGTCCACATAAGACGTGCAAGGTACCCTGGGTGCGTTGGTAGTTCTACCTGTGACATGCATTGTCTTCTTTCAAGATACACAGGAAACATACATCGGTACAACTCTGCAAAGTGGCATTTTTTTCCCTCAACAACAAACACACATGGTTGGGTTTAGGAGAAAAGAACAAGGTTTGGCTTTAGACTCTTATGGTATGCAAACGCTGCTCTCTTGGGTGAAAGTCGGTGTTTGTTGAGTTTAATAGCTGCATGTGTATATTTATAACCACCTTTTTAAGATGAGGATAAATGAATCAAATCTATATTATGGCTTGAGTTTTCAGAGTTTGCGTCGGATCATTTATAGGATGACCTTGATGCTTAAGTGTTGCATTCCTACAGTAATTCATTTTTAACTCAAGAACGGCCCCGACACACGCTGCATTTTTGTGTGCCCTAAAATCAATTGTTGTCAATGTGGATGTGCAAAAGGCATGCGGGATATGACCTGTACTGGAGCTGCACTGTGAAGCTTTTCACTGTAAATGTACAGTAATTTACTGCCAGCAGCTTTGGCAGTAAAGTACTACACGTTTCATAGTTTCTTACTGTATTTTAGAAATTAAACTATATTACTAGAAATACATTTGCAGTTCTTTACTGTATTTGTGTAAATTTACAATACATTACTGGTCAGAGTTTTATCAGTAAATCACTGTATATTACATGTTTATCTGATGTAAAATCTACAGTGTGTATCCTGAGACATGAGTTTCCATGAAAACACGATTTGTGAAATATTGGGTCTCTAAAATACTGACAATATTTTTGCCATGTATTTCTGTATTTCTATCATCATGGATCTTGCGTAACATCAGGCTATTATTAATGTATGATTCATGCATGAAGGTGACTCATCACTCAGTCACTTTAATGAAGATACCGGCATGCATGCTATTCCTGCCATCACCATTAAAGCATGGCAGCACAACATCAAAAGCTTCACGCACTGTAACTCAAAGATCAGATTAAAACCAGTCTTACTCATGTCTGTGCACCAAATCGACATCATTCATTTCTCCATTTTGTGGTGAGAATACAGATATGTCATAAAGAAAACAACCCTATACTTTAATACACATTTAAAAAGATGTTGGTGCAGATTCTCATTAGTGCTATATCATAGAGACAGACGGTTTGAAAGAGGCACGAAAGCAGACATCTACCTCAAACTGGAACGGCCATCGTTAGACAGAGGAGGCAGGCTACGACACCGTTTAGGCCCGTTTCCACCGCAGAAACTTCGGGGTAATTTTACAGGGCCGGGGCCGTTGGTGCATGTCTCCACCGCAGGAACCAACCCCGAAGGACAGAGTTCTGGAACTTTTACAGGGGCTAAACAAGTCCCTGCCTCGGAGTAGGTACTCAGAACGGCCCCGAAAAACTCCTGGGTGGAGCTTGGGGTTTACTTGGTGCTGACTGGATATACTCAAGGCGGGATGTGATGTTAACAGAAAGTGACAAACTAGCCGGCACTTTAAAAACTCAGCAGACGAGGAGTCGCAGCTCAGCTCCTTCCATGTTGATAATCATCTTTCTTATGTCTGCTTTCTTCTTCTTTGTTTGTTTCTTTGCTGCGTCGCCCTGGTCAAAATGGTCACGCAATGATTACATCACATCCAGAGCCCGGTAACTTTACAGGAACCTTCCCCCTATTCCACTCTCTCAGTGGAGACACGGCGGTTGAGAGGGCCGAGCAAGAGGACATTCCTGTAAAGTTCCTGCCCCCCAAATACTACCAGGAACTTCTTCAGTGGAAACGGGACTTTTATCACCCACCTACAATGCGGTCTTGAGATCCCTCTCCAGACAGTTTAACACCCATTCACATCTTGACCCATCCAACCCTAACGACACACATGATGGGTCAACAACTCACATGTGACCTCAACGACTCTCAAACAGACGGTACAAACAGAACGGTCCACACTTTCGTCACCCCTCTGTTAGGATACCTAGTTCTCTGATCCAGTACTAAAAGCTGGAGCTAGAAACACTGCAGTCTGTTGATTGGTCAATAGAGAACTATCACTCCTGCTCAGAGCTGAGCTGTACTTGTCTTGAAGGTTGTGTAACCACTGTTCATACCATAGCAAGTTTTCATACATTAGTAAGCTATAACTATAAAATTAAAGGATGTCTTGCTGTCTCATAACTGGTTAACAGTTGACAGCTACAGACTGAGAGTAAATTAGAGCAGTAGGTCCCAACTGGTCCAGCCACGGGTCCAGATTTCTCCTTTTCAAGGATCACAGAGTTGAATATATTTATCATCATACTTGCATTTGAACATGTCATCAGCCAGTTCACTGTGTCTTTTGTGCAACCTGCCTCCATGGCCTTCGAGTTAGCACAAGAGTAGCACCCAGCGCCCGACCTTGTGTTTTCCAGGCGGTAAAAGACGCAGCATGTGTCCCACCTCAAATTCAGTCTGGTCTGAGTCAGCATTGTTCAAAGGCTTAAATCTGAGACCTGAACGCACCCTCCACTGATGTCTTTAAGACCCAACATGGCCAAACCTGACTAGTACTTCCTGTTAACCTAAGAAGCAGCAGCTTCTTGTCGTAGCTGCTTTTCCAAGCTCCTGCATCCTAAATTTGTGACTGTATGAACCACCTCATCATAAAAACATGCTGGTCTGCCCTTTAAGCAGATGAAACACGGAGCGCGGCGCTGGTTTGAACCCAGGTCTTGTGAAGGACGGGTGATCTCTTTGAACGGTAATTAAGTTCTCTGACATTTACTGACAGACAGGTATCAGGGAAAAAAGACACAAACAAACTTTTTTGTTTCTTTCCCTCCACCGTCCTCCTCACCTGCCCTCCTGCAGCCCTCCTGAGGAGAAACCTTTCCCACATCCTCCCCGTCCGCTCACATCAAAACAGTGTCTATCCGCCTCATCTGCCCGGACCGCTGCAAATAATGACTTCAAATTGCAAGAGCCAAGCATCAAATGTGGCGCATGCCTGACATGGCTGCGTAGTAATACTCCTCTATCTACTCATTAGCTTGCCAATTACAGTGGGAGGCCTAATTTCACACACATTTAATGATGTTCCCCCGCAGCTGGAAGGTTCCCTGAGCTTTTAACACTGAGGAGTGGAATTTTAGGAAGAAGGTTACATCAGATACAGATGGTTATTTAAATCTGTGTTACATCACTTGCATCAGGTTGAAAGGAGGAAATAAAACTGAGCCGGCTACTTCCTGCTGTCCAGGACACTGAGATGAGATGCGGGCTGATCAAACACATCCAGGCTTTAAACACCTTCAACAACTGAACCCATGTACATGACCAAACACTGAGGCTTTCTAGTAACAATCACTGCAGCTGCTTCGTCAATGAACAGAGGAATTAGAGCCGAGACAAACAACAGCTCAATACAATGATCACATCCACACCTGTCACTTTACATCAGATCATCACACTAAATATCCGAATCAATGAAAATACAGTAAATAGACTTCCAAGACAAGTCTCCTGGCAACCTCCATCATGGAGGTAAATGTGCATACCCTTAAACTAATACTTGGTTGAAGCACCGTTTGATTGTATTACAGCATTCAGTCTTTTTTGATAGGAGTCTATCAGCATGCCACATATTGACTTCACAATATTTGCCCACCCTTCCTGGCAAAAGTTCTCCAACTCTGTCAGGTCACCCCACAGGTTTGCAATTTGATTTGGGTCTGGGCTCTGCCCGGGCCATTCCAAAACTTTCATTTTCCTCTGATGAAGCCATTCTTTTGTTGATTTGGATGTATGCTTAAGGTCATTGTTGTGCAGGGAGGGGAAATTTCTCATTTACCTTCAGCTTTCTGGCAGACAGCTGAGGGTTTTTGGCCAGAATTAGTCTCTATATACAGACTCTACATTCAGTGAATGTAGAGTCTGTAGGCAAACCCCGGAGATCTTGCCTCCGGAAGAAGAGTGGAAGAGCCCTGGTTTCCGGTTGTAGGCTGTTTGTTGTCCGCGTGATATTGACCAATCACGTTTGAGCCGGCTGCAGTTGTTGCCAGGTTAAACGGTCCATGCAGTGAACAAACGAGGCGGAACATAATTGGTGTCACTGCAAACTCTGAATCCATCAAAATGGTTCAGCATATTTACTTATATATAAAAGCAAGTCGGAAACAGAAATTTGCCTCCTCCGCCCAAATCAAACCGGCCCCCAGAGGCTGTATCGCCATCTGCCGGAAGTCAGACGCTGAATACAGCCGATGGGTTCCGAGAATGGGCCAGAATTGACTTGTATTTGGAACTGTTCATTGTTCCCTCCATCTTAACTAAAGCCCCAGTTCCAGCTAAATAATATCAACCTGAAAGTATGATGCTGCCACCACCATGTTTCACCATGGGTATGGTGTTCTTTTGGTGATGTGCAGTGTTATTTCTGAGCCTTTCTGAATTGTGGCCAAAATGTTCAACCTTGGTTTCATCAAACCATAACACATTTTCCTACAAGGCTTTTGGGAGATTTTGATGTATTGTTTTGCAAAATTTAGCTGGTGTTGCTCTCGGCCTCTTGGCAGCCTCCCTGACCAGTTTCATCTCGTCTTTTCATCCTTTTTGGAGGGACTTCCAGTTCTTGGTAACGTCACTGTTGTTCCATATTTTCTCCACGTGTTGATGAATGTCTTCACTGTGCCATTGTGGAATTTTTTTTGTACCCTGATTGATACCTTTCAACAATTAGATCCTTATGATGCTTTACAATCTCTTTAAGGACATTTGTGGCTTCTGATTTAACATGTGATTAAATAAATCTCGGGAAAGATGGCAGCTGAACTTCATTCGGGGTTAATCAGAATCACTGTAATTGTCGGCAGGTGTGAAAGGACCACTATTTAACAGGATGTGCAGACTTTTTATATCCACTGTACTTCTATTTATAAAATCAAAACAGAAAATCAAATACACCCTCATCTCTGAAAAATGAAAAACAACTCCTGACTGGTTTCAACTGTTCCATTGCCAAGAAGCAATGACCTCCAACATGGTGGCCAGTTCTGGTAAGTGAAAATAAGACGTTTATCTTGGAACTCTGCCTCACACACAAACCGCCAATGTGACTGCTGGAGGATGCATTGAATAAAATATCCCACATGAACCTTTTCAAGATGTAATATTGGGTTTGGTGAGCTCACATAAAATAAATAAAAGAAACCACTGTACAAACCATGACCACACTGGAGGAATAAAACAAGCACTGAGAGCAGAAGATGATCAGTCAAACACTAAAGCTGTATGTGTAAATACAGCCCAAAAAAAACAGTGTTCCACTGGGATGATATCAGGTCCATAAAACAGCTATGATGTGGAACATCACAGTGTCCTGTGTACAATAATAACTGATGTTTAGAAGTCAGAGGGGAACTCTTAGACATCAGCATGTTCCCAGGTGTTTCCAGGTGTTGAGGAGTAATACTGCATGTCATTAAAGTAGTATAAAGTCTAAAGTGTCTCCAGAGGGAGCTGTAGGATCTCTGATGTATGTCCACAAGTGATGTCACTTGTTGGCTGAATTTTTTAAAGAACTCATGGCAACGAAGGCTGACTGTTTCATTACCTCACACCACATGTGTCTCAGCCAAGAAACTGCACCTGAACACACCGGGAAGACTACAGCTACACGTATCTGTGGTCTGTATTTATCATTCACAAAGGGAAACCTCAACATTTGAGCCCATTGTGACTGTCACCTGCCGTGAACGTCACCTGCCAAAAAGATCTGCTGGCCTGTTTGCTTATTCACCGAAGCAACCGCCACTGCAGCTCCGTCGGCTGCCATTTTCACAAGTTTGTTGGTTCCCCCCCTGCTTCAGCTACATAGCCAAGATGGCAACCACTGAGGGTGCCATAATCATCAGTGTAAACATACTTATGCACTAAAAATAACAAGGAAACACGGAGGAACATGAATTGAGATACAACAGATCTCTCTGGTTCTGTTACACTGATTTCTATGCTGTGTTCTGTGAGTCCGACAACTTTGAAAGAGTGCAGTGCTGAATCTGTGGAGAGCTCTTCTGGGAGGTGAACAGCCTCTGGATTAGTACGTTACACAACCTGGCTGCTGAAACGACTCAACCCTCCATGAACTCAGTCAGAAGCAGTTGTAAGCTCTAAAAAGAAGTGAGCTTGATTTAATATTTCTTTTTTATTTTCAAGGTCAGACATAAACCACCATGCTTATTCTGTTGTTTAGCTGTGAAGCAAGCGAAGATAATATTAAACCTCTCAAACCTATTGAGTTCTGATACATTTTACAAAATATGATGTCAGTTTCATGACACTCCATGGTTACATGCACGTTCCACAGCTTTTACTACCCGGTCCACAAAGCCTCTCTCCGGTCATGTATAAGTTAACATCAATAAGGCTAATATTATTTATATTTAAAAGGAGCACTGCAGGCATATTAGCAACCTCCACAGCCTTGAGCTGCACATGAAAAGAGCACATGAAAGCACAGTTGGCCTCGGCTGGTGGAGGTCTCGACCTGAGTCCAACAGAAACAGTCCTTGCTCGTTTACAAACACCCTACTGTGCAGATTTTTGAAGAAAAAGAAGACAACACTTCTGCCCAGGACTGTATCAGTGTCTGCAGCTCACAGAAAAAAGGTTTGTTCATTTTTGACCATCACTACTGTCGACCTGTTGACTTTCGATTTTCCAGTTATCAACATCAACCAGGATATTTTCCCAACCCTAACTAAGCAGTCAAAACCGTTCCCTGCTCAGGCAACAAAATATGACTGGACGTGACGAGCGGGTGTCAGCCAGTCCGCAGACAGGACTCAAGCTGCTGACTGGACTCTGGGATGAGAACACGCTGCAATTTCTGCAGTGACTCCTGCAGAAGTCCACCTCTACTTCTTTAGTTCTAGACACATTCATCTCTTATCTCATTGCAGGCTCCACACCGGCCCCACCGGGGAAGAAACCTCACTACTGTACGCTGTTAGCAATCAAACACACTGTTCTATTAAATCCCTGTATTCAGCAAATGTGTTTTTAAGTGCACACAGTGTTTTGGGTTGTTAGTTTTCGAGTGAGGAACACCCTTGTTTAGAATGTTTTCAGAGTGTATTCCTGTTAGAGAAACACAGCAAACAGGATCTAATGAGCTTCTCCAGAGACACACAAACACATTCATACACACAAACACTCATACACACACCTCCCACACAGAGCCAACACAAGGCCACAACATAAAACCACCGATATATAGTGCTATTCACTGGAGAGATGGGGGATGGAAAGAGCGGGGAAGACGGAGGGAGAGTGTGTGTGCATATGTGTGTATGCATGTGTGTGTGTTTGTGTGTGTATGGGGGATGAATTAAAGCCTCTGGCTGCTCTGTTTGTCCTCTACGTGGCCCCATCCTTCATCAGCGGAGCAAAGCACGGACACTGAGGATTGGAGATATTTTAGAAGATAAATCGCTCCGATACGGAAAACTGACCCGCTTCTCGGTCTGTAAGAGTAGGCACTTACAGTGGCTTGTTACTATGACAACCAGGTCTGTTACCAACCCGCACCCACCTCTACAAGTGCAACTAACAGATTTATTTTACATACACTTTGGTCTCACTGCTGTGACGCTCAAATGTAAATCTGGTTATATTTTTTTTTTCATGTCAACAAATCTCATGTTCAGAAAGCAGCAGTGAATGTATCCTCTAACAAGTACAGTGTGTGTCTACAGCCTGATTTATCCTCCTGCTCTGTGCCACAAAGCTGCAGTGTTGTAAAAAACACATCAGTGAGCCACACTGTGTCACAGGGTGACACGTTCCTTCATAACCATGAACACACACACTGGTTTATTTCGACTCAGTCCCACATACACCATCCTGCTGACAGAGATAGTCACTAGAGGACCAAATGTGGATTAATCCACTGCTGAAAACAGTCCCCAACAAATGAAAAAGATTTAGTCCTGCTTGTTTAATAACAATAAGACTAGGTCAAAATCTAGTATATTGCTGGACTGTGTATGAAAGGCTACAGGGCTTTTGAAATGAGGACTTTTAATTTGAAACAGAAGGCAGTGGCATGTACTAAGTCACGTTGTCTCCTTTGGTCTGAATCAGGGACTGATTTTGTTCCAAAGTTGTATAATTGCCTAGAGTTGGTTCATGTTCTCACGGCAGCATTTACAAGAGGAACAGATCAAATGTCTTGTGTGAGAAAGCTGGTCTTGATTGGTCAGAATTTCCATGTGGGAAAAATCCAGGAAGTAAAGCAAACGAAGAAGAAGAGAACACTTGCAAGATAAATGTGACACTTTCTAATGTCACAATGGAGGGACAACTACGCAGGTTGATTTTAGCGCTGCTCATCGTGGACTATATTGCTGTCATTGTTCATTTTAGTCAAACCATACAGTTTGAAAACGAGGCGCGGCTCCAACTAGAAAACAATGTTTTGATGCATTGGATGTGCTGAATGTGCATATTAAGGCAGTACAGGAGGAGGTGCACATTAATAATCCTCCAGGACTGTAACATGCTCATGTTTAACCCAAACAATGTGTCATGTGACTGCAGTTGGTTCACATCCAGGTCGCAACACCTTCTCACCACAAACCAACCGCACCAGAGTTCACCACCACTTCAAGAAGGTCTCAGTCTGGTGGTTTTGTTCACACCTGCCCAAATGAACCACACTGAGGGGGCAAACGAACTTGAGTTCAGTTGAACAGAACCAAACAGGGCAGGTGTGAAAGCATCCATAAAATGCTGGCCCAAATAAATACATGTTGAAATGAAGAATAGACCACTACGACACAGTCACACAGCAGGAGGGAGCTGCTTTCTCTAGAGCTGTAGCCACTGATCATTCAACCCAACCCACCCCTCTTTAGCTCCAAAGTCTCCAGTGGCAGGGTGTTGAGGAGTGCGTCATCCTAGCATTAAAAAAAAACTTTTTTTTAGCTCACCATTTAGCTGTAATACAAGATCATTTGTTACCAGTCAGTGCCGTTGTTTCAAATGGCCAAGCTCACAGTATGTCTTCCACCAGCAGGAGCGTTTATTGGTCCAATGAGGCACAGTGCATTCGTTTTTCTCTCTGTCCGTCTTTCTACTGCATAAACAGCCCAGTTTTGTGAAAAGACTCTCCTACGTCTTTAAGATCCAAATGTTAAGTAGTCTTTCAGCAGGAGCTGAATTACCCACAGAGGTCTCCTCCTCCTCAAGACAAAAAAAAACTGGTGATTTAAACAGGTAGAAAAACTAAATAAAGCAGACTCATGTAAAAAAAAAAAAAAAAATCAGTGTTTTTCCAAAGCTCTCATTACAGACAGGCTGCTAACTGTGGTGACCGACGCAAAAACGTGCAGGGCCCTGTGTACTGAATCTGTTCTTTCCTCCAATATTGTCTGTTGGTTTGGTAATCTGAGCCTTAAAAACAAGAACAAGAACGTCACCCTGTGTCAGTTGCTTTTGAACACACTACACGGCCAAGTAGCATGTACGTGAGAGTGGTACATCCTGTCAGCTCAGGGGTTTCCTATCTGTGCAGCCGAGCACCGCAGCACCTCCACAGGCTATTACATCCAGACGGTCCCAGTGTTTCCTCCGCAGGCTCCACTTCACTCAGCTGCCCGATAAACCCGCTGCTTCTTCCCACTTTAACCTGAATAACAAACCAGGGCTCGGTGCTCCGGTTGGATCCAAACGGGGAGCCGGGGCTAGCTCAGAGACTAGCGGAGGCTAACTGGCTGTGCTTCCCTCCGGTCATGCTGCGGCAAACGCTCCGCTAGCCGCTCCCAGCCTGCTCCGGTTTGCTTTTCAGGTTAAAGTGGGAAAAAGCAGATTCAGTTGCTACAGGGGTGAGCAAATAAAACCTGAACAGCCAATCAGAGTGATCTCTCTCACCAACAAGCTCCATCGCCGATTCAACATGCTCAATCAGCCGAAAAGCTGCCGACATCGTAGTGCCGACGGTGTAGGACACACCGCAAAAACTAGGCCGACAGACGCTCAGCGACGGCCCGACTTTGGTCGACGGCCAACCGTTGGCTTGGTGTGTCAGGGCCTTAAACATGCAAACTAGGACCTGCTTCTTATATTGATATAAATGGCTCCCACTAAGGTAACAAAAACACAATATTCACTAAAGAAAATATACTTATTATATAATATTTAATTTCTGCTAATATATTCTAATAAATCCTACACACTGGACCTATAATGTTAACTTTTTTTTTTATTCCTTCTTTCTTTTCTGCAGCCATTACGTTACTGCTGTAGGGCATATGTCGTAGGCGGGTACTGGCACTGCTTTTTGTATTTGTGTTCATAGTTTGCTGCGGTTTAACATTTTAGATTTCCATATTGTAAAGATGTGAGACGGCAACATTGGCACATTTTGTCCTCAGTTTTGATGAGACTGTGTGTACGTTTGTTTAAATCTCCTCTATGTATTGCCTCTGTGCTCCCACACAGGCAATACGATATGAGATGGGAAAATCAAATAAAAATGTGGTACCAAAAGCAAACAAGCAAAAAAAAAGAAGGTTTTCGACTTCTCCACAGTAGGAGCCAGTGGACTGAGTGGGATGAGAGCTGCAGACGGGGTAGAGGACTCGGAAAGTGTTGAGAGACAAACTAACACATTGTTGGTTTTGGTCTTTTCATCTAGTTTGTTGGCAATAAGAAATGTCTAGAATAAGCAGCCTTGTTTTAAGTACCAGAGCACCAGAGTCGGTCCAGCAGGCAGCAGCACGCCACACAGCCTGCTGCCTGCTGGCTCAGCATGCAGCACAGGGACTAATAACATCTGGTTCTTGCTCCACTAAGCCCCGCCAGGGCTCTTTATCCACACCACCACCTCCTCCTCCTCCTCCTCAACTTCGTCTGCCACCTCCTCCTCCTGCTCTCTGCTGGTTATTATCAGAAACCTACAAACCATCTTTCTCCTTGATCGCCGGCCGCTCCCATCTCCTGGTCTTTGTCTTGTTTAATTAAAACTGTGACAGGACACAGTGACAAAAAAGTGGAGCTGCAATTTATAACCGTGACATATCTTCCTGACTGAGCCCTTGTTTCTAGCAGACCGAGCACTCAACATAATCAAAACTCTCTATGGGAGGGCGGCGGCAGTCTCAAAGATGGATGAGCCCATGTGACTGCAGCCTTCAGCCGGCTGTCAGAGGAAAACTATCTTCACCTGCCTCCTCCCCTCTGTTTCCTCTCACACAACCCAGACTGTGCAGGTGAGCGTCCATGCTTTGTATTATCACAAACTTCTTCTTCCAGTTGACAAAAACCTGAAACTGGTCGGCGGGAAAACTTTCACATCATTATGAGTTCTTCCCAGAAAAGATGGTGACTCGGCCTGCTGCGACAAACCGAGTGAGATGTCACCGCTCGCCTCCAGACACCGGGGCTTGGACATATTTTTGGACACAACAGTATTCAGGGGAGACTTTTCTGAGAACATATTTTCTCCCGGCAGCCTGTATGGTCAGTCAAATGTGTGGAAATCCAAACAAACATGATTTGGGGCGACCTGTTAACCCTGCCTGCGCTCTATAGCTCCACATCACTCAGTATCTGCTAAGCCATGCCCACGACTGTGTGATCCAATCAATTCTGAAGGATTTCTTTTCAATCCTTTGTCACATATCCCATATCACAGTCACATGTTCACCTTCACTCTGAAACAGCACAATACAGGATAGCAAAGCTCTGACTGCTTTGTTATACACTGAGGCGAATTGTGGTCGATTCAACAGGTATTTCAAGTTTTTCAGTTTAAAAACTAGATGCATATATTTAACAAGAGCCAGTCTGATAGCAGCTGTGTGTATTATAACAAGTCTAGTCCACTGTTTTAAAGGTGCAGGATTTAGGGGAATATATTAGCAGAAGTTTAATATAATAATAATTATGTTTTCATTAGTGTACAATGAACTGAAACTAAGGATTGTTGTGTTTTGTTACCTTAAAATGAGCCTTTTTTATCTACATATGTAGCAAATCCTCTTCCGAGAGCCCCTTTTACACTGCCAGATTTTCGGCGAATGTTTGGTGTTTTGTTTAGACACACAGAGCCGGACTGGCGAGTTGATCTGAGGTGCCCAATTTTCCGCCGCGTAGGGGTAGACATATTGGTGGGACCTTTTTGGTTTAAAAAGACCGAGGTGGCCTTCTGCCACGGGAGGAGCTGTTGATGATGCCGCACCTACGACCCACTGGCAGTGGACTAACCGGAAACAGCTGATAGCAGGAATTAGCGAGCAGCTAGTAGCAAGAGGGAAACACAAACCTGACAGACACTGTAAAGATGAGCAACTGGGGAGACAAGGAATTGTGCGCCCTCCTTGTCCTCGCAAACGAAGAGGCCATTAACCGTCAGATGACGGGGACGGTGAAGAACGGGCCGACTTACGAGAGAATCACCCAAGGACTGACCAGCCGCGGCTTCCCTCCCACGTCACTGTTTACGTAACACGCTGAGCTAGTTGCTTGCTCACGCCCCCCATTGCCCCGAAAAAGATGTATAAACAAAAGAAGGCAGGTGGCATTTTGCTGCACTCCCTGATTTTGTTTTTATGCTGCCAATGCTGAAAAAAGACTGATTGGGCTTTCCTGCAAATTTGCACAATTCCTGTCTAAAAAGAGCTAAGGAGTCCAACATGTTCTACAGTAGCCTGTAATGGACAAATCATACACTGAATCTAGGTTGGGCCATTTGTGTTTTCACATCAGCCACTGTTCTTCTCCTACAAGTTTGGGACACAAGATAAGTTTCACTTGGTTGCAATGTTGCAACATCACCACAAGACAGCACTAAATCCTGCACACTGGACCTTTAAGATCTGCACAGACAGAGGCTGCGGTGAAAAGCTGTGTGAGATTTTAGTCGTGTAAAACAGCCGCCAACAAGCAGGACTGTTTTTCGTGTGCATCCTTGTGTGCCTGTGCAACACAGTTAAAACGGGGATCCACGCGTAAAAACAGCTCCAAGGTGCTACAAGCTGACGTCAGCTCATGACAGATCTGTATGTGATCATCTGCTCCAGGCATTACATACACGGCTACATGTAGCTACATGCTAACATCAGGGAAACGTGTAACTTGTTGATGTTGTTATTTTCTCCCAGATTTTAGATCATATCGTTACTGGAACATGTCCAGTAAGAATTTGATCCAAAATGAATGGATGTCTGTCTCTATGTGTCAGACCTGTGATACGGTGCACCAGCTGGCACAGGCTCCAGCCCTCCTGCGACCCCCAACAGGATAAGTGGTTATGGAAAATGACTGAATGAATGAACACTTCATACACAATCAAGACCACATTATGTGTTGACAAGCTGTAACTAATTAATTCTACTTGCCCAACAAAGCCATTAATCTTTTAGTCTATAGTGTATATATAACTGCAGTATAACTGCCCATTGCAACATACCAGAGCTCTGTCTTACTAATGTCTTGTTTTGTGTCACCAAAAGTCAGAAACTCAAATATTCAGGTATTATTCATTCAGATATTCAGTCTACCATCATAACAGACTGATAGATTCAGAAAATATTTGCATTTTAGGAGCTGGAACATATTGTTTTCTTGGTATATTTGCTTGACTGTGAAGGGTAATGCACACCTTCGAAAAAAAATGTCCATAGGCAAGAGAGGAGAGAATTCCTGCACATTGTCCTATACCTGCATAAAAACTTTATCTTAGAAACACAATGTCTTGGTCCCTCATCAGGGAAAGTGCATAACAATTAAATGCAGCCCAGTAGTCTGAAGAAAATGTTGCCATTGTGTGTTTCTGCAAACTACAAATATATGGCATTTGTATGTTTCATACATATCATATCAACGTGTCTAAAGTAACACAGTATATGAGTACATTTTGTCAACTGGAGGTGAAGGGGATGGAGGATGGTGTGACGCTCGCCAAGCTGCAGGACTGTTCATCAGGTCTCTTTTTGTGGCATAATCCTGTAAAATATAATCTTTTACTAACCATACCCAAGTAGTTTTGTGCCTAAAATAACCACGTTAACTGCAGCGTTGCTGAAAAGTTCCACAATATAATAAAGTATAAATGTGACATACCTGTGGTTTGCAGAAAAGTACAGTACCAGCATTTATTTTGGTGATTGGGTTGTTAATTGACAAAAAAAAAAAATCAATGTTAAGAACAGTTCGCCATAAATTTTCTGTCAATTGATTTACAAATTAAACAAATAACTGTAGGATTGAGCCGAACACTCGGACAGAAACGAGTGTCTGCTATAGATAATGTATATAGATTTTAAACAGCTGACATTAAACGTATCCTACTGTAGTGCACGTTTAATACAATGTAAATTCTTATTTTAATGTAAATTCAATAGTGCATAGTGGACCATTACTTCTATGAAATTTTAGGGGAGGTTCAGCCTCCCTTGTTGTCTCAGAGCAGTCGCCCCTGATCTGTACTCATGACAAGGGAAAATCCTTATTTTGGTAGCTGTGTGTAATCTATTACTCGTGATAAAAATGTTGTGAGGCTAAATTCTGAGGCTGTTCTGTAAATTCTTTTCTCATAGGTGATAAACGTTGCAACTTCTGATCAATTTATATAACTTTCATGCTTAAAATAAGAACTTCCCATCAGGCCCAACCCACTTTCTATTTAAACCACACCCTCCGGACATAAACCTCGCCCACCCCGAGTACAGATACAGATAATGGTGTACAATCTCATCCCGAAATAATTGTTTTGGCTTTAGTGCATTGTTTTATTCAGTAATATGTTTATAAGCATGTAACTTAGCTTAATAACTGTGCTTCGTGTGGGAGTTGTTAAAGCATAAGTCTGTTGTGTACTGTCTGATTGTTGTAGACGCTCCATGTGCTGTTGTCGGCTTTTAATGTCCTACATTCAAAATAACAATAATACCACCTGGAGTCTCATTCTCATTAACTTCATTAGTTAGTTGCTCTGAAATGTTCCTCTAATGTTAGAAATCATTATAAATATTATTTCTCCTCACTAACAAATATATCTAATGATCCTGAGAGCACAAACCTGCTTCGGGCAGGATGTTGTCTTTGTGAAACCATTCATCAATATTATGGGTGAAGTTAACTGTGCTGGAGCACATCGTGTGCTCCTCAGCTGAAATTAAAGCCACTCTTCCTGGTATGATTCAGGTTTTAAGAGGCTTTGGGGAAACATCGATCCTTCCGTCACAGAGTTTACTACTTCAATAAAATTACAAGGAAAATGGACATTTACAACACAATATAAGTACGAGGACACACATGTATTCCTGCAGCGCCAATAAAGCGGAAGCAGCCTTGGCACAAATATACTGAGCAAATGTCTTGAAAATACAAAATCTAATATAATTCTACAATAAAAATGGAGTGAAGAAGTTTCTTTGAATGTTTTTACAACTGTAAGCTGGAATCTCTGAATGTGATGTCACGTTTTTGAAAAGTACACATACATGCACACGGCGGCTTTTACACGATTTCCTGTCTAAGTGAGAAATGGGGTTTGATGGAAGGATCAGAGGCGTGGACAGAGGCAAACATCTGACAGAGACAGATGGTCTTCAGAGGAGAGTTCCTACAACCAGACATTTAAAAAGGCATTACACTACCGACGGCGGTCTCACTTTCATACTGACTCCGTCTCTGGAGAGGCCTCCTCTCCCTGCTTATCGGTTTGTGACCGCTACAACAGCTGTGACAGATGATCCTGTGCCGGGCTGTTGGCGTTTCATCTCCACCGATACAACAGAGACCCTCACCACTTCTAACTCCTCCTGACCGCCGTCTGAAGCTTTCAGAAGAACACAGATTTTCAAAAATCCCAGCAGAGCGCCGAGGAGCAGAATCAGTCCTGACACAAAGCTTCGTGCTTCGGTTTATAACTGCTGAACTAAACACGTGTGGCTCCCAAACTGTTTCCTAAACCTAAAAATACAACAGCTGAAGTGATTAAGGCAAAAACTGAGGATGGCTGTGTGTAACAGCATCCATCATGTCAGGAACTTATCCATGTTGTACAGGCAGTGTGGTTTTTGGGGCTGACATTGTTTTCGTAATTATATTATCCAACATATTCTTACTCCCAACTCTTCAAACACCAACATCTGGCCAGTGCCCCTGCGCATCAAACGTTGACACTTTATGCCGGGTTCACACTACAAGACATTTTTGTCTGTTATGACAGTCACTGTTTCAGATTAGGCAATTATGGAGTCATAAAATCGTGCGAAAAGACGAAATGTTGTTGTAGTTACGTAAAAAGTGCCACCAGATGGCAGGAGCTACATTTGTGCTGTGTCTCAAATCGCGTACTTCTGTACTTACACTTGATATTTTGAGTGCATTTTGAGAGCGTTAACACTGAGAATTATGGAACAATGCAGTGCGCCATGAGTGCCTGGATGGTGCACTCAAAACGGTCAAGAAGTTGAGTGTGGAGCTATGGACACTTCTCGCCCTCAATGGTCGCCATCCTGGCTACGTAGCAGAACAGGGACAACTTTTCAACCTGGAAATAGCGGCGGAGGACTGTGCGACCGTGAACGTCGCTGAATTGTACAAATACATGTGTTTTTTGCACTAAGCACCACTACACTGTTGTCGGGTATAAGCCGGCAGTATGTTTATTGGGTTAATTTAGCAGTCTGTAATGATTTGGTACCGCGAACGATAACGTGAATGCTAATGCTAGTTTGCTAACTAGCTAATGTGCAGTCGTCATTTCCGGTAAATGTTTGGTTTGAGACAACACTACCCTGTCGAAATCCAAGCACTACGCCAATAAGTACATCGTGCACATAGTATACTACATGGAAGTGTACTAACGGTAGTATGTGATTTGAGACACAGCAATAAAGTACCGTACACAAATATGCAAGTCACTGAATCCTCCACAACAAGTTCCTGCAAATGTTTCACAATAAAAGCCTGTTAAGAAAATGAAGGGATTCTCTCAACCAAATTTATAATGGTCTTTTAATTTGAAACAGATACAGGAAGTGTTGAGTTTGAAATGATGGTGTGATGCATTAACTTAAACAGGGCAAACAGAAGCAGATTAAAAATAAAAATAGAAAAATAAACAGAAATGCAGTCTGTTTGAAATGAAGCCGGTGCCCTCTGCAGCTGTGGTGAGCAGAAGCACTGCTAATATTTTTCATTTTGTTACTTTATATCCTCCATTATGAAGATAAAACATTCTTTGCTAACTTGATGCTAATGGACTCACCAGGTTGATAAAGTGTCTCGGCTGTTTCATACTGGCATTTTTCCTTTTTTACTCTGTGTGGTAACGTCCCTACAGGAAATACCTAAAAATCTGGGGTGCTGTTGTCGTACAGTTTCCACAGCAGCAGATCACTCTGTGTTTCTTTTGGTCAAAGTGACGGCTGTGACGGGAGATTCATATGATGCACTTATCCTAACTTCTGTTAACAAATTATAATAAGATTGAAATGACATGACCTGATTTCTGACAGAAAACTAATAACAGCTCTGGACTGTCTCATTTAAACCAAACTTGCTCTCACTGGTGCACCCAGCACCAAATACCACCCAGACAGGAAGAGCAATTCAAGGTCAGAAAAAGCAAACTGTCAGAGTGCTGCTTATTTCACCAACACACAAATAAAGCTCCCAGTCTATCTGGAAAAGTGGGTTCAAATTAGCCTCATCATTTTAACAAAGAAAGAACAACAATAACAAGAGTTTCCAGATAATTACAACTATTTACAACTGCAGGACCCCTGTGAGGACGCCCCTGCTCACATGCTTTTGTGTACTTTTGTTCTGGGGCCTGAAAAACACAGAAGACTTTCAAAAAATCCAGCAGAGGGGCCGAGGAGGCCTGACCTGAAACCAGGAAGAAAACAGAGCATAAACAAAGCTTCCTGCTCCAGTTTTTAACTGCTAAACTAAAGCTCTGTGGGTGCCGATTGGTTGCCTAGCCCTGGTCGAAAACTGCAAAAAAAATAAAATAATAAAGGAACAGAGAGTCCCAAATCAAAAGACTGCTCACCAAAAAGGAGTGTTGTTCAGTCAGTCAGGGAGTGGGGGGCAAGCAGCTAAATTATAGAGTAGAATTCTATCGCAAGAAGCCGAAAAATATAAAGTCAGGCATTCAGCTTCCTGCAGAGAAGCCTTGACAGCAATCTGCGGCTGCAGTTTCCACTATCAGGATTCAGAGACGCCCTGCTGTCCGGCTCAGATGAGCTCCCCGTCGGAGCAGAAATAAGAACGGCATAAATCAGTCGCCTGGGAACTCCAACATGCTTAAACATGAGCCCCGGCTGAACGCAAAGCTCAGGAGGAGCAGCGCATGGCCGCTCAGCCGCAGCTCTATGAATAGCAATCCACGGACCATCTATCATAGCACGCAGGAAAAAAAGAAAGAGGATCCTGACATAGTGCATCTTTTAATGACTTCCTATCTCTCCAGTGGTTTCTGATTATGAGGAGGACGAGGTGATTACTAATGAGTTAGACAGATCTGTGTGAGTGTTAGCGAGGGCTGGTAAACAGGCAGCCCACCTCCGCACACGCTGACAGTGGTGACAGTGATATAAAGCCCACGCAACACTCCAGTTAATGAGGCCAACATGGACACCGGGACTTAGTCTCTGTCTAAAGCCGGGGCCTGTCACTGCAACGCTCAGACCAGGAGCAGGAACACACGCCGCGGTGTCCCGACACCAGCTACTGTAGCTAGCAGGCAGCCACATAATGACCTGTCAGTGAGCCGCCCGCACAGGAAGCAGATAAACAATAAAACAACACACTCCAATTCAAATGACCCGTTCACAGAGGGAGAAATGGGACCTTTTCCTCCACAACTGCTGCACTTTTCTGTCTGCATTTACATAACACCTGTTTAGAGATGATGATCCAAAATTGTTTTTTCTTCCTATTTTGGGGGCAATTTTCCGTCTCCAGGTAAATGATGTGACAGAAAGTTCTTCCAGCAGGGCTGAGGTGCACCTGACTTTTGCCAGCAGCCTCACCCAGAGTCATCGGTTGTAGGTTGTGACAGCAGATAACGGCTAACAGCCTCCTTTAGCGGCTAATTGCCGTCATTACCTTCCCTGAGCCGAGGCCGGATCGACAGCCTGCAGGAGAGGAGGAAGTCGCGATGCGCTGCTGATAAAACAACACGCATAATTGCCGACATAATGACAGCGGCTCAAATGCATCTGAATCGAAAAGGCCAAGGTCGTGACTCTGATGTCAGATAGCCTGGAGCAGCGCCACCAATCACAACCTGCCCTCCGCCATCGATCCCCGCCCCCGCACTCTGCCCAGCCTTCACTGAGACGCCATCCAGCTCAAAGCCTGTGTTTTATGCTGGTGCTTTCCATTGATTTGGGGAAAGTATCCAAAGATTTAATTACACGAGTAACACATAAACTGTCCTGTGCCAATAGTAGTTACAGGCTGGGGAAAATACAGCCGTGCCCTGTTAAAGTAATGGCCAGGGCTGGATTTGTGAGACAGGTGTGGAGTTTATGGGAGAAAAGATTTTGAGGCTTTTTTTTTGTGCTGGTGCATTAGCTCCATTAGCACAAGGGAAAACAAGAACACCAGGCTGCTGACTTACAGCTGCAATTTGTCTGTTTAGGGAGTCGTCTTAATGCTGTGGTGTCTGTCTCTGTGTTTTCTAAGAGCATTTTAAGAGATATGAGCTTTAGAGAAGAAAACTGGTGTTATTTACACTTCATTTCAGCAGTTGTATGTCAACTTCCAGGCTACTATTTTTTCCAATTTGCCACATTTCACCCACGTGGTTCTTCAACCCACATCTCAGGTTGTTTTCAGCAGTTTAAAAAGGGTCCGGTGTTTTTCTCACTGATGGTTGTTTTTAGGCTGATTATCAATAAAAGAGATAAAAAATACAATAAAAACAAAAACATTTACAGAGAATTTAAAGGCGAATAACCAACCTTCTGTAGCATTTAAGCAGGATTTATACTTGTGTGTCAGCTCTATGCAGAGCCTAAGCCACAGCCTACACACGTGGCCTACGCCAGTGAGTATTTATAGTTGTGCGGTTGTCAAAACTCACACACATTAAACATGACTTAATAGAGACAATTTCAAACACAAGTACACAAATCAGCTTCACTATAAATCATATAAAATCCACAGTTATCTAGAATTAAGTTGTTGTGACATCGAACTGATTTCCATAAGTCACGCCACATATTTTTAAATAAGGATGGTAGAATAAAAGAAAAGGGATCTAATATTATAGTTTATGCGTTGAGTCTGTTTTTCGCAGCCTTTCATGAATTCCTTTTTTCCATTAACACTTGAACACCAAAAGTTAAATGTCTCAGCTTGACAGAAGACGAGTCCATGAGCAAATGATACTACTGTGGCTAGTTCACGTGTCTGTAATAACAGCAGGAGATTAAAGCTATAAAGTTGAAATAAATTAGTTTAGAAGAAAACGGTGAATTCTATGAAATCAAGTTCGAATGACGTTAGTATGCTCAAGTGTGTGCTCAGAGACTAAATGTTGTTTAGATTATGCTTTTCCTTATTTTCTATCATATATATGATGTCACAGTGTCAGATGCTCTTATTTTTTGGCCAAAATCTCAATAATGAGGTAAAAATAATCTCTGTTAACAAAAACCTTCAGCATAGTTTGAGACATGGCTGAAGGTTTATCACTGTTTTCATAATGAGTGAAACTAGCAGGCTTTACAGACACTCACAGACAACAATTAACAAAACAGAGAGGCTTGAATGCGTCAGCACTTGTCAGTTGTGCTGTGTAGGTGGTGGCAGGTGGCGAGTGAAACAACGACACAGCTGTGGGAGACACACATGCCGACAACGCAATGTAGCCTGTTAACTAATGTTAAGAAAGAAAAACCAAAAGAACTTAAACTTCCATTCTGGCTTAAAATATGTTTGTAGTAGGTTTGCTCGGGTTCGGTTCAGGTTCGGCCAACTTGACATGCTGCTGTGTTGTGCTATGGCCTATTCAAGTGCTGGAATTTGTTATTGACGTGAAAACGCCTGAATGCAACACAGGCTCCGCTCCATTGAGTGTGTGTACGGTGCCCCCCTAATATAATGGGCGACAGGACAAGATTCTGGTATTGGAAGTGTTGGAAGTATTGCATCTGTTTGTATTCTGAGTAGTATTAACCAATTGTGTTTGAACGCCAGGTAAACAGTTTGTGCGGAGAGGTGAAACACATTACACACATTTTATTGGTGATTTTTCACAGTGTAGTGTTGCTATGATCTTGCAGGTACACTGCTACATGTAGCTACGTGCTAACATCAGGGAAACATGTAATATCAGACTTTTTACAGAACAAAGTGGCGCTACTCTCTGTTACAGTCATGTCTCGTGTGGAATGACAGTGCAGAGACGCAGAGATACAGAGGACACGGAGACACAGACCAATCAGAGCCAGCTGGACTATTCTGTGAGAGATATTCTACTACCAGTGTTACCAGTATGTACCCTGCACTGCTACATGTAGCTACATGCTAATGTTGGGAAACAACATAAGCACAAACACAGACTTCCACGCAGGAGAGTGGTGTTTGCGTCCCGTAAAATTATAAAAGCAAACCCCGTTCTTTTTTTCCTAAACCTAATCACGTGCGTTAGTTGTTGTAGGAAAAAATGTCAATTCACGATGTTGTATCGACGTTGTGTGTTTATTTTGAAAGAGACTGTATGTAAACTGTACATTAGTGAAAACAGAAGTGTATTTTGAAGGACAATGCAAGTAACAGGCGTATGTAGACATGGAAAGTCCATGACTAAACATAAATATGTGGCAAGGTCAGAGTGAGAATGTGTTGCCTGAGCAGATCTAAGCAAAGGATGATGATTTCAAGCATCTGCTAGAATCACACTCTTAAAAATGATTAATGGGATTATAATAAAAACGTTTTTCAGCATAAAAAATTTGATTTGTTTCATTTACATGTTTTAGGCAGTTGAAACTTATTTGAAAAAGTTGGTGGAAAAAACAACAACATTTTTTAAGTAGGATGGAATTAAAACAAAAAGGTTAGAATATCTTAAATAAAATAATTTGACCACTAAATATTACCACAACCTTTGGCTACAGTATGTTGGTTCAACTTGATTAAGATATTTTTGGGCAAAGCTAATCATGCTGGTTGTACCAAAATAACTGGGTTTGTAAGACTGTAAAATACTCATAGGATTTACTCAATAAGGGTAGAGCATGAACTATTTAAAAAGATATTCACCCAGTGGATTAATTTTTAGAGTGCAGTGTCAGTCGACAAAAAAGAGCTTTGGTAAACTTGAACAGACAATCTTGTGAAAAATAGAGAAAAGGCTCCAGCCGCGAGGATCCCTCCACTCCTCCCCCTTTCTCATTTAAATGATGGCTTTCAAGGTGCATCCACTTAACTGTATTACAAAACTGTTGTAAATTCTGCAACCTGCGCCTCTCATCTCGTTTTACATCCGTTTGAGTCAATTCTGCAGCAAAGACTCAACGAGCAGCTGAAACAGAATCTCTCCAGAACTGATTCTGACCTCCATAACTGGAAATTCACACCCACACCTACAGGTGAGCGGGGAAGCCGACTTGCCAGTCATTTTCACCCAGGAGAAATCACACCAATTGCCATTTGGAGAATTAATTCAGTGACCTATGGTAATTTTAAGATTCATTTGCTCTGTGTTGGCTGTGCTTGAACTAGGAATGAGAGCAGCTCTCTTGTTCCTTCACTCATGCAAAATTCATTGTGGATAATTATCTCCGAGTCCCCCACCCAAAAAAGACAAAAAAGCAGCATCTAATGACTAAATCTTTCCATTTGGAACGTGATAATTAAGATCAAACATTTGATCAGGAGCCAAATTGAGTTTCTTTGGCTGAGCGGCACGGAGATAAATCTATCTACAGTAGCTGCACCGGAGAGGCGAGCTCACTCTGGCCTTTTTCTAAAACGCCTGCAGCGATTTTCTAATCTGGCTGCACTGACTTCTCTGTTCAAGGTCAACACTGCAATGGACTGAACTCAGAAAAAAATAATAAAAGTGTCAGCTGAATGAAGTACTTCCCATGTCTATTCTGTGCTCTTATTGATGATGGAATAGCGGGGCTGAGGAGCTGAGGGAGATGTGTGACTGCGGGAATTAGCCTGTGTCCGTCCATCTGTCTGTAAAATGTTATTTTAGACATGTCTAACGACGCCCTTTAAAAATTTTCATGTTAAAATTACCCTAATTGGCCCGATGGGGGTGTTACAATCAAAGGTCAACATTTTCTAACACTGAAAGGCCATTACTGCTACGTCACTGCATCCACAGAAGATTCCCGGATGATGCCTTCAGGCGCTTTGTTCTGCCATTTTCAACATTTACTAACGATGACATTTTTAAAGGATATGTCCAGTGATATTGTACATTTGTTAATACTGAAACAAATCTGATGAAAAGACCAATATCGGCACCAATGAGGAGCTTAAAGATGAACAGAAATGATCCACAACACAAGCCTGTGTGTCACCCTCTGAAACCTCTGAGTAGTTCTATGAATATTTGGAAACGGTACAGTTATAGAGAAATCGTAATGTGTAAATATAATGATTGTAATTACTGAAGTCACATAAAGACTCTGCATGTATTGGCAGACTGTTGAACTGCAACTTCAGTCACTTCAACATTTATTTCTTTTTTAAATTAAAGGATTTATCTGTGACCATCATTTGTCGTCAGTAGACACTGACGGGCAATTTTTCCCATAGAGTTCATCTTTGGTGAACTTTGACACTGTGATAGCAAACAGACCTGACAGAGCCGACCTTTGAGAGCCGGAGAGTCCCAACTCTTACAGCTGTGTGTCACCATGTAGTTTCATATAATGCTTCCCTGACCAGAGCATAAACGGCTCCACAGCAGAGACATAGTTCACACACAGCTGTAAGACAGGAGTCCATGCTTCCAATACATCTTTAAACAAATCAATCAAGTCAATTTGTGATGTCATACTGACGTAGATCGTGTATTTCAAGAGAGACTGTATGCAATCTGTTCATGTCTTGTAAAAAATGAAGTGTATTTTGAAAGAAGACAATGCATGTAACAGGCAGAACCTGACAAGGTGTCCCAGAACGTCAACAACCAACACACCCAGGGTACCTGCATGTCGTATCTAGACATGGAAAGTCCATGGCCAAGGCCCAATCCCATTTTTACCCCTTAAATCTTCCACTTGGTATTGAGTGCCCTCGTTTGCAAGATAACCCTTGATGATGGAAGTGAGAAATATTAGGGTAGAGAATCACACGTAGTAGCGACACAAGATACCGGTAGTCATTCAGGTTTGAAAATGCCAGCTCCAGCGCTTGTGTTGTGGCGTGTGCTATGTTTATTCTTCTCTGTCTGATGAATCAACGGAGAAGAAATGCTGAAAACAGGAGGCACCTACAACGTCTTCTAGTTCTGATCGATTTGGTTCGGGTAAGTCGATTTGTTTAAATATTTTGACGCTGTGTTCAACCGAGTTGCTGATGAGTTTACGTCAGTCCAACCATCTGTTATTTGTTTAGCCTACATACTGACCGTACAGTGACAATATTGTTTTCCAAAACTTGCCGAAGTTGCTGACTTCGCAAGGTGTTATGGGAAATTTCATCTTCCACTTCGTTGTAAGTGTGGGTCGGGGCTGCCTTGAAATCTAGGGCGGGTTTCAAGTGTTGGAAACCACTTCCACTACCTCATTCTGTTTTGGGACACCACCAGCCTAAACATGAACGCGCACAACCAAGTGCTAGAGGCTGTGGATATTCTCATTTATCCAGGTCATGGCTATCCCAAGCAACTGAATCGAACGCAACTGGACTTAGTTTTGTCTTAGAAGACGTTTCACCTCTTATCTAAGAGGCTATCTGACTAGGCTGGAACTAGTCTGACAAACTGGTGTGGAAAAACACAGGTATTAACCTCTGAGGAGGTCATCACAAGGCCAATGATGTCATTGGTTCGTTAGTGCTCCAAAGGTGTGTCAACAGGAGCACCTTAAATCACCCACTAGCAGCCAGACAACAATATGAATGAGCTGGTATTGTGAGCTCTACTTCCACAGTCTAAATAAGAGCCTCTATAAAAAGCTTTTATAATTAAAGGTAGATTAGATGCATATTGATGAGATGACAGCAACATATAATAGTAGATAATAATAAAGCCAGCTGAAGTCTGTTAAATCCAGCTTGACTTCATATTTTATAATTTCTTACTAAATCTTGTGAATATTTAGTTACATTAACATGTCACAGATGTGAGACATTAGCATTGACGTAACCTAGCACAATCTGGGCTTGCATTTACACTGACAGCAGCTGGCAGCAACACTGAGCCTTCCTCACAAAGCCAGGTTGATTCATTTCAATGTGTTTTTTTATAGCTGCTGACCGGCTGAACCCATAGACATGATCTGATTTTCTGGGCTGTTCACGGGAGCTCGATAACTTCTGGTCGGCTCCAGGCGGCTTTCTGCCTCTCTTTGTTTCACCTGCTCAGCTGTGAAACTCACAATCCACATGAGTCTGTAAACCTGCTCCAAAATGTGCAATACATTACATTTTCTTTGTTCTACCTTTAAAGATTTCCACAAACCAAACACAGGAGGCTACAGCATCTAACTCAGTTTCTGTTTCCATATAGCCAAGAGGCAAATATTATGGCTGGTGCAGCTGCTGAAGGTCAAGGCTGGATTAAGCCACTAGGGGGCCCCGGAGCAAAACTGAGCCCAATTTGAAGGGAACTGTGGATGGAGAATACAGCTTCTTATAAAAAGGCTTTGTTTCCTCTTCTTATACTTTTTATTACTCATGGCTGCAGTCGTACAGCTACAAAAGCAGTTTAATGATGGTAAACTATGACCTGAAAGACATTTTCCTGCCCTGTCCTTGGCTGGATGCCAGAGATGGCCGAATATTTCAAAAACAGACTGAATAAACCAGATGTAATCAACCCTGACCGAGAGAAGGGCAGCGATCATCATTCCTCACACATCGGCTGCTGTCACACATCCCCTGTACCGCCAGATATCTTAAATCCACTTGCCAATATGTTAGTTCCACAACAGCAATCGAGTCTCAAAGAGATGCGACGCAGGTAAACAGCCGGTGTATTGACAGTGGCGCCGTGACGAGAACACACACGGGGGATTTTATCAAGGAGAAGCATCTCTGAGTGAAAAAATAAAGCTCAACAGTCTCTGAGAGAGCGAGGCTTTCTGTCAAAACAACAGCTTCCTGATGACAGCAATAACTTTTTATTACTGTCAGTTTTCCTCTGAATTTCAGAAAAGGAGAAAAAATGCAGTTTTTTTTTTTTTTTAGTAAACAGGAAAACATCCCACGGCTAATGATGGCGGCTGCACCGTTTGATGTCATCTGGGAGTCTGAGGAGAAAACTGGTTTCCATGGCGGTGGACGGTTACTCATTACCTCTGAGATTTACACACATGCACAAAGAAAGACACAAACAAACAAACAAACAAATATCTTTTTATAAAGTACAGTATATGAACTCACACACGTGCCAAAAATAGGGACAGCAGAGAGAGGAAGAGCTGCACGGTGATGCCTTGTTTATGTTTGATGCGGTGTCTGAGGCGTGAAAGTGTTTCTCTCAGGCTGCAGGACAAAGACAGATTTCACTTTGCTGCAGCACCTCGGCTAAAGCTACTCAAAAACTAGAATTACCACCTCGTGATTGTATCCTCCACAGACCCGTGAAGTTGCAGTTACAGTTTACATCCACGTCTTTCCAGGCGTATGTAGCCATGACAGTTCACAATGCTTGAAATGTTACTGGGAAGGAGCTGCATAAGCTGCACAGTTTCGAGATTAGAGTCACCAATTCAGTGTCTGACAAAATGTCTCCCCCCCGTGCGCCGGTCTCAGTCCAAAGTCGTCAAAACACACTACTTGGGCAGTGACTTGCAGCATCAGAAACCAATGAAAAAGGCATCCTTTAACGTCAGCATGATACACGGCTGGTTGCCATTGTGGTTTAATGGTGCCTGCGGGCGTCAGGGGGAAACGCGGTGGGACACGAACAAAAGTTAAGGCATTCAAGTCCGAGTAGGGCGGCTGGGAGAGGTGGTGGATGGCTACACCGACTTTCACCTCGGAGAACCGTGTTCGCGTCCCGTGAGATACTAAAGCCAAACCCTGTCCTAAACCTAACCATGTGCGTTTGTTGTTGAAGGAAAAAAAAGGTCAATTCACAATGTTGTACCGACGTAGTGCTTTTATTTTGAAAGAGACTGTATGTAAATGTTAAATTTCCTGTGAAAACACGAGTGTATTTTGAAAACAGACAATGCATGTAACAGGCTGAACTTGACACCGTGTCCCAGAACGTCACCAACCAACACACCCAGGCTACCTATGTCAATTAGTATTGGCCAGAAAAGTGTTTAAGCAGAACACTGAGATGTCAAAGTGAAGTTGACCTTTAACCTTTTGAATATAAAATGTCATCGCTTCATTATTTTATCATATTAGACATTTGTGTGAAATTTGTCATAATCAGTGTATGAATTCTTGAGTTTTGGCCGAAAACAGGTTTTGTGGATGTCCGTGCCAAACTTGAGGAAACACCTCAAGACTGAAACCTGATGTCAAACGAACCCTGGGAACTTAAATATCAAATCTGACATTATCGGTTCTTTATCAGTGCTTCAACTAAAATTTTGGTCTATGGTTTTTGCTTTTTTTCATCCTGCAGCCTCTCACCTGCGCTCTGTGCTGGGGCTGAACTCCTCCACACACACACACACACACACACACACACACACACACACACACACTCACAAACACACACACCCACATACACAGAGTAAATTCAGTGAACAGCGGAGAGGTCGCCATGGAGACAAAGTGAAGATAATCTGAAAATGACTCGAGTTGACAGCAGCTACACTCGTTACTGTAAGTTCAATTAAACCTTACAGAGTAAGAAGCCAATAATAAATCAACATGTGTGCAGCAAGCATGAACATGTAAACACACAGACAGCGACATTCAATATGCTCCGTCCGCAGTCTCTCATCCACCCACACTGACATTATGTCTGATACAAGGACAGCACGCTAGTTTGGCTGATAGTGAATTGTTCTGAATATGTTAAATGTTTTTAGCTTAGTTTGCTACTTATCTTAAAATTGGGCAGATTCTTTTACACTTAGCTGCTGGCTGAGACAAACCAGCACGCAGCGTATCACATCAGCAGAGAGGAAGCAGGACAGAGGACGGGAGGAATAATGAATAAAAACTAAACTTCACTCATTACTTTTTCATTATTGATGTCAGGAATATTATTGCTATAGTGATGATGTTGTAAAATTAACTGCTGCTGCTTCGACAAAAAATTAGTTACATTTAAAATATTCAATAATCCTGTTCTGAATTTATTCTTTTTAAATTAATATATTTTCTAAAAAGCAATTATTTAGAAATGAAAAAGAACCAATAAGAATATACAGAATCGATAAGGAGTATCAATAAAGGTAGTAGTAACGATAAAATCTTACCCATCACGAATTAAGGCCTTGACATTCAACCACCAAAATCTAATCAGTTCACAGTTGAGTCCACGGGGACGTTTTTGCCAAATTTGAGAAAGCTCCCTTATTGAGAATGAGACAGACAACCTGAAAATATAACACCTCCGGCGAGGCTGCCACCAGCACTGAGGTATAATGAAGCTTTAACTTAGAGTAACAGTAACAAGGAAACACAACATGAACATCTCATCACCTTCAAGTTGATGCAAGCAGCTGCTTGTTTCCACTTCCAGCAGCTCCAGATCAACATGATGATTCATTAGGACTCTTTGTGCTTGTGTCACCTGATGAACGTCAGGCCAATACTGCCTCACTGTCAGCTCTGTTTTTGGTCTCCACCATCTCCCGAGGGAAACATCCGTCCCTTTAGCTGCTAAATGCTCCACTTTGTTCACCAGCTCGTCTCTAACTGTGTGTGTCTGCTGTCTGCTGCTGAGCAGGTAGTGTCGCCTACAGTGGGCTGTCACAGCTTGTTTGCTGAAAACAGCTGGTGCTGCTGGAAAAACAACCATGTTTGATGCTCTGAATTCATTGTGTGATGTGTTACCTTTATTCCATGTGAGCTTCTAAGGCAAAAATTAGGAATGAAGATTTTTGTTTTAAAAGTCCAGTGTGCAGGATTTAGGAGGATATATTGACAGATATGTAATATATTTTAAAAAGTATGTTTTCTTTAGTGTATAGTCACTAGAAAATAAGAACTGTTGTGTTTTCTTCACCTTAGAATGGGACGTTTATATCTACACAGGGAGCGGGCCCTTGTCTGCAGAGATTGTCATGTTGCACTGCCATGTAGGCCAGAAAGGACAAACCAAACACTGCTTCAGATAAGGAAATTTGTGTTTTCGCAACAGCCCCCATAGTTAGCAGCCCCTACGCAAAGAGCCGAACAGCATTGAAACTGGTTTATTCTGTGTTTTTACTGGTTTAAATCTCCTGGTCCATTTGTTTTGGAGAGGAAGAGACCTCTGTGGATAATTCAGCTCCCAGTAAAAACCTCCTGAACAATAAACACTGAAGGAATTCTAACCAGGAAAAGTTTCAGCTGGTGGCAATCGACAATCTTTACTGTTAGATGCCACTAAATCTCACACACCTTCAAGAGTTGTGAAATGTTTCCAAAGCAACTGTATGATACAGTGATATAACAAAAAGGGACATTATTAGTTTAAACAGGAAGGAAGTGACATAGAGCACAATACATTGAAGCAGAAGCAGAAGTAAAAAAAATAAAAAGTTGGAAAATGTCTCCTGAGCAGACGTGGAGAAGTGAGGAGGTGCAGGCACTTACTGATACATGGTCAGAGGAATATATATCACAGGTATTTAAAAGGGGGTGGATTTCTGTTTTCAGTCTGGGCCAATCGAGCAGCTGTTGCAACTGTGTCACATTGTCCAGGTGGTTTGATCTGCTTTAAAAAGTGCAGTGTGAAAGTGAACCAAACCAAAAGGTGTTAAGTTTTTTGGCATTCCCTGCCCAACTGAACAAAGTCCCCAACTCTAGGCAATTATACAACTTTGGAACAACATGAGTCCCTGATTCAGACCAAAGGAGACGACTCTAGGTCTGAAAGCACCATAATATTTGCTTAACATCACAAAATACAGCCTCAAAATGACCAGCTGGTTAAATCAACACTCTGAGCTCTGCCTGGCCTGTAAATCACAACTCTCCTCTGAAGCTGCACCTCATCAAACTACATCACAGCTTTAAAAGTCATCTGTATAATTACATTTCTTTACTGAGCGGCACCATTTCCACAGCAGTTTAATTTCACACCTTCCTACCTCAGCGTACCTTCACATCTTCTCTCATTACCCCGCTCTAACCACAGTGCGTATGGAAACCAGCATATTTTGTGATCTTTAAAATGTTGCCATCTTTTCTAGAATAAATAATATATTCCTCTCGCCTTCTCTGTTTCTCCAGCTTTTATTCTTTTTTTTTTTCTTTGGCCGTCCTCTGAGTTGGCGTTTGTTCTAACAGTTTCCAGCTTCTGTTTTTCTGCCAGATATTTTATAACTTCTGCCAAGAATGTTGTTGTTGTCGTTTGTTTGAGGTCCTGTTTGTTTGCTTGTTGTAACTCAGCAGGAGATCTGAAAACTTGTTAACAGATTTAAATGAAATAAGATGAAAAGTGAGAACAGGGGCCAAAGATCAAGTCAATACGTTTTGGTGCAGATCCCAGATTTGGGTTTGTTAGAAAATATATTTTGCTTTACATTTTTATTTTTTTCTCATGAACTACTGCAGATGGAGTAAAGACGTAAACATCAATATTTTCTTATATTAAAATAACTCATGCCTACCATACACTGGAAGACTTTCAAAAGACTCATATCTTCTCACATCTAAAGGCTTTGCAAAGACCACGTATCTTGCAGGGTCACAATTTGCCAGACTGCAGCTGGTTTCCTTTTGAAATCACTCCCCATCCTTCTCCTTCTGGAAATATACAAGAACAAAAACTTTGAACAAAGGAGCAGAATCAGAAGCAGCTTTTGGCCTTAGCTGAACTTGTGTGTGCGCGCAGTGGTTTGTTCTGAAAAAAACATCTAAAAAAGAAAAAGAGAAGACACCGCAGATGTGGTTTTCACACCACAACACCACCAGTATCCTTTTCCACAGTCCAGGAGGGCCGAGACTCGTTCATGTTCTTGTGCCTCCTGGATTTCCTGCCCGACATGTTATTAACTAGCCTGTGGAATACCTGCAGGTACCAGCCCTGGAAATTAACCTGACTCCTGTCTGACTGCTGAGCGTGGACACTTCCTGTGTCTGTCCTTTCACATTAAAGTCCCACATGTTCCAGTCTTATAGGTTTGGATTTATTTCGACAAAACGCAGCTCCAAATAGAGGTTCACTTTTTTTTGTTTTTCTTTTCTGCAACTAAGCGACCAATGAAATGATTTTTTCTTTCACGGTGAACGTAGAATCCAAAAAAGGCGAACATTCTTTGTGAACTGACATAAACAGGGGTTGCATTTAACGACAGTAAAACTAAATCAAAACATCCGTTCACAAACTCTCAGATAACTTGTGCAGTATAATCCAAGTCTCATTTATCCAGTTTTATGCTTCACAAACTCATGCACTGTCACGAAAATATTACAATACAAAACACATACGCCTACGTGTAGTTGCACCCTGAGCGTCCCTGAGCACATGCATGTGTATGAGCTCCTCTTGAGCAGAGTTCAAACGTACTGTATGCGTCTCGTCTGTGGGTGAGACCGTTTGTATCGATGTGTTTTAAAATGTACTGTTTTATTTAAAATACATGTGTTTGTGAAGCACTGAGCAAACAACTGGGCAAAGGTGACTTGGATTATACTGCACGAGTTGTGTGAGAGTTTGTCAACAGATGTTTTGATGTAGTTTTCCTGCTGTCAAATGTGAACCCTGTTTACTTCAGCTCGTGAAGAATGTTCGCCCTTTTTGGATTCCCATGAATTCATCACAACATGAGGCGAGTGACTGATATGCAAATGGTCAATTACCGGCGACTTGTTCCTTTAAGACAGCTTGATCTGAGTTTTATAACTACGTTACATGAAATGAGTGAGATGACGGCAGAGCAAGGCAACTCCAGCAACAATCTGACAATTTTATTCCAACACTTGACATTCATCTGTGACAGTGAAATCACTTGAAAAGTTGTTTGGTGCTGAATGTTTATTAGAATGGAAGCAAAGACAAGCCGAAATAATTTGAATTTAAAGTGACATTGCCCACTTTTTGGATATTAAAGGTCCAGTGTGTAGGATTTAGGGGGATATATTGGAGATGTTGTAATAATATAATCGGTATGTTTTCTTCAGTGTTAAATCACCTGAAAATAAGAGTCGTGTTTCTGTTACCTTAGAATGAGCTGTTTATATCCACATAGGCAGCAGGTCTTGCTTATGGAGATCGCCATGTTTCTACAGTTGCCCAGAACAGACATATAAAAACACTGGCTTTAGACAGGGCCATTTGTGCCAACGTAGTTAGAGCCCATTGAGCAGCATCAGACAGCCACTGATTTCTATTGTGAAACTGCTTTATTCAGTGTTTTTAACAATTTAAATAACCAAATCCGTTGTTTAGAAGAGGAGGAGACCTCTGAGGATAATTTTGCGATCAGTAAAAACCTCCTTAATGTCTGGATCTGAAGTTATTAGAGGAAAAAGGTGAGCATGCAGAAACGTAATGGGCAAGCTGCCTGTCTCTGACGTGCCAAACAGCGTTGGAAAAACACTGATTTTTAACGTGAAACCGCTTTATTAAGTGTTTTTACTGGTTTAAATCACCGGGTCTGTTTGTTAAGGAGAGGAAGAGACCTCTGCGGTGAATTCGGCTCCCAGTAAAAACCTCCTGAACGATGAACACTGAAGGAATTTTAACTGGGAAAATTTTCAGCTATTTGAGATCTGCAATCCTCGTCACTAGACGCCACTAAATCTCCCCAAAATTGTACACACTCAACCTCTAAAATTCTAAAAAAAAAAAAAAGTAGCATCAAAATTAAATGAAAAACTAAAAATGTAAAGTCTGAACTTTTCTTTCTTGGATTACACCACTCACAGAACTGAACCTTCAGACCACTGAGCAAACCACCAGGCTCTACTGATTTTCATTGGCATATCTTTGCCTCCCTGACTGACTGAAATTACTTTGCAACTTTATTTTAAAAAATTCCATATAAATAAAGTTGTTTGACTTATATTTTATGTCAAAATGTCAAGCAGTCGGAGCGACTCAGCATCCATCTGTATTTGTCCTAGACCGTGCTGCTGCTCCCGCAGACACTCGCTGTCAATAAAGATAAATGTTTCTGAGACCTCGCAGCTTCTGGCGGTGACATTACAAATCCTCCCTCCCGCCTCACTGCTGGGCTCTGTTAGCTGGGGTGTGGTCCTCACTAAGGTCCTCAGAGAGCTCGGCTCACTGGTGTGATGAACAGGCCTCAAAGCTGTCGGCGTGGAGCCTCCTTCTGTTATCTCTCATCTGAGCCGGACAGCGGGGAGTTTGGAGGCGATGCTCCGCTTAAACGATGAAATATGACCCGTAGCCTGCGGCTGGTCAACCCCCCCCACAGCACAGCCCACCACTCCCTCGACAGCCCTGCTTTAAACATGACAAATGACAAAAGGCAAACCAAGGGCAGCCCTGTGGTAACACGAGGACCCCGAGTACCAGCCGAGGAATTATCCCGCTAATCTCCGAGCGAAAGCGGCGTGCAGGCGTCAGCCAGCTGCGCATTTATATTCCACCTACGCTGTGAAACTTTAATGCAGCATCTGACTGGGATAACCCGCAGTTTGAAAACTTCTAGCATCAAACATTCTCCTCAGCCTGCATGCAGAGAGGGCGTGTAAACAGGAATAATCCATGTGAAGCAGATCAGGGCTTGTCATGTTGAATCTCACAGCCGTCGCCTGTAAGCTTCTTTCTTCTCGCTACACTCTTGGCGCAAACTGCCACTTCCACTCGCTCTCTCTCTGTGTTCTGTACCAGTTCTGTCAATCATGTCATCCTCGTTGCATCCAGACAACCTGGCTTCCTATCACCCACCTCCTCCTCCTCCTCCTCCTCCTGTCTGTAGTTTCACTAAGTTGCCGAGGCAACAAGCGGATGCTGCGCTATCCGTCATCTCTGCCTCTCCTCTGCTGGTGGCATCCAGACGTTTCCTGTGGCTGAAGTACAGGCGCACAGTCCTCACTGAATGCAGCTTGTAATTTAGATGATTCAGAACCTGACATTTCCATAGCAGATGGATGAGAGGAGGAAGAGCGTTTGCCTTAAACAGGAAAAACACATTGTTTAACGCTGCAGAACATCACTGTCACAGTTGCAGCTACTCTGTGAGTCTCTCCCTCCGAGGATGACGAGGCATCCCAGCAGGATGATGATAACAGAACATTCATTCACTTCTGAGCTCGTGTTATCCGTCAAATCAAACGATAGTTTAATCTCTAAAAGCAGACAGCCTGTAATCTTTGTCTATTAAATCAAACTGTTGTGCTGGTGGATCTTCTACAGCTGCTCCAACTGTGCTGTTTGTTTTTTTCGGCGAATCCCTGGAGGCGTCGGCGTCCTGGAGGCCTCTTGTTTGTCATCCATCAGCCTCCTGGAGGTGTGACTGGCATTACTACCTTCTCTCATTTGGAAGCCAATGATTTCCTGTTCCTGAGCCATTGATTTTCATTTGCATTGTTGATGGATGCCATGTGCTGAGAAACACCAGATGCCCACGATGCAGCATCAGTTTCATGCCTAAACATCTCGGACGACTCCGACAAGTTTATGTTTGAAAGTCTGTTATTGTTTGTTTCAGCCCAGCCGCCAGAAAACAAATGTTAGCCTTGTTTCTGCAAATCACAAATATGTTACATTTCATATTAACATTTCTAAAGTGTAAAGTGGTGAAGTATATGTGCTGAATTTGTCATCTGGAGCTGGAGGGGATGGTGGATAATGTTATACTGTGGCAAGACGCCTGCCAAGCTGTAGACCAACGTTTGAGACCAACAAACAACAAAACCTGTTGCTATTTCGTGAATCATTGCTGAGTTTCCTGCTGCTTTACAGGCATCAATTGTGGGTGTTTTATAGGTACCTATCACTTTTTTCAGCAGCCCTCAAATGTCAGTATTTTTTAGAGACCTATGGTTGTCTTTCTAGGAGCCTTTTAGCCCTCAAGTATGGGTATTTTTAGGGACCTGTCATTGTTTTTTCAGCAGCTTTTTATCCCTTCAATATAGGTTCCTTTTAGGGACCTATTGCTGTTTTTCCTGCAACTTTCTATTCACCAAACACGAGTGTTTTTAATGATGTGTCTGTTTTCTACCTACTATAATGCTACCAAACTGGGGCATTCTTTAGTAATTCATGGCTGTTTCTCCAGTAGCTTTGTAACCCTCAAATGTTGGTACTTTTAGAGACCAACCACGTTTTTTTCCAATGGATTTTTAGGCTCCAGATTTAGGTGTTTTATACGGACCCATCACTCTGTAGCCCCTAAACATGGGTGTTTTTATGGACACCTTGCTGTTTTTCCTGCGGCTTTTTATCCCCCAAACTTGGACATTCTTTATTGACCCATGGGTGTTTTTCCAGCAGCTTTTTGGCTCTCAAGTATCATTGTTTTTCAACAGCTTTTTAGCCCTTAAATGTTTTTTTTTTTCTAGGGACCAATCGCCGTTTTTCCTGTAACTTTCTAACTGACCAAACTTGGGTGTCTTTTAGTGACCCACGGCTCTTTTCCAGCAAAGACAGTGCCATGAAGAGCAGCATGGCATGTCTGGGGTTCCAGCTGAAACTGTGCCTTCAAAACCAGGCATTTTAAGCCAAAACATGAACTTCTCCCAACAATAACCAAGTGTTTTTTATGCCTAAACCTAACCACACTATAACCACAGCTCTGTTAAAATTAATGCACATTTGGTGCTCGAGTGAGTATTTGTGTCAGCAGGACGGTGTGTGTGGGACTGAGTCATAATAGACTACAGTGTGTGTGTTCATGGTAATGAAGGAACATGTCACTCATTGACACAGTGCGGCTCACTGGTGCCAGTACTTAGAGTACCCAATACTTTTAAGTTAGTGGGATACATTCATTGTTGTTTTTGGTCTTTTTACAACAAGAAAACTGTAGAAAATAAAAAGCTTTGTTATGTAAATTGTTGGCAGAGAAGCAAAATGCTGATTGAAGACAGAAGATGGGAACGTAGACACTGTCTTTCCCAAACTGGACAAATCACCAACACAGAAATAAACAGGTCTCGAGCTTTTGGTACAGAAAAACCGACCGACAGTAACATGCATCATGGCTGTCTGTAAAAAAGCCCCAAGTCCTGAAGAATTAATCATCAATCTCAGTCAGTTTTTCCTCCTTAAGTCTTTGTCAGGACGGACCACCAACACCACCTCCAGAAACACACAGCCCTGACAGTGCGACGGCACACTGCAGGTCCATTCATCACTTGCTTCACCGCAGACAAGCAGGTTAACATGAAGACTAAACTAGACTTCCTGTTGGTCTGATGTCCTCCAACCGTCTACAACATGACCTGCTGTTACACTGTAGAGTCTAAATGTGACAAATAACTTTCATAAATAAAGTACAACTGAGTCATCATGAGGAGCACTGCTCAGCTTCTGAAAACAGCTATATATGTTCTTTGTGTTTGTGAATGATCTTTAATATGATTTTGATTCCATTTTTAGGGAAAAACTGACGATGAGGGCATAAAAGTTTTATTTTTATTTAATATCATATAAAGGCTATAACATGACAACAATGACCTTTCTCTTGTTGGTTAGTAGTGACCACACTCACCCGGCACACAAACTCTTTGTCCCCCTCCCCTCAGGCAGGAGGCTGCGGGCATTGAAGGGTTAGTGCACCCAAAAATGAAAATTCAGCCGTTATCTACTCACCCATATGCCGAGGGAGGCTCGGGTGAAGTTTTAGAGTCCTCACATCCCTTGTGGAGATCCAAGGGGAGAGGAGGTAGCAGCACAACTCCACCTAATGGAGGCTGACGGCGCCCCAGATTCAAACGTCCAAAAACACGTAATTGAAAGCACAAAATATCTCCATACTGCTCGTCCGTAGTGATCCAAGTGTCCCGAAGCCCCGACATAAAAAGTTGTTTGGAAAAACGTCATTTAAACTCTGTTTTTAGCCTCATAAAACTTCACCTGAGCCTCCCTCGGCATATGGGTGAGTAGAAAATAGATAATTTTCATTTTTCATCCCTTTAAGAGCAGGACCACCAGACTAGTGTGCACACCAAACATGACGTTCCAATGAATTAATTACTCGCCATGCAGGAAAAACACACTAAAAGAAATGTTTGGGATTCCAGCAAAGATGAAAACCTTGTGAAGCCTTGCCTGTATGACGTGTCCTCCAGCTCTGACCATGGTCACCAAGAAGGACGAAGCATTGAAGGAAATAGAGGCGGAGTTGCAGCTGGTAGGTGAGACACCTAACAGCTATCAAACACACCGCAGTACACAGTGCCCACAAAACTCTAGGTTATTTAATAATGTGACCCTCTATGTTGAGCTTCACAGTTGGGAAGTAATAAGCCATGCAGCATCCTTGTGCACTCAGTATGGGAATTTATTGCGTCGTATATTGCAGTCTGTGATTCAGCAGGTGCTATTATCATACAGTCTAAGTCCATCAAGCTCGATGTTGTACCCATGTTTATTAGATCCATGTCGCACAGTGTAGCTGCACTGCATTTATAAAGTTGCTGAAATCTAATCTAAAATCCAAAAAAGTAAAGACAGCTCATGAAAAATTGTAAATCAATTAAAACATGACTCTGCAAATAATCCCCTCAGGACCTTCCATTCCTACCATCCTCCCCGGCGCACGGTGGCGTGAGTCACTACTGCGACATGCCAGATAATTACAATACAAGCAGATGTTATGAAGATGTCTGGGTTTAACATTCGTAGTTTAGCATTCATGTTCTCAGAAATAAAAAGGATGTTGTTTCAAAAATTCAAATGAATTTGTTGGCATCATTACATGGATTATGTTTATGTTGCAATATGAGGATGCAACTGGAAAGTATTTAATCCCCAGCCTGTCAGCAATTACATTTACATGAAAAACAGTATGTTGATATCTGACTACAGATGGTTATTGTCTGACGTACAGAAAACATGGCGACAATATGATCTTCAACGTGTCCAGAAATGTGAATCCAACTTAAAAAGAGTCATGTATGTTTATATTTAAACTCTGCAGGAATCACCCACGATTGTCCCAACATGCCCACCTATAACTTATGGTAATGTATTCATTCTTACCAAAGTCAGACCCAAGAAATGTGTCCCAGCTGCAGCAGGCCAGCCTGGCCACAAAAACACCAAAAGTGTGCTTGGCACCGCCCAACACACTGGGCAGGATGAACTTGACTGCCATCTGTGCCGCACTGCAGGGTTCATTAAAATACAGATCATCTGGCTTTGTAATATTTTGTCCAAAAAGTTTGTGTAAAAAAGAGTAGACTCAGCATTTCTCAGTGTAAGGTAATTTGGGCACCACAAACTTCAGCCATAAAAGTGCCATGAAGTTGAGTCAACACTTCCATAAAACATCCAACATCCATTAGCTGCTTATCCTTGAGGGTCGCCAGGGGGATTGGAACTCAGCTGAAGTTGGGCGAGAGGCGGGGGACGCCCTGGACAGGTCAGTCAATCACAGGGCCGACACATAGACACAGACAACCATTCACACTCACAGTCATACCTGCAGGCCGTTTAGAGTCGCCAAGTGGGGCAATTAACACAACCTGACTGTCTTTGGTCTGTGGAGGAAACGGACCTGATGGTTTACAACGTGGCAAAGTTTGATTTCAAACAGTCACTTTTCTGCACAAACATGGATCTCCAAAACATCAAGGTCTCACGAGTAAGACGTTCAGCCCAGAACAACCTGGTCTCACAGAAACACGTGAAATAATAGCCTCGTTCTGTGGACGATAAAGCAGGTGCAGACTGGACGGAGCAGTGAGTGACAACAACCCGGCCCACATTTAAGGGTACTGTTTGAGGTAGACATGCTAAATAGACCTAGCGTTTAGGTACCATAGTTACATCACATTACATGATGAACTAACTTCACTTTACTATAACAAACACAGTTATTTTATATGAAAACATGTTTTTTTCTGAACCTAACCAAATAGTTTTGGTGGCTAATGTCGTGTTCACAGGTTGCCGTCATTTCAGAATATCCAACAGCTTTTTAATTGCGTATTTAGTTTAGAAGAATAATTTTCTGAGCCCATTAAAGAAAAATTGATTTTTCATTTTTTCTGAAAAATAAATCACCAAATTTAGAGACTCATTGTTTTCCTGAATAATGGAGATATGTCACTTCATGATAAGGTTTGTCAGTATAATTAGGTGAATGATCAACAGCAGGCATGCTTCATTATTCTTCTTGCTATTGTTCACTTTCAATCCAAAATAACAAAAACACATCCTAGTTTCTGTTTCACTCTTTCATCAGTCCCTGCAGGAATATGTCATCAATTTTCAATCAAAAGATTTAATGCAAATTCTACCAACAACATTTGGAGGATCTTTCAATTCAACTAGAGAAGTACCAAGTTGATCCTGAGCATCCATTTTATGATTCTGCCAAAAATTCAAAATCATTCAAAGGTCCAGTGTGCAGGATTTAGGGGGATATATTGACAGAAATTGAATATTATATAATTAGTATGTTTTGTGTTGTGTTGTCTGAAAATAAGAATCTTGTGTTCTTGTTTTGATGTGGTTGAATTACATGTAAAGTTGATGTAAAGACACGATTAGACACAAATTGATGAACAGGCGGCGTGATGGACACAATGCACGTGACACAAATGATGGGAAATACACAAATGAAGCAAATGAAGCGAGTAGCATGATTATGCGTCATATGCTTTTTGTGAGTTAAAAAAACTGAAATTCAGCTAACAATTCACACTGCAACAGCCAATCAGCATCGAGACCCTCCGGGGACATATGACGGCAAGGATGTACCAGCAGAAGTTCATTCATCGATGCAGAGATTTCACGCGCATATGACATGATTTATTTGCATGTATAATATTCAAGCATTCAAACTCATGCAAGTAACGCAACCTGAAAACTCGCAGCGTGTTTGGTGTGAACACAACATCATAATGAGTTGTTTAAATCTACATAGGGAGCAGATCATTTGCTTATGGAGGTCACAGTGTTGCACTGCCATATATCTACAGAAGCCTAGAATGGAAAAACCAAACACTGACCACAGACAGGGCCAGTAGTCAGAAGTCCCTCTGTGTCAAAATAACAGATTATTTTCAACATGAAACTGCTTTCTTGTTTGTTTTGGAGAGGAAGTGACCTCTGTGGATAATTTGCCTACCTGTAAAAACGTCCTGAACGTCTGGATCTTAAGTTTCAGAGAAAAAAAGTGAGCACACATCAGCAGGTGGTGGGCTAGCAGCTCCTGAACAATAAACACTGAAGAAATTCTATTTCAGCCGGTTGCAATCTGCAATCCTGACTGCTGGATGGCACTAAATCCCCCTAAATCTTACACATTGATCCTTTAATACAAATTCAACCAACAACATTTGAGTTGATCTTGAGGATCTATTTCATGATTCAGCCACAAAAAATGGATCATTAGGTTTAAATATATCAAACAATAAAAGTTTGAGTAAGCAAATAAACATACAGTCGTAACACAGTAAAGGAAAATGTTTTTTATGACTTTAGCCTTCTTAAGGACATTTAAAGGGTGATATTGCGAACATCGGGGGCCATAAGCTGATTACAAAAAGTAATCACAGTCTTGTGCTTGGATACTCTTTCAGCAGTCTGGACGGAAGAGCTGAGAGCCAACGTAGGAATATTAAGTTAAATTTACTCAAAGTTTATGTCATCTTAATTTGTCATCATTACCTTGAAAATGAAGCATTGAGAGTTGTGATTTAATGGAGCGGTGTTACACAGTGTATTGTATTGCAGTAAATTTGCTGCCTCTATAAAAACCATGTATTGATTTAGCTGTAAAACGACACTCAAAATCCCAATTCTGGGTTATAGAACTCAAGGACATAAAAAGAAACTCCTCAGCTAATTCTCCTGATAGATCGCTGCTGGTCAGAGAGCATGATGACAAAATGAAAAGAAATATCAATCTGAGGGAAACTCTAAGACATTATTAAAAGTGTAAGAGCTGGGACTCTCAAGTCTTCAGTGTGTCGGCACTTTCTGTTTAATTCCCGACTCTGGTTTTAATGCCGCACCGCCACACCAGCGATTAACATAACCGTGTTAAAACATTGGTGACACAAAGCCTGCTGGGAGCTCGGGGTCCAGAGGAAAGCCTCCCAGCAGCAGCAGAATTAGCCTGGATCAAAGCTCATTTCCAGCGCTGGGTTAAAGGATGTGGAGCAGCTGTGACTTCCAGCTCAGCTCCACATGTCGCATTTAAACCTGTTTACACATTCAGATTCTCTGATGCTGTCTGCTTTAATGTTTCCTTTTCACATGAGGAGAGCAAGCTGAGCGGTGACGGTCTGAAACTGCAGAATCAGGCTCAAAGGCATCTCAGTAGTGGCAGTGTTACACCTTATAAACAAGGAGAAACAAGGACACATTCATGTACAACTAATCTGGAAGGGAAAGTTTGTAGTGAATGTATTTACAAACTGTCAAAAGCAAAATGAACAGTATGCAGCATACCTGCATAATCTTCATTTTTAACGAATTGAAACTTGATCCCTGAACTCTGGCCTCGTCTTTCACCATCAATGTGATCACTTCATTCTTCCGTAACAGATTAACAGCCTACCCTGCCCGTCCTGTTCTCTCTTTCCCTGATTTGATTGGTTAAAAATGTCACCATCACCTCTATGCTGCCTGACAGAGTCCATGTGGTCCACTACTTGTATGCAGGTGAACCATCCAGCCTGTTGTCAAATACCGACACTTTGTCACGCCCCTCAACCTGTGATTTCAATGCCAAAGGCACCATTAAGCATGTCTATGAGACACGCCAGACTTTCAACTAACTCCAATGTAAATCCAGCTGTGGCAATAATGGACACTGATGTCAAATGATACTGCATAAAGACTGAGAAAGTCCACAAAGGGCAGGAGGGGAGGTGGATGAGTCAAACAAAACTGGACATTCATCCAGGAGACAAAAGTTTGTGTCCAGTGTGACACCAAAAGTCATAATGTTATACAATTCATGGTCAGCGTGCACTGACCCTACGTACTTGGTGTATTTCCATAATGTTACGTTGTTGTTATTTCATCATTTTATACGATTAGACATTTGTGCAAAATACTGTTAGAATTAGTGTATGAATTCTTGAGTTATTACCAAAAACATAGTTTTATGAGGTCGCAGTGACCTTTAAATTCTAATCAGGTCACAGTTGAGTCCAAGTGGATATTTGTGCTAAATAGCACAAATATCCACTTGGACTTAATTCCTTAAAATTGCTTTTATGAGAAGGAGACAAATGGTCACAATGACCTTGACCTTTGACGACTAAATTCTGATCAGTTCATTGTTGAGTCCAGGTGGACGTTTGTGCCAAATCTGAAGAAATTTCCTCAAGGTGTTCCTGAGGTATCATTTTATGAGAATGAGATGGACACAAGGTCACAGTGACCTTGACCTTCAACCACCAAATTCTAATCAGTTCATTCTAAGTGGATGTTTTTGCAAAATTTGAGGAAATTCTCTGATGGCCTTTTTGAGATATTGCGTTGACGAGAATTACATGAACCAGGTCACAATGGCCTTGACCTTTGACATATGACCACCAAATTCTTATCAGTTCATTTCTGAGTTGAAGTGAACATTTTTGCCAAAATTGAAGGAATTCTCTAAGGTGTTCTTGAGATATCATGTGAATTAGATGAATGTAAGCTCACAGTGACCTTGACCTTTGACCTGAGACCACCAAAGTCTAATGAGTTCATACTTGAGTCCAAGTGGACATTTATGCCAAATTTGAAGAAATCTCCTCAAGGTGTTCTTGAGATATCGCTTTCACGAAAAAGAGACCGATAGACATATGGACAGATGGACAATCCAAAAACATAATGCCTCCAGCCACGGTTACCACAAGTGCAGAGGCATAAAAATGTGTATATTTCCAAGACAACTTAACTAAATCAATTATTTTTTGGAGGGTTTTTTTCTGACCAAACCAAATGCTCTGTGGCAACGATGATCTCATTTAGTCTGGTTACGTCTAAACACATTATTAAAAACATTTTAAATTACGTTTATTTGTTCAACATGCATTTTTCTCTTTACCTGTGGAAACTTACATTAAATTTTTTACCAGGAATACATAATAAATTTAAAAAAAAAAAAAAAAACATATTGAAGTTTTTCTTCTATTCCCTTTTATATTAACAAAAATACTTTAAAACTCTGAGATGTTTACACTGCTCACAGATTGCTGATCACATACAAGGAACATCTTACTACATGATACAAAAGTACCACTGACTACACTCTCCAAAGTGATGACAAAGTTAAATCAGTGCCTTTCTGTCACAGTGTCCAAAACATTACAGCACAAAAAAAAGGTGATATTTACTGCAGGGCTGGTTGTGGAAGTGTTTTTCTTATTGTGTCCAAAATAATTCATAAAACAAATCCAACTTTTTAATTCTTCACCAGAATGAAAGATGCCTGACAATGAAAGATGTGTGTATTCATGTCTGAACATATAAAACTGCCTCCTAATGGAGTGCAAAGAGTTTCTCTTCCTTTTTTTCTCCACCTGCTGCCTTTAAGTGTGTCACTCCCTCAGGCGTTAGTTAACGTACAGCCTTCATCGTGCCCTCAATATGTCAACTGACTGACGGCGTTGGGAGGCAGGGATCCGCCACCGCTAAACGGACGGACGTGGAAATATTACGTGTGGAGGTAATTCCCAGCTCGCTCGTGGGAGGAGATCTGTGTGAGAGGCAGACTGTCTGCTTTGATGTCGCGACAACGGAGAGGAAGGAGACGAATCCCCGAAAGAGGAGCAACAACCGCCGTGGTTGGACAACAACGCCAACACATCCTGTCACCCAGAATGCATCACAGCACGGAGGAGGAGAGGCAGAGAGACAGAAAGTAGACTAATGACTTTACCTCCTGTTTTAAACTGTGAATTTTATAATTACTTCAATATTATGAATGTGTAAATCTGTTGAATGTGGTTAGACGACACACACAGAACATAAAGAGTGACGAGTCGTAGACTGTTGAGTTTATTGTGCAGTTTTTTAAAGATGATTGTCATCTAGTAACAACTGATGCTGATGATTAGCAGGTATAATGTTTCCTATGTTTACCATCTTAGTTAAGCATGTTAGCATGTTAATATTAGCTGCCCAGCCGAGGCTGATGTAAATGACATTAGTCCTGCAGGTATTTGGTTTGGTACGTTGACCTGATGATGACACTAGATTAAAAGTCAAAGGATCCCCAAAGTTACAACAATTCATCCTTAGGGGAACGTGAACGATGAGCCGTATTCCATCACAATCCATCCAATAGTTGTTGAGAAATTTCACTTCAAACCAAAAATGTGAACCTCAAGATGGCGCTCAAGAAAAAGCCAGAGGATCACGAAGTCTGTAGGTTTTATCCCTTCTCATCGCAAAGTCATCAAACACTGACATAATGTGATACTGACACTGGAGGCACCCGCAGTCGTCTTTATGAGACGCTCCGGGCTTTAGCTAACCCTAATATAAACCTATCCGTAGCAATACATGATGCCAAGAGCAACTGACGTAGTATAAAGAGCGAGAAAGTCCGCAGAAGATGGAAAGGAGAGGTGGTTGATGGGTCAAACCAAACAAGTCTTTCACACAGGAGACCACTGTTTGTGTCCCAAAAGTCCACAGTGTTTTAACACAGCCATACATAATATAAATACGATCACCGCACATTGAAATCCCTCGTGACATATTTACATCATGCTCCGTTTAGTGCCTAAACCTAACTGTAACTGTTTCACAACAATAAACCCACGTGTTAGCTGCTAACTGCTACAAGCTACTTTTTAAATCTCCTGCAGTGGGTCACACATGTAACACATCTTCAAAATGTCATACCCATCCTGCCGATAATCCCATCGTGCTGCCTTTCCTAATACAGATATTGTTTCGGCGCTGTTACTACCACATGTGGCAGCTTAAAGGTGAGACAACTCTGTCCCCTCATTCCGCGACCTTTAAACAAAGCGTCAGTATTTCACAACTTGCCAGGGAAAATGGTTTGGTGAACATGAATGTCTATATTAATTTTTTAATTAATTAGGTTTGTGGTTTTTAATGTAATGTCTTAAAAACTGGATTGTTCTGATAATTAGTTCAGACATTCATGTTCCCCTCTGGATCAAAATTTTACAAGTCTCAAGCAAAAAGCAACCAAACTGAAATCAGTCAACTCTACATGGTGAAAAAGTACAGTATGTGTGTGTAAAACTGATATCATACCCAGGTGACATGCTACCAGCCTAACCAGTAAACACACCGGCACCTCTCCCTCCCAGTGGTGTCTGGACTGGGTGAGCTGCTGGAAGGCTGAGCAGTGTTTTTCCTTCTTTAAGACTGAAGCCTCTGTGGGCCCATTTAATTAGCGAGTCTTTAATACCAATTTAATGGAAATTAGTTTCAGACCCCCACATGAATTCCATGTGTAGTCTTATAGATTAGGGACTCCCAGCTATTCTCTACCATCTGTGCCATAATTAGAGACTAAACTGAAAGACATAATAAACTCTAACTTGTTAATGTAAATATGACTTACAGCTGCTCGTCTACATTTAGCGTAAATTTATGTATCTTTGCATTCCACTTTATATTCCCATATATGATTGTTACATGCTGCGACTTATTTCATTTTCAGACGATAAATATTCTCCAGTTAATAGCTGTCTCAATAAATCCGTCTGGTGTTATTATGCGCTCCCTAATAATCCTCTGATCCATACTTTTCCATAATTCTGTTTCAACACGTTGATAATTTCAGCTCTTACGTTTATTCCTGTTCTTGTTTAAATCTTTTTACTGCTCATTTCAAACTGGACCAGTGGAGCAGCAATTCTGACCTTTCAAAGTCTGAAATGTATTCCTTATTATAGAGCCTCCATCGGGTCAATTACTTTAGGAAGTGAAGTGTAAAAGCTCAAAGAAATAACTGCCAATTCATGTGTTAGTTGAGCTATATAAACTGTCAGAAATGAGTTTTAGTTAAAGTGTTTATTGAAGTGTAAACACTATAAGAATTTAATTTCAGTTGCGGCTGTAACAGCTCATGAATTAGTGCTGAACTGTCACGGTACAGGGGTCAAAGCTTGGTGCACACAGCAACATGCAGAACACTATGTACACTGATGCAAATAATGTGGAACCAAATTTAATAAGCAAGTTTTGCTTGAAAATTTTTAGCCATACGCCATTAGCAACAGGCGCTGAGGTTAGCACAGTGAGCTGATAAAAATGTAGAGCTGGAGGACCCACCTGCTGGTTTCAGGGTCCGCTACAACAGCACCGGAGAGAGTTGTGTAAAAAGGCCCAGACACACTAAACTGACTTTAGAGAACCAGCGACAATGGGAGCCCTCCTCTGCCTCACATCGCCTATGCCTTGGCCAAAAAGTTGCATGATCACATCGCAGAGACTACAGCCGACTGCCAACAGACATGTATGTACGCGCCTGCATGAGAGGAAATAACTCTGCACACCAGCAGACGGCAGTAGTCTGCATTCAAAAGGAAAACTAGAAAGTTGCCTTGATGCTAGTTAGCTGGTTAGCACATTAACAACACAATCAAATGTTCAAAGAACATTTACTGTACACCTCTGAATGATAACACAAACCATCAGGAACATTTCTGCTCAAGAACTCAATGGCTAAAGAAAAATAATCTTACTTTATGTAACAAGCTTGTTTTAATCTCACTCTTTCTTAACTTCAGCTCTTTGTTTACTTTCCTCACTTCGTTACTTTTCTGTGCTGCCATGTTACTCTAACGTCAGATGTGTTTATGTCGACGAACAAGATGTTGTTTTTTTTTTCCTCATTTTATATTGAAAATAGTTTAACTTAAGTTGTCAGTGTGAAAACTGCAACCTCAGTCCTCAGCAGGAGGATGGTGTCTGTGTTTGACACATAAATGAAAAGAAACATGCCATTGTGCCATATAATTTTTTTATGCCAAAACATGACTCCTAAACCGATATATGAACCAAACCGTGTCTTCAGTGTACTGTTATACATCTGGTGTCAGTTGAGGTGTAAGTGCAGAGAGGAGTTTGACATTTAGCAAAATATGAATATTTGCTTTCATGCCCGAGAGTGAAATGTGAAGGTCAAAACCACAGTGGGGGGATTTTTGAACTTTGAACAGAGCCATGCTAGCTGTTTCCCTCCGCTTCCATTCTTTATGCTAAGTTATACTAATCAATTCAAGGTTCTAGCTCCATATGTAGCATACAGACTAAAAGAGTTGTATCGATCGTCTCATCTTACTGTCAGCAAGAAAGCAAGTAAGTGTATCCCCCAAAAATGTCAGCCTTTCCTTTAAAGGAGTTAAGGTTTAAATCACTAAAAACTGTTCAGAAGTCAGTACCGAACTAAAGAGAAAAAAGAAGACTCGTAAACAAAAAAATCAGTCATTTCAGCAAATGTCTCAGAACATTTCTTTACCTACACGGGACAAAAATCCCTCTAGTGGCCCTGGTAATTATTATTATTATGACGGGAGTAAAGGATGAAGTCAGGTGACATTATTAGATGGCTAAGTCAACAACATATGGACTTTAACTTGGAAGGCCACTGTTTGTTCCAGTCAAAGAAGTTTGTTTTTTTTTAACCATAATGACAAAGGTCTCCTAACCTTACAGGAGCAGTTGTTGCTACCCAAACCACAAAGTTTCTCTGACCTTATCAAACACTTTTTGTGCCTAAACCTGACCAAATCTTAACCTTTGCTTTGTCACATCATTAACCCCTTTATTACATATCATATCTACATTTCTAAAGAGATGTAGTATATCACCTGACTTTGTCATCTGGAGCTGGAAGGGATGGTGGATAGCGTGACACTTAGACGGGATGCCTGCCAAGCTGCAGACCACTGCAGATGTTTAAGACCAATAATCAACAAAATATGGGTGTTTCTTGGCAAGTCTTTGCTGTGTTTCGTGCGGCTTTTAGGCACCAAATGAGGATGTTTTTAATGACCAGCCACTGTTTGTGCCACAAAAAGCAGTTGTTTTTGGACATTGTTTCGTTTCCTGCCAGGATAGTAGGGGTGTAAATTACATGGCGGAAATGGTAACACAGACATCCAATGGTAATCTCCAAAAAAGGCGTACCTTAAAGATGGTAATATGTATGGATGTTTTCACTTTGCATCGATAGAGGCTGTTTCCTGGCAAGATTGTGACACTGAAAATGGATATTTTTAGCAAAAAGATGATATTTTCCTAAATATAACCAGCTTGTTTTTTTGCCTAAACCTAACCACATGTTAACCATGGTGTTGCTGAAACATAAGGAAACCTAAAGTTTAACGTATCCGCTACATAATCAAGTACAAATGAAACATATCTGTGCTTTGCATAATTCCAGGGATCAGGTTGCTTAATTCCTACCTGAACAGTAAAACCAAGTCTTAACCTTCAAACAATTCTTTGAAGAAGTGAAGACCAGCCAAAATGTCCTCACAATGCAGAAATGCCCTCAATAGGATGGTCTGAAACTTTGTCCTCACACAGATAGTAATACAGACACACACACACACACACACACACACACACACACTGTTAGAATCCCTTGTAGCGAGGACGTCATTCAATCTGAATGTTCAGATGGTAAACAACAGTGATAAGGTCCTTCCACTCCCTCTGCTTTACTGTACTACACCTGATTATTTACTTGCTAATTAGCAGTCAGGGAGGCCATAAATCTTAACTGCAAGAAGACGTGAATACTTCATTTCCTGCTCCGCTGAACAGGAATCTGACCAGATATAAATATATTAAACTGGCTGCCGAGCAGCTCGTTCCAGTCATTTCCTCGTTTGCCGTCTCTTTATGAAACATGTTGAAGGAGGCGGCCACCATCTGACGCATGACAGCAGATTAAACCATGTGAGAAAATATGACAAAATGTGTGAAGCTGTGTGATCATACTGTATGAAGGTGTGGTGAGCGTGACTGCTGGAAGAAAGTCCTCTTAATTTGGTTCTTTTCACTTGATTTAAAGGCTCAAACTGATGAAAACATAACATTATTTTTGCATTTAATCAATTATCTTTTGAATACAGTCTCAATTTGAACAGATTTTAAATGTCATTTTAATTTCTTGGTCTGCTATAAACGTCTGTTTCCAAATAAACGTCTGTTTCCAATGAAATGTTGTTTCCACGTTAAGATCAATCAGTTAAAGCCAATGCAACAATCAATAGCTGTCTGTCAACAATGGATCATAAGATTGAGCTGTTAAGCATCGTTTAACTTGTTTTGTTTTAAAGCCCTAAACTTAACTCTTTGGTTCAGTCCCCCGGCTCTTATGAGCATCTTTTCCAGCTGTTTTCAGAAAACAAGCTCTGATAAACCCACTGTGTTCTACCTGCTCAGGAGACACAGACAGTTAGAAACTAGCTGGAGAACACAATGGAGTATTTAGCAGCTTAAGAGACACATATTTGCTCACGCGTTTGAGACCAAATCCAGAGCTACCATGGAAATAAATACTGGACTATTATTCATCTGGTGGATGTAATCACAGCTCCCTGTGGATGATGATCTTGTGTCTGCTCAGTCTGTAAATGAGCCACCATTTGCTAAGGTGTCTTTTTAAGGTGATAACTCATGTTGTGGTGCCTCCAAATAACCAAGAAAAAGAAAAAAAGGCTGGGGCATTAAAATGTCTGAAGAATTTCAACCTACCCAAGAAATGTTGGAATTGTTAATTTCTGCAAACCAAGAATTTGTCACATTTGTACATTGTTACGTAGCAGATACATTAAAACTTTGTGTTAATTTATGTTTCAACAGCAGTGTGGTGAAGTTTGGAAAAAAATACACTTGATTAATGTCAGGAAAAGATCATGTTTTGGCCTAAAACACAACCACTGCAGCTAACAACGAGGCATGGGTCGCTAAAAAACAACTGGTTCTGTTGTTTGTTGGTGTTGAACAGTGGTCTGCGGCTTGGCAGGTGTCTTGCTTAGATGTCATCTTAACTACATCACTTTAGAAACAATGCTATGATAAGTGTGAAATATACAAATGTAAGGTATCTGTGGTTTCCAGAAATGCACAATGCCAACATTTTCTCAGGCAACTAGGCTGGCAGACCATTGCCCATCGCAAGAATCCTCTCTGGCAAATACCTACAACTTAGGTGGTGACTTTAGCATTTTAATCAAGGACTCATCTTTTTAGTAACACTCAAGACCCCCAGGAAAGGCCAGAAATACAGAACCAAACACAATTTGGCCAAGAAACAGTTATCTCATTGGAGACACTGTCAGATTATAATGCTTCGACAGAATGAGGCTCTGCAATATGTTTGCCTTTCAAGATCACTGTGTCAGATTAGGCCTCAGTAGAGTCAGACTTTTCCATCCTCCATGACTTCTCTAAGGTAAAATTACACCCTCTTCCCTCACAGAACTGCCATCATCACTACTCTTTTGCTTCAGTGTGTGTATTAGAGGGCTGCATTGGGACTGGGTCCCGCCAACGCAAATATTGCGGGAGCGGGCGGTTTGGACTTTGCTGCGGGCAGGAACGGGCGGATAAAAAAAACACTGCAGGATCTTGGTGCACATGCATAAGCGTTTCCACTCTATATTTATTCATAAATGGACAAATATGCCCTGAACCAGCTTTCATATCAATTTGCCGCTTGCTCCACCTGTCTGTCAGCTCCATCTGTCATGAGACAAACATGAAAGAAGACGTGCAGTTTATTGTGTTTCACCGGCAACGAGCTGTCATTACACGCGACAATTACGCACGGCTGCTCTTTATAACTCACTGTGAACCTATGTTGCGTAATAAAAATTTGCCCCCCTCGTAATTTTTAACCGCCCCCTCAGTAACTTCAACCTGGCGCCAGGCCTGCCTTAATCACTGCGTGATTAGTATATAAAGGTAGAAAATAAATAAAATACAGAGGAGGAGAATATAATATGAAACAGCCTTTATTTCATTAAAAACTAAATGAAAACAACAAAATAGGAGCGATATTCCTGACCAGTGCGTCAAAAGACATGCAGGCCAGGGAAATGAAACAAACAGCCCCATGAATCTTTTCATTAATAGCCTATAAAATGACGTGTTTTCTCCTGCGTAATGGGAGAAGACACAAAATCAATGCATCTCTATTACTGTGCGGGCATAAATTCTCAGAGTTTTGCGGGTGCGGGCGGGAGTGTAATACACACGTTGCAGTTGGTCAGAAATTCAGCAAGAGCGGGTTGAAGAAAACAGTCCTGCGCAGGGCTCTAGTGTGGATGGTTGTTCAATGTCCCCAAACACGTAGTCAAGAGAAAATCTGACATCTTTTTCTCAAGTCATTTTGAGGCTTCACAAATGCTGTTGGTTGTCTTTCACTGTGTTATACTACACAGGAAGAAACTAGAAGCAGTGAGGAGTAAGAGACTTGAACTGTGACTGTTTTCAGTCTGAAGGTAGTTTGCTTTCAATTCATTTCAGTTTCATTCATTTCTGTATCAACACCTTCCTTATGTTATCAGAGAACGGTGGTTACATAAGGAGCAGATTTATTGTTGCAAAAACAATTGGCAGAATAAATGTTGGCATTGTACATTCCTGCAAACCACAGATATGTTACATTCGTACATTATTATGCAGGGAACACATGTGGTCAGTGTGGTTAGGTTTAGGCACAAAAATCACTTAGATATGGTTAGGAAAAGACCATGTTCTGACTTTAAATACCTGTTTTTAGTGGCACAGTCGTGGCTTCAAACGCAGCAAGGTCTTGGTAAAAAACAACGCCTTCTTGTGGAACTATCCTGGCTGATAAGCAGCCAAGGGTCGCTAAAAATACCCATCTTTGGGGCTAAAAAGAAGCAGGAAACACAGCAATGACTCACTTGAAAACAACTGGTTTGGTTGGTTATTGGTCTGTAACAGTGGTCTGCTGCTTGGCAGTCATCTCGTCTATTTCTCATCATCCACCATGCCCTCCAGCTCTAGATGACAAACTCAGCTCATATAGTTTACCCTCCCTATACCCTTTAGAAACCTGGATATGACACACATGAAACATATAAATGTAACATAATTTTGTTTTGCAGAAATGTACAATGCCAACATTTTCTTCTGGCGACTGGGCTAAAGAGTTCACCACCTCCTTTGAGAATGCAATGAAAACATTATTTGTTATTTCAGCTCCATACACTCAAAGAAACAGAACAAATAATAACTCCATTACATGCACTCTCTAAACCTACCGTCTCAAACACAGACACAGAGCTCATTTATTGCATTCCTTTCGCGTCGTCTCTTGTTATTCCTGCACTGTTGTTTCTTCACTCCCGTCATTTGCATCTCTGTTTGTCGTCCCCGTTCAGGTTGAGATGTTTTTAGAAACCCCACGGGCTTTTTATGTTTCCTCACCTGAACAGTTTGTACTTCATTTCCTCCTCCTTTTGTTTTTTGTTTCCCCCTCCAGTGTGTTTTAGCGTTTGTGAAAAATCAACTTAAACAAAAAAACCTAAACATAAGGTTTTGGCATCTGTTTTGTTCTCTGGAGACTTTGAAAAAGGAGGCATGTAGTTAAATGAGAGCGAAATAACAAGACGACGGTGTCTGTAATGCACTGGAATGACACTTCTTATTAAAATTAATGTCACAGGGATGAAAACATGCTGACTGAACTCTGTCAGGGCGTCTCATATGGGAAGATTCTTAGCTCCTGAACCTTAAAGCTGTCTGAGCTGTGGCTGCTGAAGATTACAGACGTGAGAGTGAAACCTACAGCAGTCAAGCTTATACCTCCTTTAACAGCCATGTAATCACATTACATCCGAGTTTAAATGTTCCTCATGTTGCTGGTGAACACATGAATCTCTCATGAAGCCAGAGACAGAAGTTTGGTTCTGCTGTGTGAACTGCAACAAATCCACACAGCGGGTCGTCAGACATTAGGACGCTCAGCCTGAAATTTCATGACAAGATGAAGAAGCAAATCTTTTAGCACCACAAAGCTGATTAAAATTGGGAATGTTGACGACAGTATGCATTCATTTTCTGTAACCAATGGTGAAGGGTTATGAGGGGGAGCTTTAAGCATATCCCAGCTGACATTGGGTGGGTCACCAGACTATCACAGGGCTGACACATAGAGACAGACAATCATTCACACTCACATTCACACCTACGGACAATTTAGAGTCACCAATTAACCTGCATGTCTTTGGACTGTGGGAGGAAGCTGGAGCACCTGGAGGAAACCCACGCTGACAAAGGGAGAACGTGCAAGTTTCACACGGAAGGGCTCCCCCTCCCAAACCAGGAACCCTCTTGCTGTGAGGCAACAGTACTAACCACTGCCCCGCCGTGCCGCCCCCAGAAAAGATATTGCTTAGTGTGTGACATTACCCATTCAGAACACCAAAAACTGTTTTTACATATCAAGTTCAGGCAAAACTGAAAAAATAAAATTATTATTTGTAATACAAAGTCAAAGCTGTGAGATTATCTTCATGATTGAAAGCATGATTTGTTCCCTCTGAGCTATAAAAATCGAAATTCAACCAGAATATTAGTTTTTTGGTTCATTCTAGACAGGTAATTATCTCACACTCATTACCTTGAATAAAAACAGTATTGGTTTATTGGTAGAAAAATAAATGGATTATAAAGCCAACATAAGCCTCTCACCACAGATTCAGCAAGTTTAAAACTGGACTCAGGTAAGATGGCTGCCATGTGGGCTCATCACAAAATGCATCGAGTGTTTTATACCTATAATGTCACATTTATCCTCTGATACTGCAGGGACTCAAACTTACAAATTGAGCTAATGCTTGAGACAGAAATGAATATTTTCAAAAAGAAAGAAAAAGAAACACTATCAAGAAGAGTTAAGAGTCAAGAAATGACGTTCACATGAGTAATTCCTAGACAATGTTTACATTTGATTAATTAGATAGTCTTGAGGAAGATGGAAGTTGTATGAAATTATCCAAACTCAATTACCTGAACAGTGCTGTCAGGATCATCTCTGCAATGTAAGATTAAAGTTGCCTGCAGTGAGGATTAAACACACAACCTTCAGGCTATAAGAAAAGTTAATTACAAAAGGTGTGAGGCTTCCAGTGCTGAGATTTTACAATATTAGACAGAGCAGCATTAGCTGACCATGATAATATATAATACTAGTCCATACCCATTGAGTGCACATAGAGTGACCACGTCAGTGAGTAGAAAAACGTGGGACAGACAGAATGACTGACTGTCAGAATGACACACTGACAGTTTCCATGATTATGTACAGCAGACCATACCATGACTTAGTCAGACCAAACATTAGAAACAAACATTGGTCCACAGGGGGAGCCACAGCGATCGGTTGCATTTTAGCCATTTTGAAGCATTTTTCTGTTGTTATAGTGCCACCCAGTTGCCAATTAGAGTTAATTTCTCCAGTCACCTTGAGGCGTCCTGTTCTACATATCTACCAAGTTTAGTAAAAATCCATATGGTGGTTAGGCCTAGATAAGGAATGAGCTCTCTAGCGCCCCCATTTTGTTTGATGGGGTCAATAATGGAGGGGTCCCCTCAGATTATGTGTGGTCATATGCCTACAAAGTTACGTGGTGATGGGTGAAACCCTTGAGATGTTATACACCTTTATGTGATGAGCCACACCCTCCGCAATATTTATTGCCTTATAGAAGCTCAGTTTTAGCAAGTTTTCCAACTTTTGCCAAGAGGGAACTTTTTGATATTGGTCCCTAGATTATGTTCACCCAGTTTCATGCAGATCGGTCAAACTTCCTAGGAAGAGATCCATTTGAAGTGTTTTTCAAAAAATTCAAAATGGCGGAAAATCTTTATAAGCGGAAGTTATGGGTTCTTGAGGTGAAATGTGTTCCTCATGAGGAGAGACATCTCTGTGCAAAGTTTCATGTCTCTACGACATACGGGGCATGAGATATGCCCATTCAAAGTTTGCCATTTCAGTCGGTTGCTATAGCGCCCCCCTTTGGCCAACTGATGTAATATTGCTTCATTGGCATCCTCCCATGACCCTCTACCACTGTGCCAAATTTCACATGGATTGACCAAGTCAGTGAGGAGAAAAACGTGGAACAGACACACAGACAGACAGTGTGTTCGTCATTATATAGTAAGATGTGTACACAGAGTTTAAACAAGACCTGCTCATTTTCAGGTTTGTACTTGTATTTGGGGTTCTACTAGAACATGTTTAGATGCCTTAATAGTCAAAAAACTTTCCTTTCCTCATCCTGTCTGTGCTTCCTGTCTTTTTAAGCCCACCTCCTTAAAAAGCCCAGTCTGCTCTGATTGGTCTGCGTTTTGTTCAGGTCTTCCATATCTTGGCATCTCTACACCCTTGCTGCAGCCGGGGAGTTAGTGTAACAAGGATAGCGGCACTTCCTACCATTAAAAATCACTGATAAAAGCTTTGAAACTCATCCGGACATGTTCCAGCAGGATCATGAACTGAAATCAACATGTTTCCTGACGTTAGCTTGTCTTTGTCTCTTTGGTTTAAAGGGTCAAACAGCAATTTATCTGACTGTTGTCACGATTATAGTTCAGATTATAGATTATAGATACTGAGTGGATTTGCCATCAACACAGTTTATGTCACCAGGTGGTCGCTTCCTTTGTGTCTCCTCAGGAGATTCAAACCTGTAACCTTGGCAGCATTAGTGCCTTGCTCTGCTCGCCGAGCACAGTATCGGCATCCGTCCAACAAACAGCAACAGCAGCTCCCAGCTACAGATGCTCGTCTGCTGTCACTGAGATCCTCGAATCAAAGCAAACAGCGGCAGGACGCTGCCGCAGAGGAACGAAGCTCGGCGCTTTTGAAGGTTTCCATGGCTGCTGGGTTTTGCAATGAATATTCATCAACTGTGGAACTTCACCACAAACCCCCCCCACCACCATCCCCTGCTGATCCAAGATGGCTCTCATCAAACCCTTCGACATGAACAAAAACCAAGTGAGCCAGGAACGGGGACTCTATTCATCTCTCCTGCAGCCGATTTATAAGCAACATGGGACATTCTCTCCCCCTCCTCAAGAAAATGATATTTTGCACAAATCAGTTCTGAGGCCACTCAGAGGCAAATGGTTCTGTTCACAGCCGAACATAAAATCAATCAGGTTTGTAATGGTCTGCATTGAGAGCATGACAAACACCCATAGCAGTGCGGAGCTCTGGGTACAGTGTACCCGCTCAGAAATACAGGGACACAATCATTTTCCTTAGCCAGCACGCTGAAAATGAGAGGCGCTCTGTAAATAAGATATTACTCTGCGGACTGCCGTATTCCCTTGAACAATTTTCCTTTAAAATGAGTGCCAATTATAAGCAGGAGTCAGTCTCCCCTGCAGTGTAGCCGTATCACATTTGAAATTTAAATCCGAGGCGATATTCTTGGCAGATGATAGATGCGGCTTTATGAGGGATTTTAACAAAATCCCCGGCGAGGCGGAGAGTCGATACAGATCTGTTTCACGTGTGGAGGACTCGGCTATCTGTTGCTTTGAGGAAAAATCCCCTCCTTCAAAGGGCTGCCAGGTAAACAGGTGGCGTTAAGATCGGAAGACAAACAGACGGGGGGGTGGGCAAGTGCACGGAGCTGATAATGCCATGAGGACAGTGGGTTGAATCTAAATGTCACAGTGTTTCTGCGCTCACATGAACTTTACAGAACCAGTGTCTCCATTTCCGTTCTTCAGCTCTATATGCTTAGTGCCTGTCCAGCTGTGTGATGCTGCTCTGCTGGATCATTACCCTCTGCCAGAGGACAGGGGGCTCTTCTAAATGTGAGCGTCTCAGTTTAGGTTAAATTACCGTTCAGAGCTGGTCCCCTCGTCTCTGCGCTTCCAGGAATAGTTGAACAGAAACATCTCTTTTGCCACCGAAACAAAACAGGATGTCACTAACAGAGAGCGGCTGCCATCGAGGGGTAATTATGGAAGTGGGTTTGTCCTGCTGTCACCAGCCTGTGTACTCCACGGGCTGCGCAGACAACACCTCAAATGGAAAAAAACTGACAGCATCGTCCTCGCGCTATCAAACAGCTCGGAACGGCAGTCAAATCTGTCAATTTCCTCATGTGAAATCTCACTTTTGCTGGTCTCCGAGCAGCCGGCGGGGCTGCGGCGTCGCTAGTTTGAACAGGTTGAATCAGTGTGTGTGACTTTCACAGAAACTGAGCGCTAATGGAACAGCAGACGTCTGAGAGCGAGGACGGACATCTGAGAGGCTTCAGGGCCACATTCAGACAGAAAAACTTGCAGTAAATCTCAGGCGAGGTTTGTCTAATGAGCGGTGACGGAGAGTCCGTGATGACGTTCTGCACCGTTTGACTGGACCACACTGACTCTACCTGCCTGTACCGCACTGTTTTCCCATTATGTTCAGTTCCCAGCTGGTGCGGGTTCAGGTGCATTCGTGTTAGTGACATAAAGTCTGCGGTATCAGCTCACTTCCAAAGGTCCCTGCTGCACAGGAATGTAATGTCATCTGTGCTGTGTCACAGTCGGAGCAATGCAGGTGCTTTTGTAATGACAAAACACAAGAGCAACAAAACTGTTGAGTCCCACAGAGCACCTGTGCTTTAGCCTGAAGGCTCAGACGTGCTTATAGCCACATGGGCAGGTGTGTAGCAGCTGTTTCAGATAAAACCTGCAAGAGTAAATCGTTATAAAGGTAAATAGATAGTTTTAAAAAGAGTGCAAAATGAAGAGCAGCGTATATTCTGACAAAGCAGCTAATCAGGATGCTAAAGACGACATCAAGTTATATACAATCAGAAAGTTTACTTTTTAACCTGGTGTCCTCTCACACTTGATTTTTTACTATTTTACTTTAAGTCCTGCTACGATCAGAGAAATAATTGACCTTTTGCTAAGCCCCGCCCCTTAGTGATGGTTCAACAAGCTGTCCGAGTAAACATGGAGCCCACAATGTCACTGACTGCACTCACTGAAGAAATATTATCATATTTTTGGTAAAAATAAAACAGTGATTCCAGAGAGAAGCAGACAGAAGGGTCGACAGTCTGTGTTTGAAGGATATATCCAGGATGTCAAACTGACTCAGCAGCAACAACAGGTTAAAAAGACAAAGATAGTTAGAAGCTAAAGCCGAACTATAGGCTACAGATCACAGTGTCAAAGTGAACCACCACAACACTGCTGATCGCCACACAAGACAATGAATATTAAGGGAAACTTTGCTGATATTGAACCAGCTGTGTGGCATCGCAGTGTGTGCAGATGAACAGTGTTTGGCTTTGCCTTCCTGTTGCTGCCAGCACCCAGACCTCTGCCGCCGGACAGGCAGGGATCTCCAGGGGAGGTCAATCAACATTCATCTGCACACACTGGGTTTTGTTCTTCCAATCCACACACACTGTTATATAAAAACCTACATCCAAATGAAAACATAAATACACAATTGAACTGTCAAGAGCATACCAAACTAACATTAACCCTAAAGCCGTGCAAAGAAGAGGAGAAAGATTTTGCCTGAAAGAAGCCTGAAAAAAAAAGGCTGCTATCAAAAATCTCCTCAATATAGGTTAGTGGAGGACTAACTGCACATATGTGTAAACATGTTAGAAGTCCTGTCAGCATGATTAAAGCCAGCACTATTTTGGTCACATGAGTCATCACACGATAATATCACCTCTTTTGTCACGCCTTCCAAAGGTGATAACATCGCATGTGCTGACATCTCAAGTCAAAAACACAGGTCTCACTGTCTACACATCAACACTAGTTGGGTTTACATCCGAATGTAATGCAAGAATTTTCACATAATTTTCCAAAAAATACAATTTTTGTTCTTTTCCATTCACTATTCTTATGCAAATATTGGGAGTTTGTTAATTGAGTTAAGCAGTAGGAGCCATTCATTTTCCAGTCTGGTGCTGTTATACCACTGTGGAGGAGGAGCGCCAGAAAAAAATAAAAAGAAAGGAAAACAATGAATGGATAATAACGGAGAGACACTGGACAACTGAAACAGAGTGTTTTGAACAACTAATATTACAGCCCTGTGCTCTCTGAAGAGTTCTGCTAACAGCTGTGTGCAGACATAAACTATTAAAAGCTTCCAAAGACGACAAGGGAAGTTTGCAATGGCCGATGCAATGACTACACATCATGGCTCTATGTCATGATTTCCACCTCGTTTCCACTTACATATGCGACTGGTGTCAGTAGATCCATGAATATATGGATGATGCCCCTAGTGTCCAATGCAAGGAAGTGCATTCCTTTACAGATTGATAAAAACCTGACAGAAACTACCTGTAGCCATGGGAGAGGCAATTTTTTTTCTGTTTCTTGCCATCCAATTGTTTGGAATATGCGCATTACTGGGACAAAAACAGGACCTGCCAGGTATGTGGAATGATTTGTGAAATGTATAATATATAATATAACTAAATACACGTATGACAATCTGACTGTATATAATGTATGACCATATTTTAGCAGATGAACATTGCTCACAGTCACAATGTGTTAAAACTAGATAAGCAAGTTCTTTTTAATCACACAAACTCACTTGACAATCAACACAGGCAACTGAACTGAAGGAAATAGCCTGTTAGCCAGTGAGCTGCCTGTTAGCTAAGCTAGCACACTGTCGTATGGTCTCCCCAAAAAAAAGCAAAAGCAAAAGCAAAAGCTCAATTTTTTTAACGTACTCAATGCAAATTCCGGACCGAAATATTTCAGAGGGAGGGAGTTAAGCAAGCACATTGGATATCGCGGAGATTCCCATAGGAATGGATGGACTTATGGTTGCATTGCACTTAGTCACATTTACCTTTTATTGATACACAAACTCTTCCACCTCCCCCAAACAAAATAACATTTTATTTTAAGATTTATTCAGTCGCTTCCACTCAGGTTTTTAATGCACAAACGGAAAATGTGCATAAACAGAGGCAGATGGCAATGCACCTACTGAAAACACTGTTTCTGAACAGCTTCACGTGGACAGAGTTTTACAAAAGATCTGTTTTCAGTGTGGCTGTAGTGGGGGAGATGCACCATGGCTTATTATAAAGTTAGTACTAAGGTTAATAAAAGTTAATATACAAAATGGGAGACACTAAGTTCCCTGTCACCGATGATGCGTCTTTACATTTATGGTGACACTGACATACTCGGCAGGTACTGTGCTCATCAGCTCACCTTTATTTAGATCAGACAAGAGCCCATGTGTGATGTTCTGCTGTGTTCACTCGAGATGGAAATTAAAGTTGGCATTGTATCTTTTTCAGCAGTTGCATGAGCTTGTTAACAGGAATTGACACTGACATGTTTTTCTGTGCTTCATTATTTTCTTAAATTTCCTCTAGTTCTATTATTGTGGTCTATAAACCTCACAAAAAACGTTGAGTTTTTAAAGCTCAATAGTACAGTCCTTTCTGATCCTGTAATGTGTCAACGTATCCTGATACAGTAGTTTAATAATAATAATAATACATTTTATTTTGAGGTGCCTTTCAAGTCACCCAAGGTCACCTTACAGAGCAAAGATAAGAGATTAATAAGACATCATTAAAACAAAACATCAACATAAGAACAAGTGAATAAGTTAGGGTGAATATGCCAGTTTGAACAGGTGGGTTTTGAATAATGGAGTCTGACTGTCTTATGTGTGGGGGGGAGGGAGCTCTACAGTCTGGGTGCCGAGCAGCTGAAGGCTCGGGAACCCATGATACTGACGCCGGAATTCCACTAGATGCGTGTCCGTTGCGGAACAGCAGCGCTGGTTATCCGCTGCGTGCTTCGCCATCCGTCAACACCCACCGGCTTTGTTTGCTGTGCAGAGAGGTGCAGCTCCACCAGAAGACAGCTGGGTGCACTGCCACGATTAATATCTCCTCGTCCATGGTGTCAACGGAGTGAAATGACGTCTGAAAACCTCTGACCTGCCGACTTCAGGCCTGCCTCTGCCCATTATGTAGTTTTCAAGGTGTGGTGCAGGGAAATATGATCCGCCGTGAACACTGTGTATTTTATTTTGAAAAGTTGCCGGATGTTTTATTTTGTTTCTGTGCACGACTTCCTGCCCCGCACGATCTGCTCGGCTTCCTTCTTCATGCCAGTCAACGCATTGGTCACATGCCACAATCCAAAGTGTGGGATCATTTTGAGAAGGTGAAGGACGAACCCAAGGTGATATGTAAACTCATCTTCATTGGTCGACTACAAACATGACGTATCATCTGAAACATGGAAGTAGCTACATGCCCATTAGCCCACAGCGTCATTAACAGGCGGCTCGCTCAGTGTGTGACGTGCACTTGTAGATAAAATATAGGCCTATATTAATGAAGGTTCATTAGTATGGTTTTGTATTTCTCTGTAATGTAGCACAGTGTTAACAATGTTACTGATACTATTCTTTCTCACACCTTCAACTCAAACCACCAAAAATATCATTTAATAATTGAATTAATAATGTGAACACGTGGGCACCTTCACACTTATTTTTAGTGTTGACCTCTGCACAATCTTTTCACTATGCTGGAAGTGGTGAAACAATTAGTACAAAACCAGTAGAATTTTTTTACCTAGTTCACACAGCATGACATTATTTCTGTCTCTTCTCTATTGAGGTGTCAAACTGTGCAACAATGTTCTGATTTTGGTCTTTTTTTCTTGAGTAAAACATTGGGTTGAGATACTGCAACTGAACGAAGTGTGAAACTAACCAGTTAAAGTGTCGCAGTTAGTGCTGATTTTACATTCAAACTTCAGCTGGTGCAAGACGCTGCTGTGGTTGAATCCCACTGAAATCAATTATATTTAGAGTTGTCACCATCCCTGCAGCAGACTCATCTCTGCTGACAGATGTCAAACATAACTTTACATATTTCTTAACATTCCACAATCGTATGATCAGCTGAAAGCTGTAACAAATCAACCAGCTCACGTGCAGTGGTGCCATTTGTTGTTAAGCATCCACACGTTTGATTAACAAAAGCAAGATGCCGTCAGAAAATAAAGAATACCAGAGCGTATGAGAACTTACCTTCCCTTTAATATCTGTATCTGGCCATGAGCTTGTGTCATCACGTTGAAAGTATTGAAATATCACTGCCAGACCAACTGCTTAGTTTTGACAGTTTGACAGCAGAATTATATCATTTCTGTGAATTACTCATCTCTCTGCAGCCGTGAAAGGCCAGATAAAGACCGCTCCTATTGTTTCCAGAGAAGTGAGCTTTCAAAGCAGTTGTCATTTCAAAAGAGCGAAATAAAGATATAAAAATGTTCGACATTATTGCTGCTAAACCTTTCAAAATAATATCTCAGTGGGTTTTAATCAGACTGTCATCGTCTGACGTTCAGTATATTTTGCGCTCTCGCTTTTCAGGGAGTTGGGGACTCATTGCTTGTGGTGTGTTCTCCATGTTACGCTGTTTTTGCACTTTGGCCTCCAAAAGCAACAATATTTGGTTCAACTGTGGATCTTCATGAATAATGACCATAAGTTTTAAACCCATCTACCCAGAGATGGAAAAAATGACTTCAATCAGACTGCAAGATGGATAAAATGGGATGTATATTTGTTTAAATAATAAACATGGCTGCTGGTTTTCACCATCACTGCTTAAAATGTCATTCACCTCACCTTTCAATGCTTTAACAATCACAAATAAACACAAATCAAGTCAAGCTGCATAAGAACTTCTGGTCCATGTTGGTGTTACAGATCTCATGGTGCTGGAAATTACTGCAGCTGTTGAAATAATAAAGTTTTCCAAATAATATCTAAGTGTCAAAAAAGAACAAGTTTTAAAACTATTTATTTCTGTTGTATTATGCAGGTTTAATGTGTTTTGTACATCCCAGACCCTCCAGGATGTGGCGATGCTGCAATCACAACAATTAACACAAATACATCCAATCCCCAAATAATCGGAGCAACCCTGTGATTTTCATCGTAGTCTCCTTTACGATTCACTAAAGCCCTTTCCCACTGTACAAAAATATCCACTAACTAACTAAGTTACTATTGGCACAGTTGTCAAATGACTCTGCAGTAGTCACCGGTATTTATCAGCTCCTTTCACCAGTGTCTTGTCTAGTTGGTCCCACAACACCTCCAGGAGGCTAGAGAGTGATCTCTGGCGTCCCAGAGACATTCCCCTAATGCCAGGTCTCACTGCTCCCCGCACCAACCCAACATCCTCCTTTACCCTACTTACACATGGCTTTCTCAGCCCAAACAGCACTGCCACCTTCAACAACCCCAGGCTCTGTTTATGTGAGCTCCAGGTAGTGACTGTGCCGATAATACCTTTCCTAGCACATTCACCATACCCTGTGTCACACGCTACATATCATAACTCCAATATAAGCTAAAGTTAAAGGAGATAGAAAAGATTAACTCACAGAATCAGCAAACACACTCACTTTGCAGCATGGTCTGAAAGTGATGGAAATATGACATCTGGGCGGATACACCCATTTTATCACTTTTACTGGAGAAATGCGACGACACAGCACCACAAAATACTGTCTGTTTCCGCCCAAGCAGCGCTCGAACACTGATCGAAATTTAGTCGGCACAGAGTTTAAGAGTTTAAGTTTTGTCTAATGACAAAAAAAGGGTTCTAGCGCCGAGGTTTAGCAGGTACCAGAAAACGCACACTTGCAACCGTTCCCCCAACTTTGGATTTAAAAGGATTTCTGAACCAAACCAACAAATTAAAATGTCTAATACTTTAACCCAGAGTGATCTGAACAAACAACATTCCTATATACAGTGCAGGAAAGTTACTATTTCAGTTCATTTCCAACAGCTGTTGTCATTTAACAAGTCGAGTCGTAACAGTGTAGATAATATCTAAGCAGTATATTGTGTGAATTTTCCCCCCTGTGAGTCCTGTTTCAAAATCATCAATAACTTCATGAGTTCATGTTGTGCTTTGTGTTTTATAAAGACACTGTTTTTCTTAACAAAGTACTCACATGACGGAGACGATGTCACCTCGTTGGACCTCGTAGTTCCTCACACTCCAACGGTTCAGCAGGACAACGTCACAATTCAACGCCCCATCTGGGTTCAGGGAAGGCTGCACACAAACACACACAGAGAATAGAAATGCAGTTTATATATAAAGCATAGTCATAAACAAACATAAAACAGCCTCCTTCACTGTGTACAGGAGACATCCCACTCTCACCCACTATATAAACACATACAGTACAAAGACACATGAGCTGGTGAGCAGCGGTGAGTCAGTGGAACGTGTAGTAGAGCGGAATGAAACATTCTATGTATAGTGTGGTCAAAAGGTCAACAACACACTCACACATACACGTTTCAGTAGGTCTGTTTGTCCGGACACATACAGATAAAAATCACCATGACAAAAGAGAAACCTGAAGTCTGTAGCTACAGTGGCGCCCCCGTGAGGCTGTGATAATCATTACCCACCAAGAAACAAAAAGATAAACTGGATGATGACAGATGAGAGCGGTTTCTCTTAGATCCTCATCACCAGTCAGGGTAAAAATGTTTATCATTTGGATATCAGTTTTCAATGCCTTTAACGTATTGCTTATTGTTCATTTCAATCCCCATTACTAAGGCAACAGCTACTCTTCCTGGGGTCCATGCAAGGTATCAACCAAAATAACCCAGCACAAAGTAGGACTAAACCTTTGTAGTCAAGCAAGACCTGCAGTCGATCCTTTTTGCACCAGGGTCTGATCCCAGACCGTCCAAACCAGCAAACTTTCTGTTGCTGCCCGTCTAGAGTTTCTCTTCTCTCGGCAGTTGGTCAGCTCACAATCTGCCTGGTGAGCACGAGCTGCATCTAACATCCAATGCCAAGCCGTGAACCAGCCCTATAAAAACTCACACCTCACTGAAACTACTCGACTGAGGTAATCTGAGGTTATCTACGTGATCCTGACAGTTAGTCCTGTCACTGTGTGTGTGCAGGCAGGTACTTCACTTAACTCTACGCCTCCAGTCATTTCAATGAGGTGTGGCAGCAGAGGGGATTTCGAAAACATGGTGGAAGGGGCAGATTTTGCAGAGTTCACCTTGTTGAGCCTCAGGCGAGTGCCACCTGGCTTTGGCTGATCAAACACTGATGGAAAAGCCATCAGGAGCAATTTGGGGTTCTTGCCTATGTGTACTTTGACAGGGAGGAGCTGGGGATTGGACCACTGATCATCCGACTGGTGGACGACCCACTTTTCCTCTGAGCCACAGCCGCTCCTACCCCATTTTTAATCTTGACTCTTTTCCTGGATTTTAACGAGCTCTGTGCATCGTGATTTATTAAATTAATGCCCTCAGTCTTTCAGTCATTTTGGTGAATTTATTTAGTGAAACTTTTAACTAAAATGCATTCATAATCCAAACATTATTAAAGAAAAAAAACCACTAACCAACCACAAATTAATGGGGGTACAAATGAAAGTTTTTCCCTTTTAACCAAATGATGGTAGTTTTAAAGAGAGCTTGGCTGAATAAATGTTAATGTTTGTTAAATGGATTTTAGAGAAAATGAAATTCTGTTAATGGAACATTTCTCTTTAAAAAATGTTTTTAATTCTGTAATGTAAGACACTATGTTATAATTACGCCACATGCAATTCTAATAACATTCCTCCTGCTCATCGGTTCATCTCAGCCCCTGAACATCAGTTACTGTCAGTCTCCTGTTTCCTCGTGAAGCCTCGGCTCCAACCTGGTGACTCATTTTTTACCATGAATTATCACACTGCCTTAACGAGGTCCCTCGTGGTTATTGTAGAAAAATTTATGTGCTGATTTATGGATGGTAAAATGCTGCACATGGCGCCTTTAGGGACATTTTCTTCCAAAACAGACAGAGTTTTAGAGTTAAACTACACGCAACAATAGAGTTTAAGCCAACACCTCTGTATGAGTTAACATGGTCGTATATCAGCTCTTTATTGGACCCTGCTCCAATTGGCCAGATTTTAATATTATGGTGAATTTAACTTTTATATTTTTGTCAGATAAGGCCACACCGTCATGATTTTCACATTTAAGCCTATTAACTACAAATTTCACACCGTATATATGAACATTGTACCACGTGTCCAGGTCTTTCCAAGCAGCTTGTGGTTTCAGCTCATTATAACATGGTATAAAAATCAGCTGGCGGAGCCTTGAAACAACCCTGTAATAGGAGATTCATGAGTGGTATATTTTCATCAAGGTTTTTGTCTCTCTAATCATCTTGTGAGCAGTGAGTTCTCTCTTTGTTGGTGCTTTCAAGGGCTCTTCATCATTTCAGATTTGAGAGTCAGCTGTTTTTGTATTATCAGTGTAATTGTTCATCACAGCTCCACAGTATTACTTCGTTTTGGTCACCAAACTCTCAAATATCAGAGTTCCCCTGAACATTGATGTACTTAAATCAAACTATTGGCTTGAAGGATAAGAAGTGAAGCTAATATATGTGCAGCTAATGTACATGTTGGACAATAACATACTGGTACAAGAAAATGTCAGAACACAAATGCCACAGACTTATTTTAAAGTAATTTAGAAACAGTGAGTTTATTTAAATGTACAATATGTAAATTTCTGCTGCTCGAGGTCTCTCAATCAAAACAGTGACAAAAGACAGAGCAATGCCATCACTGCAGTCAGTTTCTCCTGGTTAGAATTCCTTCAGTGTTTATTGCTCAGGAGGTTTTACCAGGAGCCAAATTATCCGCAGAGGTCTCTCCCTCTCCAAAACAAACACACCAGGTGATTTAAACCGGTATAAACACCGAAAAAACAGTTTCACATTAAAAATCAGTGTTTCTCCGATGCTGTTTGGCATGTCTCCAAGAGGTTAGCCCAGCTGCTGCTAATGTGAGCTCACCTTTTTTTCTCCGATAACTTAAGGTCCAGACATTCAAGAGGTTCATCACGTGAGCCGAATCCTCCAAAATCGAATCTTCCTCTCAAAAACAAACAGACCCCACGATTTAAAAGGGTAAAAACACTGAGCAAAGCAATTTCACATTACAAATCTGTGTTTCTCCAACACCGTTTGGCATGCTGTTCGCCTCACATCTGCTAATGTGTGCTTACCTATTTTCTCTGATTACTTAAGATCCAGATGTTCAGGACGTTTTAACGGGAGCCAGATAATCTGCATAAGTCTCTTACTCTCCAAAACAAATGGATCAGGCGATTTAAAACGGTAAAACACGGAATACAGCAGTTACATGTTAAAAATCTGGGTTATACCGACACTCTCGTCACGGAGAGCTTTTTAACTACTGTGGTCAACATGAAAACACAAATGTTCGGCAAATTACTCGCTCTCTATGTAGATATATACACGACTGTGCTCCTTCGTACCAATCAAACATCATCGTCAAATTTGCGGACGATACCACAGTGCTGGGTCTCATCTCCGGAAAAAACTGCTTTATTCTGTACTTCTACTGGTTTAACTCACCTGGTCTGTTTGTTTTAGAGAGGAAGAGACCTCTGTGGATAATTCGGCTCCCAGTGAAAACCTCCTGAACAAAGTTTCAGCTGGTTGCAATCTGCAAGATGCCATTAACTCCCACCCTAATCTTACATGCTGGACCTTTAACAAACAAAAATTATTGTTTATGTTATGCGTATGGATATCAGTCATCATTCCATCATTTGATTTTTTTAATAAGCTTCGAAAATAAATGTTGGTACTGGAAAGTGTATCCATCGGTCTGGCTCTACTGATCAGGATTTAAATTATTTGTTTAATACACTAAATCTGTAATAACAAGGCAAAAATGTGCAGAAACTTCAAAGTGAGAGCAGAAGTTGTTTTTTTTTTACTTTTCCTCTCAGTTTTAGCACAGAGTGTTTGGTCCTCTCCCTCCTTTGATGATAAAACACTAAGTACAAATATTCACTGTTGCTGTGTTAAACAAAACTCTGAACGCCTTTTCCTCCATGACAGCTCAATCACTCGCTTGTCTGTGCTGCCCCCACTTCCTTCCCTCCTCAACTACAACAAAATCATTATTCCTACAACTCAGCTTGTGTCACTTCATGACGGAGGATCCACGCGTGACGGAGCCCACTCACATCGGCGAGCGGCACGACGGCCATTTCATTAAACAGGATGTGCGCAGGCCATTTCACGCCTGCTGGGATAATTGACAGAATATCTCTTATCTGTCAGCCCCAAAATAAATATCCATGTGAGTGCCGTCAGTCTGCGAGTTTATCAGTTAGAGCTGGATACTTCATCAGCCTCCCCTCGCAGTCATATTTCTCCATATTACATGCTGGATTGTTTATAAAACTGCTGCCGTGGTGAGTCTGGATTTATAGGGAAATGTAAAAGTGTGACAGTTCGGCAGCAGCAGATTGTCTGATCATTAATTTAGTTTTTACAGCGATGATGCAGGAGTTGGAAAAAACTTTGAGTGTTAATAGAGAAAAGTTTATGCAGAGAGTTTTCACAGAAACAATGACAGTATTAACCACTTATTCCAGCGCGCTGACCTCTGTAATAGTGAAATTAACCTCGTGGACCCTGCGTGACCCCGCTGTGGGTTCATCATTAAAAATGCACACTGCAGAGACAAGCATTGTTTAAACCCAAGACACAAAATACAAAATGGGTTAAACTTTGGAAAATTATTCACAAGTACATCATCTGTTTTTAATGTGATGGTGCAGACACAAACAGAGACACTGCATTTTTAATTCTGAGTGTTTTATCAGTGAAAGCATCAAGTCTGCAGCTGCTGTTAAGTGTTTAAAAAAAAATAGCGGATAAGCAGCGATGAATTATTGATTTTATCAATATATATTTTTCAACAACACAAAAAAGGGAGCATGATTAATTAAAGACTATTAAATAAATACACTCAGAGATTATACAGCTCTTGTGTCAGATCAGGAGTTCATAAGCAACATAAAAGAAAAGTCCTTTTGGTGAATTTAAGAAACTCAGCTGAGATCATCAGACACTTGATCATGCATGCTTGTCTGTTTTTCTGTCATAAATTAAGAAGTCAAACTGTACATATTCATAACCATCCGTTATTCGGGGAGCTCAGAAAACACTGTTTCCATGACAACAACCCAAGCACTGCAAAAAGGATGAGTGAAAGCACACACACACACGCCAACACACACACACACACACACGCTAACACACACACACACACACACACACACACACACAGAGTCCTCTGTCTCGCTGTGTATGTTTCTGTATTTCCAGTCTTTTGCTGCTCGGTGATGAAGCTGCTGTTAAAATGTCTGAATTATGTCACTGTGTTGTTTTACGTAGACAGAGCAAGTCAGGCTTAAAGGGAAGACAATCCACTTTCCAGCACCTCTAAAGTTCACTAATTAACATGTTATATCTTGTTTGTTAATTAAGTGCAAAAACCAAAGTGTGAGAACGACAACTAACCGTTTTGCAGCGTTAATGCACCAGAGTATTTCTTGGCCAGGACCAGATGCTTCCTGGAGTCTCAGCTGGTTGCCGGGAAACTGGTCCCGACTCTGGTATGCATATTCAGTTCTCTCATCAGCACCAAAGCTCAGTATATCGGCCTTTCTTCCTCTCCTGGCCACACGCTGTACTTCTGAGGCTGTTCATGTTGCAACACCATCACAGTCTAAAGCCATGCTGGAGGCTCAGTGAGGCTGTACTTCAGCTAAATGCTAACATCAGCAGGCTAACATGCTCAATGTTCAGTTTGGACTATGTGACTGCTGCCTGTTGCCAGCGGACTCCACGTTACCATTTTTTAAATCTATCAGGTGTATCGACATGTCACTGTCAGGTGTATCACTGCAACATTTGAGTAGAGGAACATAACATGACCAACAGTCTGAGGGATGACAAATCACAAGGGTTTCATTTTATCTAATACAATCACCCTGTCTTCATAGTCTAACCTGCAATATTTCTCTCCCATAGATTTGCACTGAATTGATTCGCAAAACTAAAGAACAAAGTGCCTTCTGTATCAGTTCAATATGGAACACGTCTTTTAGTTTCCAGGATTATTCCCCATTTTACAGAACAGCTGGTACCCCTAATCATGAAGCACATTTCATCTCAATCCATCTAATAGCTGTTCAATAACTAGATTTCAAGGTCGACACCAAAGATTAGTGTCACAAATTCAGTATCTGACCAACTGTCTGAGATATGGCATTGAATAATGATTAGAAAAGTGTTTTTGCAATCATTATGATGTCACAGTGAAATTGACTTTTGACCTTCAACATTTGTGCAAAATTTTGTCAAAATTTGCAAATGAATTCGTGAGTTATGGCAAAAAAAGAAAAGATTTTGTGAGGTCACAGTAACCTTTGATCACCAAATCCTAATCGGTTCCTTCTTGAGTCTAAGTGGATATTTGTGCTAAATTTGAAGGACTGAGACGTCCCCTTCATGAGAATGAGATGGATGCAAGGTCACAGTGACCTTGACTTTTGACGACCAAAATCTAATCAGTTCATTGTTGAGTCCAAGTGACAAAACTGAAGGAGTTCCCTCAAGGTGTTCTTGAGATATCACATTCACATGAATGAGACGGACGCCAGGTCACAGTGACCTTGATCTTCAACCACCAAATTCTAATCAGTTCATTCTTGAGTCTAAGTGGATGTTCACGTCAAATTTTAGGAAATTCCCTGATGGCCTTTTTAAGATATTGTGTTGACAATAATTACTTTTTTTTAATTAATATCATGTTTGTGTGAATGAGACACAGTGACCTTGACATTCAACCACCAAATTCTAATCAGTCCACTGGTCTAGGTGGTAGCTTATGCCAAATTTGAGGATATTCCCTGGAGGCCGTTTTGAGATATCGCATTGAATGAATGCAAGAAACCAGGTCACAGTGATCTTGATCTTTGACCTATGACCACCAATTCTAATCAGTTCATTTTTGAGTCCAAGTGGGCGTTTGTGCCAGATTTGAGGCCTTTTTGAGATATCACGTTCATGACAATAAGACAAACCAGGTCAAAGTGACCTTGACTTATAACCACCAAAATCTAATGAGTTTATCATTGAGTCTAAGAGGACATTTGTGCCAAATTTCAGGGGAATTCCCTCAAGACGTTCTTGAGATATTATGTTCACGAGTATGGGATAGACGGATGAAGGAACAATCTGAAAACATTCAGGGGATCACTAAAGTCCTAAGGATTCATCACTGGTTGGACAACATGGAGATTTGAACAAAATGTTGTGCCTATCCATCCTAAATATGTCCAGACATTTTTCAACCTAAGTGACAGTCCAACCACATGGCTAATTTTTTTTTTCTTTTAAAAAGCAGCATCAACACACAGGGCAGTTTCCTCCACCTGTTAGGACACCATCACTTTATCAGGAGCCTCAACCAAAACACACCGATGATATAGTCAGACAACATGATGAACAACAGTAATCAGGGTCACACAATCTTTCACCCAATGTACCATCAGACAGCAATATGGGAATATTTTGATGTCAAGCAAACAAGATAGCGACTCCCTGCTAGCGTTGGGGTCAGGGTGTCTTTAGCTTTTAATAACAGCAACATGTTGTTCAGTCAAACAGAGATAAAAGAGCTCAGATGCAACTTTTACAGCCTTTCTTCCAGAGATTTTTTTCTCACTGTGGGCGTGAATATCGTGTTCACTCATGTGTTTATGCGTCGGAAAGACTGAATCAAGGGGGATCAAAGCTTCACAGAAACAGATAAACAACTTAACCAGGAGCTGTGTCATGGAAGAGTCTGTGTCTCTAACATGTTAGGGAGTCTAAACATCTCATTTAGTCAACCAGTTTCTAAAAACACTGTTTATTCATTTCAGTCATCATTTTTGGAAGACTTGATCTCAAACTCTTCTGAAGCTCTCGCAGAGGTCAGCTATATGACCCGACATACGCAGCTACATGAATATACAACACGAACCAAAGAGCAACATGCAGTTTTAATATTCATGCTCATTAAAAATAGAGAGCAGATTGTTTTATGCATAATGCAACACACGTCGGGGATAATAAGCTGCACGACAGGAAACCAACTCGGTCAAAACCCAATAGGCACTTGTTGTGTTGTTTTTTTCTTGTTGCATCTCTGCCTCTCAATGAGATTCGTGCAGGTTGTTTACTGTGTAGATGAGAATAAAAGAGGCCATGCATGGAGTGTTTGAAGAGTCGATTCATCTCCAACATGGCCACCTGTAACTACTTGTTATCACTTTAACAGGAGGATGATGACTTTGTGTGCCACAGTAAAGCAGAGAGGACATGGCTCGTTCGCCACATCTGGTACTAAAACTTTCTATTGCTCTTGTTTCTGTATTTCTATAAGTGCTTTTTCACACCAACCTCAAATGGTCCCAAATTTGTGATTCTTCAGTTTGGCCTAAACCAAACTAACAGGTGTGAAACCTCTCAAAAAGCCAAATCTCACTCTACTGAAAAGAAGTGGTCTCTATCCAGATCAAACTGAACCACGGTTTGTTTGTTTTTTTCTAGTGTGAAAAACACTTTTGGGGTTGGTTCAAACTTTCGGACCAATTACAGGAAATTCTGACAGGCTGTCGAACCAGAAGAAATACACAATTAAAATGGGTGATGATAACAGGATGTAGGTCATGACAATAAGACATAGACGATAAGGACAGGACATAGGTGATGGCAAAAGGACATGGGCGATGACGACCGAATGTTGGTGATTATGACAGGACATGAGTGATGATAACAGGATGTAGACGATGATGACAGGATGTAGGCAATGATGACAGGACATGAGTGATGATAACAGGATGTAGACGATGATGACAGGACAAGGAAGACATTGACAGGATATCGGCGATGATTAGAGGACATGGGTGATGACACAGGACGTAGACTATGACGACAGGATGTAGGTGATGATGACAGAACATGGGTGATGATGACAGGACATAGCTGTTGAAAATAAGACGGAGTCGATAAGGACAGAACATTGGCGATGACAAGGATGTAGGCGACAATGACTGGACATAGGTGATGACAACAGGATGTAGGTGATGATGACAGGACATGGGTGATGACAATAAGATGTAGGTGATAAGGACAGGACATTGGCTATGAGGACAGGACGTAGGCAATGACGAAAGGATAAAGGTGATAACAAAGGGCGTAGGCGATGTTGACAGGACATAGGTGATGATAACAGGAAGTAGGTGATGACAATAAGACGGAATCGATAAGGACAGGATGTAGGCAATGATGTCAAGACGTAGGCGGTAATGACAGGACATGGGCAACGAGGACAGGTCAAAGACGATGAGGACAGAACATGGGTGATGACAACAGGATGTAGGCAATGACGACAGGATGTGGAGAGACCGGCTGTGGCTCAGGAGGTAAAGGGGGTCGTCCACAAATGGTCAATCGCTCCTCTGGTCCACATGTCAAAGTATCCTTGGACAACGTATCGAGCCCCAAACTGCTCCTGATGGCATCACTGTGTGTGTAGTGGAGTAGCAGTTGGCACCATGTGTGGTAGCCTCGCACCCTAATGTGTGAATGTGTGAATATGACTCTGCAGTGTTAAAAGTGCTTTGAGTGGTCGGAAGACTAAAAAGGTGCTACACAAGTGAAAGTCCATTTACTACATAGCAGCCATTTGTTTTGAACATGTCAGCTGTTGTCCTCTCCACCTCTACACCTCCTCCAAACTAAATGGCAAAACATGGCAGTCTTAAAAAATGACCAATAAGACACAATATTATAAAACGTTCTTATAAAATACAAGGCTACACTAACCACACCAGGGTTCAACCAACACTGTTTCTGAAGGTCATATGGTACTGATGTGATGTTTTTGTGATGTTAGTTGAGTGAGTTTTGAAGGTACATTTAAGATATTTCTGAAAGACTTTCCTGCCAGTACAATCACAGAAACCTTTAAAGTGTTTCCCATAGAAGTTTGTCTTGTCAGGGTTACAAAGTCTGAGGCATCTTTTTTCCCTATTGGTTACACGTATAACCCTAGATCAAAAATCTTTAGCTGCACACCCAGACAAGCCAGAGTAAGTGGCTTCCAGCACTGTGATGGAAAAAGATGAGCCAGAAGCTCAAAAGCAGCCAGGTTTCAGCTTTAAGATACAAAAGCAGCTTTTCAGCCTCCTCTCGCTGCCTCTTATTTCCCACAACTCGACATGTTGTCAGGATGCTGTAACCTCTGACCTCCGTGTTATCAGGAGTTTGTAAAGTTAGAGATCTAGAAATTGCAGCCTGCTCTGCTGTTGACCTCAGTGGCGTCTCTAAAGACAGGCAATCTGAGGCTCTCTGTCGGATGTGTTTTAATGTCTCACCTGCATCGACGCTCCCTCCACTCGCGCCACGTAGGCAAACCGATCGAGGACGGTGACAGTGACTGGAACAGCGACAAAGAACCCGCTAACGAACGCCCGCAGGTAGCGCTGCCCCGCTGACGCCTGCTGAGCCATTACCTGGATAGGAAAGAACAAAAAGAAGGAAACCATCATCATCAGAGAACTGTGACGACACACAGGAAGCTAAACAGCATTCAGGTTTGATTAGACTACGTTAGATAAAACTTTATTGATCTCTGTGGGGGGGGGTCAATGCAACAGCAGGAGAGTAATTGAAAAATACACGAAGAAACAGATCAGAACAAAGAGGACAATTACAGCAAGAGATAGAACACCACATGTTATGTGAAAGTGTATGTGTGGAATGAAAATATGAGACCACACTAGGACCGAATGAACACTTGATTCTGAAGGTGACTTTGTATCGATATTATTTTTATTTTTGGGTTTGGTGGTGACAAATGAAATGACTGCCATCTGCTCCACAAAGCAATTCATGTTGGCTTCAAGGTTTTTCAGGCAATGCATTTCAGCATTTTCATCAATGCTTTGAAATACATTTCAGTTGTCGTCATTCACTGCAGCGAGCAACAGAAGTTACGTTAAAGACCGAGTACTAGTAGACAACACGGTTGAGTTTCAATTTTATCCAGCTTGAAAACACAGTGGAATGATGAACATTTGCTCCATTATCAACTGCCATACCTGTTCTAATGACTGGTGTGGGAAATACTAATGAGGTGCGATATTCCAGCCTTCAAGCTTGCTTTGGACACTGTGCACACTCCACATGACCACTGGACCTGAGGATCCCCCAGTGGATGTTCATTAAGCGTTGAGAGTGCAAAACCTAAGACATAATTAACAGTGACATGAGTATAAAATAAATGATTAAAAAAAAAATCAAATAGCCTCCAAGTTTACTGCCAACATTAATCACCATGTCGGCAAATAGCCCAAGGTGCAGCAACAACAACGCCATCGCCCCAATAGCTGCAAAGCACATTTAGTAACGAGCTTAACGTTTTAATATAATGTCTTAATTCGTCAAGCCACACAAGGCAGTTGGCAGCTGAAATGTGAACCAGCGACCCTTCAGTTCCCAAGGCAAGTCCCTATAGACTGAGCCTCAAATATGGCCTATGCAAAAGACAAACTGTAATGACTAAATGTAATATATGACTTGGGAAAGATGCTGTTTTCTTGAGTTTACAGTGGTGACACAGAGATGACGGTGTGGTGATTGGCGATGAGGTTACCTACTTCTGTGTGAACAACAATTTTTTGGTCACTGATTTGCACGAATTCCATTTCTGAACTGAGGGTGGGCCTCGAGAGATTTATAATTTAAGAACTGCTCGAATGTGCAACCGCTGACACCCCAAACAAGGTGAGAAAACATATCTGGAAATGTTAAAATTCCGTAGCTCTTGTAATCAACCTACTTGTGCTTGCACAGATCAAGGCCCTTTATCTCCTTTAATTTGGCAAAGTAGCGCTCCTATGCTTCCTCGATCAGCTTCTCTCAATAGGGAATGTTTTTGTTTTCTGTCTCTGTTGAAGAAGCATGTCCTAAAGTGTGGCTGTTCCTACTGAGAATGCAATGTGCCATGTTGTCATTGCCTGTTCCCTATAAGATCATCATGCAACACTGTCCTATGAGAAGGACAAATCTCTAAAAAGTCAACTCTTCATGGTGTCAGATCCAGCTGATCCAGGAGGGTTTCTCTATACATCAAGGAGCACTTCAACCTTTCGTACATCACAAACACTCAACATAAACACATCTGGAGGCACATACATGTTTTTCACTGGACAGGAAGTGGATGAAAAACTGCAAACTGAAGTCACTAAAGCTGTCAGACAAATGTAGGGCAGTGAAAAGTACAATATTTACCTCTGAGATGGACGAGAAGGAGAAAGTAGCATGAAATGGGAAATACTCAGTAAAGTACAAGTACCTTGAATATGTACTACAAGTACAGTAGTACATATTCTGTACTTACAAGTACAAGTACATAAGTCTAACACATGTAAAGTCAGAGCTTAATCACAACACGAGTCTGATTGACTACGACATGCAGGAACTGAGGCGTCACAAAAAGGAGTCCTCTTCCTGTCAGCTCCCACCGCAGGTTCGGTGATTGGACACTGAGAACACATCACACTGAGCCTGTTCTCCCCAGACAGAGTTTTTCATCCACTTTGCTTTTCACGGCGCGCTCCAGGAAGCCCAGACAGGCGTGAAATGACTGACCAGCCGGCAGCAGCAGCGGCAGCAGCCATGCACCGCTGCCTTCAGCAAACAGCTAACAGCCTCGTCTGGACGTCCAGTGTCCTCACTCTGGAGATCTGCTACAGCTATTACCTCCACATCACAAGACTTCAAATGAAACATCATCAAAAGCATGATGTACTCCCTCAACGCTTCCCCCGACTGCAGTCGGGAAGGCGTCCATCACTGCAGCCGTGAAGCGTTTGAAGAGGGGAAAAATAGAAGCTAATCTGTATTTCACTTCCATGTAATGTGATGTCTCTACACAACGTGACTGACAATTACTGAACAGATCTAACGGAGTACAACAAAACATGCCAATATCAATATGAAAGACAAAGTTCAATATCAACTTTTCTACACTAAGGCATTTCTTTGGGGGCCAATGCAAAGAAGCACACATTTATTGTATTTACAGTAGTTTATGAAGTTTATGGTTTCCTTACCTGATTTCTTAAACTAAACAAACCCAATAACCCAGTTTACACGATCAGAAAGAGACTGCATATAGATCTCTTAGACCGGTAAAGACAAATCTGGGTTTGAGGCCGAAGAAAACAGGCAAATGGTATCACCTCACTTTTAAGGCTGCTCTGCTGATATCGGCTTTAAAATGAACTATTACAATCGTCCAACATGCTTTTTCTTATTTTGCACAATGAATGAATATCACATACATTGAACAGTGTTGTATTTCATGTCTCCATCTGCTGGTGGGCCGTCACGATAAGAGTATGCCTGCATAATATGATGTCGATTCCACTACAGAAGAGACTTTATGATCACTGACATTGTTAGGGAAAAAAAGAGATATCGATATCAGTATCAGTTATCAGTCAAATGAATTGTTACATATCTGCATATCGGATCCTATGCTAACATTTCCTCTCGACATCATCCAAGTCTGTCTTTAGTTCTTTAGTTTTTGATTGAGAAATGATTAAGCATTTTTGTTTTGTCTTTTTATTCACTTTATATCGTCAGTTTAAACACTTACAAAATGTTTTAAACTGCCTGCATAAAGAGTTTGACATGCCACTGACCAGTAGTAACATTTCTTTGTCTATTTATTGTTTTATTTATTGACATCATGTTGATTATAATTGTTTGAATCTACTGCAGATTTCTAAAATGTTCTGCTGTTTGGCAAATGTTTCATATTCTGACAATCAATAATAGTTTAATGATTTCTTCAACTTACACTCAGGAGTAAAAATCCGTCTTTGTACTTGAAAGAAATATTGATTTGCGTTTTTTAACGCGATTATCATCGGTATCAACTAATATGAGAACTGTTTTCGCGATAACATTTTTAGCTGTACCGCCCAGCTCCACTGACCATGGTATAAGCGGGATAATACCCAAAGAGGTGTCCATTGTCAGGAACGCTTTGCGCCTCCACGTCAGCCATTAACTCCTGATAATGGACACCTCATCGGGCATTATCTCTTACTTATTCCGGTAAGGTTAGACCCTGTGCCCTTGAGCAAGGCACAAAACCTGCAGCTGTTCAAGGGAAACCTGTCGATGGCTGTGCCGCTAAGCACATACAAATGTCTACAATTTAAACACTGTGGTTGTAGAAAAAACAGATAAACACGCACATGTGCAGTGAACACACACACACACATACATTGACACACACATTGTTCCAGCCTCCTCAGACAAAGGAGTGTGTCCCCGGCCTCACTATACGTTACGTCCTATTAAACACAGTGATCTGGCTCCGCCGGGCTTTGTAAAACATCAGTTACCCACCATGTGCTGGAGGGAGGAAACTCCAGCGCCGGAGCAGAAAATCTATTCTAGCATAACAATCCATCCTGACATGAACATATTGCCATTACACTTCCATACAGCCCGCCGCATAATTCCCCCTCACAGAGAACAAGTGTATCATCAGAGGAAGCTCGATGTGGAGCTTCAAGGTTTCCGCTCAGTTTTACAGTCGAGTCGTTTCTGCGCCGACACCTCGGAGCCCCGCAGCGCTCACACACTAAAAACGACCTTGTTTCCTGTCGGCACATTTAAACGATGTGGCTGACACAGCAGGTCCCACATCAAAGTCACTGTGAAATGAAAAATGACTTTCTCACCTTGTTAGCTTAAATGTCCACATCATAACACGCTGCTTTTAACAGGAAGACGCCCCCAAACTACATCCTGCTCTTTGGGTTTTAATTAAAAATCCATCTTATCAATAATACAGGGCCATCACAGAGTTTTACTGCTGTCAGGTGGAAACTTGTATCTCCACAGTGTCAACTTTTGGGAGCCACAGTGAGACGGTTTACAGCAGCTTGAGGACAGAGTCACAACTAACAAGTATTTCCATTCTCATTAGTAGAAAATAATGTTTTAATTTCTCTTCATCTATTGAATATAAACTGTATTAAAGCAGCCGTTCTGTTTTTTGAATGAGCTTCTAGGCCTCGAGCCTCTTGCTGGGTCTTTCCCGTGGCAGCGGTTGACTGACTGAGAGGCAGCACTGTAAAGAGACGAGCTGTCAGCTACTGTGGTGTGATACTGACTGACAATGTCAGACTGTACATCCCACCAACTCTGACACAGGGCATACAAGGCCCATCCAACATGTTCTCATCCCAACTCATCAAATACCACTGTTTTCTCAGCAGTGGACCCACACGTCAAAATATGACACACGAGGTGCCCTCCTGTGTCAGCTGTGCACGTTCAGGGACATCAGTTCACGCTTGCTGCATGTGCTGTGTGTTTTCAAAATGCTCTTCTGTTTTAATGGGAAATGTGCAGAGTCTGCTCATGACATGCATTACGTCTTCTTTGAAATAAACTTACGATGAAGGTAACACACTTCGGCAATGGGTTTATTTCCCAAGTCTGTGGTTATGTTTAGAAAAAAATAATCATGTTTTGGCTTAAGATAAATTTGGTTGTTACTGACTTAATGTAACTTCATGTGTGGTATGTCATTAGCATAGCATGGAACATATACTGGAACACTACACTGTTACAAAATAACCCGGAAAGGGAACTCCACCGTTTGACAGTCCAGAGTTTGTTTGACCCATTAACCTCCCCTTCAGCCTGCAAATTTGCAAATCCAGAACGTTCAGCCTTACACTCTGCATAATTGGCTCGTACGCGTTGCCTTTATTGATTGGATTGGTTAGTTTTAGGAAACAGAAGTGGGATTGATCAGAGTTAGGCCTCATTTACACCACAAGCGATGCGTTCGCTAAGCGGTCCACAAGCATAGCGGCAGCATGTGTATTCACACCAAAACCAAACAGACGTGTCGCCAGCAGCCGCTGCTGTCCCGTCAAAATACAAACCACACTGAACAGTTGGTGGCGGTAGTGCACAGTGTTTGCAAATCTCCAATAAACAACAAAAAAGAAGAAGCAAATTTGGACCCAAAGCCCAGGGTGGACAGGTTCATGCGCCAGTGATTATTCCAACGCTTGGCGAATTAATATTTAGCACTACAAATGAGTAAGTAGTCTTTGTCTGCTTTGTATTACTACTAAAAGTTTGCGTGTTGTGACCTCTCTCAGCCACCTTAGATGTCGATTTCTTGTTGAATACAGTGACCATTTGCTCGCAACTCGTGCCAAAAATCGGCGTGTCTTCTATTTTCGAGCTTGCTCGTGAAAGCAGCGCAACTCGAGCAGCACTTAGAACAGATGCGGTGTGAATGCTCTAACCTGTCAACATGCTCGCCGAAATGAAAACGCGAGTAAACAGCGACTGGTCGCGAGCGCTACACGAACGCATTGCTTGCAGTGTAAATGAGGCCTTGGGGAAGGATGTCAGGGTACACCAGAGTAAGGCAAGACATTCCTTCGCTTTTCTTGGATTCACAGATTCACCTCCGACTCTCCCTATAAAGACTTCCTCGACCTTTATACTGCTAGCAGTGTTACAAACAGCTGCCACCCGGCACCCAGTGCCTCTGTGCGTTTCTGTCACATGCAGAAGTCCAATGACAAAGCAGCCGTATTTGATGAATTGGGTTGCTGCCGTCTTCATCAAAAACTGCCGGGGCTCAGTGCGTATCATACTGCTGCGAAGGGTGCCTCTGTGCATCAGTGTCTGACGCCAAGATCACTGATAAAACAGTGTTGTTTGACACGCTGGGAGTGAGAACGGGCCGGCTCATCACACTGCTCAGTTTGTATTCCACTCAAAATGTTGGCATTGCTAATGCTGCAGTGCTGAAGCACTGATTCCTACAACACCTTACTTCTTTTTCATGTTATTTCAACACCTGCTGAGCCATCAGAAGCTTGTGCAAGCTCCATGCTATGTTTGTCCAGCAATATATAAAGGGGGCGGGGGCCAGCAGGGGCCATGGGAATGCCCTATTGCAAAAAGTGCGCAACTTCCGATCACAGACTTGCCCAAAATTTTGAGGAAAGATTGGTCATAAGCCAAAAGACAGCTGATTAACTATGCTAACTTGTAAAACGTGGAAACACATCAATGCATGTGCAGCAATTGCAAATTCATACTTGTTGCTCTTCTTGCTCTGCTATGTCTTTTTTCGCTCTACGCTGCTACAACATCATACCTGGTTCAGGTCCATCCACGTTCCTTTGTTCCCTGTCATTTCAAGAGAAACATCCTGCACGGCTGCATCATCATCAGTCTCAACTATGCTTGTTGCCCTTTTTGTTTGAAACGTTCTGTTGCCATTTTTCATGGATCTTGCAGTTTTTTCAAACTCTGGCGCAGAAAAATAATGCCTCCAATTTTAACTTCACCTGCAGAGCTCTGATTGGTTCAGCTGTGTTTTCTACAACCGTCAATGAGTTTAGTGAGCATCAAAAAATGAAGTAAGAGGGTACTGAGCACATCATATTTTGCCATGTAGGGCCACTGACCAAGCGTCGATATTTGACGAGTTGAGATGAGAAGGTGTTGCGCAAACATAATGTCTCAAAAAAGTGGCAAAAAAATGATGAGGTCTAGACGGCAAACCTGAAGGAAAGAATGAAAAGAGTGAGAGTTAATAGAGGGCCTGTGTGTTCAGTGGTCTGCCCGTGCATCTTCATGCAGGTTGTGGTACTACAGTCTCTGAATCAGCTGCCTGGCCCTCTGTGGCTTTGTTTATGACGTGGTGACAACTGCACTCCAGCACATTAAAGTGAGCTCCACTGGGGGAACAGTCTTTATCAAGTCTGCAGAAAAGGCATTAATATTGTCGACATAGTGACAAATGAGTTAATGCAGCACATCTCTCTCTCTGCATTGGTATTCTCATGCCGGTGCCCAATATGCAGAAGCAGCTCTGTAACAAGCTGTGGCAATAGACTAGACAGGTTATCATAAACAAACACTTATTGGGGGTTATTAGACTGCGACAGCCACAGAAATAAGAGCTCCTGCTTTTATATCAGCATCATAAAAGAGGAGAGTGAAGTGAAAGAGCAGCGCTCCGTGTCGGCTCGGATGAGGAGGCCTCTTTATGTCTAAAAGCAGCTCCTCAAGAGATCTGTCAGGAGTTCAACAAACCCAATTCTACTAACCATTTCCAATTTATTCAGATGAGCCAGATACAGAAGGTATAAATATCAAATTCAGTGAGCGGAGAGCCCCGGAGCAGACCTCAGGTCAGCAAATCAGCCACTATCAAGCGGAGACATTGTGGTGTGCTTTTGCTCCGATTGCTAGAATTGAATTTCTGGGTCTCTGGGCTGGAGTCCATCTCAGCCGGTGACTAATGTTGGCGTTCCAAAGCTTTTCCAGACCGATAAATCCACAGGGGAGGATGCAGCAAGGCAGCGGGGACGCTGATTACAGCCGGCCGCTGCGAGATTTCCCCCAAACCAGCTCCACTTCTGCCTCGGCAGCAGTTCTGGACTTTGCAGGGGAAGCAGACGGGGAGCCGAATAAAAGCCCTGACCCACAAAGAAGTTTGATGGAGAGTTAAGAGAGTGAGAGCTGTGGCACAGGGGAAGAGGAGGGTGAGGAAGAGGGCAACGGACACTGCTCTGGTCAAGTTACTGTTTGACTAATTAGTTATAATTAAGGTATATTTCATTTGAATGCAGTTGATAGTGGTTTAAGGAGGTCAGTGTGAGAGGGGGGCTGTTTTATAACAGTGGAAAAACCTCCTGTCTGGGTACATCTGTTTGTCTGTTTCATGTATTGCCTGTCAGATTTATATGCTCTGCGTATAATAACAATAATGTCAGCTTGTTGATTTGACAACAAAGAAGTAATCTGATGTTCCTGAGGCGAGGACAGTAGCTCTGCTGATTACATCTGTAATATCTGACATATAACGAACCCCTCCCTCTGGTTCCAGCTTAATCTACATCTGCATCATTTCCCCGAAGCTGCAGAGACTCTTGTGATGCGTTCAGGTGATGCAGGATAGTTGGTTGAGGAGATTGCCACGTTTACGAGTAGCATGCATTGCAGAGTTGATAGTGTGAGAGTTTAGTGGCGTAAAGCAATGAGGATTAGAGATTGCAACCAGTTAAAACTTCTCTCGGTTAGAATTCCTTCAGTGTTCATTGTCCGGGAGCCAAATTATCCACAGAGGTCTCTTCCTCTCCAAAACAAACATGTCAGATGATTTAAACAAGTAAATAAAGCAGTTTCACGTTACAAATAAGTGTTTTCCTGAAAAAGCGAAAACGCAAAAATGCCAATAACCCAATCTAGAGCCAGGGTTTGGTTCGTCCATTCTGGGCTACTGTAGAAACACAGGGCAACACTGGGCTACTGTAGAAACACAGTGGTGCAACAAGGCAATCTCTGTGGGTCACTCCCTATGTACACGCCCACGTCACCACACTCTCCTCCCCACCACCCCAAATCTACACAGACTGACCCGTCCGCTACTGATTGATGTCCTCCCGGTCCCAGTTCCTATGTTTTTAGTTCCACCTCTGATCAGAACACACACAATACTGGACTTGGACCTTCCGTTTTCACTAATAATTCACCAATTCCTGTCATCATCACGCAGCGCCAGCAAAGCAGTTTTCTCAATGTTCACTCGGTGAACTTCAATAACCTCAGACCTCTCCCAAAACATCATCAATCCACTTGTACAGTCCGTAAACCACCTGTCACCATCAACATGGCACTTTTAAATGTTCGTTCCCTTGTGAACAAATCTTTATTATGAATGACGTGATTTTAGACCATAAGTTAGATTGCATTCTTTTAACAGAGACATGGCTTGGCACTGACGCACCAGTTGTTCTCACCGAGGCCTGCCCACCAGATTTTAACTTTTTATTTTCTACCAGGGGTGGTAAAAGAGGAGGCGGAACTGCTTCAATCTCTAGAAAGACATTAAAATCAAAGGAAGTGTTTTTAAACAGCTACTCATCATTTGAGCTTCATGCCTTTGTTTTTAGCAGTCCTCCTATCCTTTGCGTTACTGTTTACAGACCACCCCACCACTCCACTTCTTTTATCAGTGAATTTTCTGAGCTTTTATCAACAATACACACCACCTATAACAGAATTTTAATAACTGGTGATTTTAATCTGCACATTGATAACATCTCCGACCCATTGTCGCGAGAATTTTTAAACCTTTTAAACTGCATGGATTTTAACCAACATGTAACACAGCCAACTCACAACAGAGGACACACCCTGGACCTGGTCATAACCTATGGCCTGTCCACTGGTGTGTCCTCTGTTGTTGACCTGGCTGTATCTGACCACTATTGTGTGTATTTTAACATCACCGGTTTTAATCATCAGGAGGCCCCGGTGAGAACGGTGAGGAAACGCTACCTTACTTCCGAAGTGGTTGCAAATTTTATCGAGATTTTACAGAGCACTCCTGCTGAAATTTTACCCGCACCTTGTGACTTTATTGTTGACAATTTTAACAGTAAATTGAAATCAACATTGGACTCTGTGGCTCCACTTTTAACTAAAACCATAAAAAGTAAACCTAAATCCCCATGGAGAACGGATGAAATCAAAAAATCAAAAGGAAAATGCAGGAGTGCGGAGAGAAGGTGGAGAAAAAGTAAACTCACAGTCCATTATGAAATATTACGTGAACAACTCAAATCCTACAATAAAACCGTCAAACAGGCAAGAATATCCCATTTCTCAAAACTCATCACAGATAATAAAAACAACCCTAAAATTCTTTTCTCCACCTTCGATCTTTTAACAAATCCCAATTTTAAAAAACCTTCGGAGGCACCAACAGACGCTCTCTGCGAGGACTTTGCAAACCACTTCGGAAGTAAAATCGATGACATTAGGTCCAGTCTTTTAACACATCAAAATGTAACTTTTAGCACATCTGGACAGTTGCTTTTATCTGAGGAAACACTGGAGAGTTTTGCCCTGGTTAATGCAAGGACACTTGGTCGAGTTTTCTCCCAAGTAAAGCCCACAACCTGCCTTTTAGATCCAATTCCCACATCGCTTTTAAAGACGTTTTATGGTTTCTTCGAGGAACAGATTTTAAATATAGTAAATTGCTCTCTTCAGACGGGCGTTTTCCCCGCCTCCTTTAAAACGGCGGTGGTGAGGCCCCTTCTGAAGAAGAGCAATTTAGACCTCAACATTTTTAATAACTACCGTCCTGTATCCAACTTACCATTTTTAAGTAAGATTTTAGAAAAACTGGTTTTTAACCAATTAATTGATTTTTTAAATACAAACATTTTTTAGAGAAATATCAATCTGGTTTTAGAAGGAACCACAGTACCGAGACAGCCCTTTTAAAGATTTTAAACGACTTCAGGTGTAACGCAGACTCACAAAAACTCACAGTCTTGGTACTACTGGATTTAAGTGCTGCCTTTGATACAGTAGATCACCACATTTTATTGAATAGACTGAGAAACCTGGTGGGCCTCTCTGGTACTGTTTTTAACTGGTTTCGCTCTTATCTCACAGATCGATGTTTCTTTGTAAGTATGGATACATGTTCCTCCAGAACACATGAAATTAGGTGTGGGGTGCCTCAAGGGTCAATTTTAGGTCCAGTTCTTTTTAATCTTTACATGCTTCCCTTGGGGGACGTCATCAGGAGACACGGCATCAGCTTCCATAGCTATGCTGACGATACACAGTTGTACATCGCCGTGTCTCCTGATGACACAGGGCCAATTGATGCCCTTTTTAACTGTATTTTAGATATCAAGTCATGGATGGCAGAGAATTTCCTACAGCTCAACCAGGACAAAACAGAGGTTTTAGTTATAGGTCCTGAAGGCCAGAGAGAGAAACTTTTACCAAACCTACAAGATTTTAAACCCGCACAATATATAAAGAACCTGGGCGTTATTTTTGACTCTGAGCTAACTTTTACTCCACACATAAAAAATATTACAAAGATAGGTTTTTACCATCTTAAGAATATAGCCAGAGTCCGCCCGTCTCTCTCAGGCCAGCACGGAGGTGCTGATGCATGCTTTTATCTCCTGTAGATTAGATTATTGTAATGCCCTGCTCTCTGGTCTTCCCAAAAAAAGTATTAATAATCTACAAATTTTACAAAACTCAGCCGCACGCGTGCTGACGAGGACCAGAGGGCGGGAGCACATTACACCAGTTTTACAATCGCTGCATTGGCTCCCCGTCCGCTTCAGGATCGATTTTAAGATTCTTTTATTAGTTTTTAAATGTCTTAACGGTCTCGGACCATCTTATCTATCTGACCTGCTTTTATCATATCAACCCTCGCGGACCCTGAGGTCCTCTGGCACCGGCCTGTTAACCATACCACGAGTTAAAACAAAAACCCACGGTGAGGCTGCATTCAGCCATTATGGCCCTTATCTGTGGAACAGCCTCCCAGAGAACCTCAGGGCCGCAGAGACTGTTGATATTTTTAAAAGGAAGCTCAAAACTCACCTTTTTAACTTGGCTTTTAACTGATTTCTTTTACTCTCTTATCTCCCTTATTTTATTACTTTTATCCCTTTAATCATTTTTATTTTATTTTATTTATTATTATTTATTCTATTTTATGTCTTGTGCATTTTATTACTTTTAAATTTTCTAAACCCTAACATTTTTATACATTTTATCATTATTGCCTGTTTTTATTCCACTGTCTTAATCTTTAAGTTTTTAGCTCCAGTGTTTCCTCATGGGGGCCCTCCACACTGGGAGTTGTGTCTGGTCTGCCCACGGGGGCGTCGCCCTGGGGATCCCTCAGACCCGGGGGACTGGGGCGGCTCTGCAGTTGGTGTGGTGTCTGCCCTGGTCTGTCTGGGTTGAGGGGGGGTCTCTGTGGCGGTGCTCCCTGTGGCTGCGGACTGTGGTGCCTCTCGGTGTGGATGGCCCTCATGGGTGGCTTCTCCTCTCCTGGATCCTCAGTGCCAAGCCATGTTACCAGTCTGCTTACTGTATGTGTGACCGTGGGCGTGTGTGCAGATGTTTGTGAGTGTGAGTGTGAGTGAGAGTGTGGGCGGTGTGTGGGTGTGTGTGTGAAGGGGGGGGGGGGGGGGGAGGGTAATATGTGGGGATGGGAGGGACGGGCTTTCACTTTTTCTTTTTGTATGTTTCATTATTTTATTATGTTTTATCTTGTGAAGCACTTTGAGTTGCATTTTTTATGTATGAAAAGCGCTATATAAATAAAGTTTTGATTTGATTTTGATTTGATTTGATTAGATATAAATGCCTCATTTTAAGGTAACAAAAACATATTTTCAGGTGATTATACACTAAAGAAAAACACACGTTAATATTCTTTATGGTTGGGGCAACCTCTAACTTCATTGCCGGAGTATGCGCCCCATGCAGGCTGAGTCCTCTGCAGTGGCCCGAGTTCAAATCTGGCCTGTGGCCCTTTGCTGTGTGTCATCTCTCTCCATTTTCCTGTCTCTCTCCAGCTGCACTATATACAAGGCAAAAAGTCCTAAAAACAATCTTTAAAATAAAAATGAAACTTTCCCTGTAAACGCAGTATGCCCTGCTCCCTGCCAATAACAAGTCATCAGACAGCCGACAGACTTCTCTCATCTGTAAGAAGTTGTTTCTGAATATATGGAAACCGTGCTTTGCCAGGAAAACTCAATATAACTCAAGGCAAGATTGTATTGATCGTGTGTCAACATTCTGACTAAAAAATTCAAAACTGTACATAAAATAATCACGATAGACAATCAAAAATTCAAAATCATGATCATTACTTGTGTGAGGAAATGTGGTACTGTATATATTGCCAAGAGGAAGGAGCATATTCTCTTTTACGTTTTATTTTGGTTTTCTGTTTTCTTTCTTTTTCAGTTTGGTTTTGCATTGCTGTAAATGGTCATATTGACATGTAAAATGTTTGATCAAGTGGTGGAAAAGCAATAAAAAGTTTAATCGCAAAAAAAATCATGATTATTACTTTTTAATAATCTAAAAGTAATCAATTAAACATAAATTTTATCTCAGTATTTATTTGTATTTTTCCTGACTTTTTCATCTTGTTTCTTCTCTGTTCTTCTCTGTTCCCAGTGATAATGGGCTAACACAGAAAGAACACAATGAAAGGACAAATGCCAAATATCTCCCCACATGTCAGAAGCTGGAAACCAGCGAAAGAAATGAGCAGAGTCATCTCACGGTGGAAGTGTCCTTTAAAGTCGGGGGCAGACGAGAAGCTGCGCTCGTGCTGTGGAGGATGTAAAAGGCCACAGCTCCAGGATGTTCGGTAAATGTCACGGTCTGACCGGCACCCAAAGTTCACCTCCACCTGCTTCAATAAGTACGAGGTGGCCACTGAGGTGGACCTTCCCTCTTCATATCACCGAGACTTTTCCCGCAGATTACCCATAATTACGAGTAGGACAGTCCTCTGCAGAGCTTTCATCCAGATAAAAGTCGGCAGATCTTATTTGTCTCTCTGCTTTCAGATGGAAAGGCTCAACAGCATCACACAGAACAGACTTCCAAGATAAACAAGTCAACTCTGTGCTCTTTGTGTTTCTCTGCCCGCCAAACAACTGAGGCTCTAATTACAGAATCCCATTATCAATATGAAAGAGACGGGGTTTTTTCCATTAGAGGGCCCAGAGGCGGCAGCAGATTGATTTTTCTTGATGAGCGCTTCATTAAGGACGAGAGGCGTCTGCAGATGGAGATCTGACGGCTCAGTTGCCGGGCTCGAACACACAGCACTGAATTAGAAATGGTACCGAGGAACACCCTGACAGAGTCCCATGGAGACCGCAGTGTTCTTTGAACCACATGATACAATGGTTTTGGAACAAACACCATATTGATGATGTAGCTATTCTTAGACCCTTACAAGTGTTAGGCCTACTAAAAATGTAAAATTTGACCTCAGGGTGGTGCCAACCTAAATAAATTTAAAGGGTTCATCATCTGGAGGGCATAACTGTGCTCTGAAATGTGACGGCAACCTGCTGGTTTAATTATAAGATCTTGTGTAAAGACACTTTGTCCTGAAGATGGTGCTAGAGGTCACGGAGTATCCAAAAACTTCTGTCTTTGTCTTACTTTGAACAGGTGGAGTGCTAAACTAAACTAAAATCTGTGAGCAGATCACTGTCTCTGCTTGGTGTTCCAACTCAGAAAGTCATTTTGGATAAATCTCATTCACGCACAGCCCCGGACAACTCTGGTGTTAATCAGGTCTTGAGAGTAAGGCTGGGCGATACGGACAAAAAATCCTATCTTGGTATTTTCTATGAAATGGGCTACACGTTCAATTGCAAGTCAAAGACATATTTGAGATGTCACACGCACTTTCGTGGTGGTATGATATGCTGCCAGACAGCGTCAGTTTGTAATATGGACAAACCTTTAGCAGTGATATGATATACAGCAGGTAGATCAGACGGCACCTGTCGTGGCAGTATGGCACACCCCAGGACAGCGTTAGTACGAAATGCTGCTGGTAACGATGTAGTATACGGACTTGGAAAGCCTAACTGTACATTCAAAGCAACAGCGACCAGAGCTTCCAAAACAACGGAAGTCATTAAGTTTCAATGAGAGCCCAGCGACTTGGGCAACTTGGGCGACCTGGTCATCAGCTGCGCGTCTTGGGCGACCAAAGCAACCGGAGCAGGTCCGGAGGGGAGTTAAACTCGTTTAACTTTATGGTAATGAGTTCTGATGCGGTTCGGCGACAACCAGTCAGAATGCTGACGTGCTTCGATGAAGCGGGGTCCCAGAGAACAAGCCATGTAACTTTGGTTCCTACAGCACATTTATTCCGACAGTGGATATCAAGAAGTTGATAACTTGCGTTCGCACCCACTCAGTCCTTTATAATGTGTCGCTGTTTGGTTACAGAGACCAAAATAAAAAGAATGAGGCTCGGGACAGTGTCGCAGAGGTAGTTGATTGTTCTGTTTTAAAGAGTGTAATGTTAGTAATAGAGGAGAAAATTGCAGGCTTTATTATTTAATTCTGACCTTTTTCATTTTTCTTTTTCTGTTTTCTGTTTTCATTGACCAAACATAACTTTCTTTTTTTTTTTTTAAAGATATTTTTTGGGGCATTTTTAGCCTTTAATCGATAGGACAGACAAGTGAAAGGGGGAGAGAGAGAGGGAGTGACATGCAGCAAGGGGCCACAGGCAGGAGTCGAACCCGGGCCGCTGCGGCAACAGCCTTGTACATGGGCCGCCTGCTCTACCACTAAGCCACTGACGCCCCCAAACATAACTTTCTGTAGGCCAACTATGAGCTTTTTGACTGGACAACAGCAAGCAGCAACTACACTGCTTTCAAGCCAGTAGTCTGCTTTGCGACTCCTTTAAATTGACAAGCACGATCGAACGTTCGAATGATTCACGTGATGAGCGACTAGAGCGACCAAAGCTGCCACAAATATTTTTGACAGTGGTGGTTCTTGGGCGTCCGCGAGAGACTTTGCCTCTTTGGAAGCTTCTGGTTTGAATGCACAGTTAGTCTTATAGGGTGGGTGGGAGCAGTTGTAACGTTTTTTTCTAAACATGACCACATGCTTTTGTTGACATCCCAGTATTCACAGCGTTTTTGTCCCAGACCATCAGCAACCTAGCGGCTAACATGTAGACACAAATGTCCATAGACAAAGCAGCAATATGTGTGACAACTTGAGGACGTGTTGTCAGGGTGGCGTCTTATTTGGTTTGGCTGTAATCTTTGATGCCTTTTTTTACAACTTCATCCAACTACTGTTTTTACTATTTTAACTTGCACTCATACATATTATGTATGCAGGCTCAGGGACTGTGATGTGCCGTATAGATGTTTGTGCTCATTTTCATTCTCCAGAACACTGCAAAATGTACTGTGCTATGTTTAGGAACATACTTTGCACCTCTGTTGTAAAGAAAGCTGTATTAGCCATGTGACCACTTTACAACAATATCAAACATGTCAAGCGTGACTGTGGAACCTGCCATCTTTTAAACTTCTTTCAATTGCTTTCCACCAGTATAAAAGGAACGACACAAACACCTACAGATTTTTTGTTTGTAATGTACAACAGGAGACTCGTCCTGATGGTGGAGCTAAAAGAAAAGGTCACTGAATACATCTGGATTAATCTTCTAGGGACCACGAACACCCACAGCAGATTTCATGCTAATAAAGTTGGTAATCTTCCAGAGTTTGAGCTCTGAACCACAGTGCTGGACGGATGTACCACCTGATCCTTCTCCCCCGCCACTAATGGGGCCGCAAACAGGCCTCTCAATGAGTGACATTTAGTCTGACTTTGCACAAGGTGCTTTTATGAAATAAGTCATTCGCTGGATAATCTCTTTAACCTTATCAGTGAATATTTATTCATTCTCCAGACCGCCGAGCCTCGCCGTGCAATGCCGGCCATGACCGTGCTCGCTCAGCCAGAACTAAGGTGATTATTGGACGGGTGTCAGTGTTGACTGTAAGCCGGGAGGATCCAGGCCCACTGCCGGGGACACAAATGGGATTTGTCTCTCATGCAGAACATCAGACGTGGCTTTTTAGGCCACGGCAGCAGGGGAAGCATTACAGAAATCCCTGCTTCCGCTCACCTTGGAGACCTAATGGGCAGTTTGGGCCACCAGTGATGCAGTCATTAGCTCAGGCAGCCACTCAGGGACACAAATAGAGGCTGAAAGACACTTGACAGCACAAAAATCAAAGAGAAATAACCAGGCTGAGCCACCACTGGGCATCGCTCTCCCATGACTGGTTCAGGATGTTGTTACCCAGCAGGCACCAGATGTCAAAATGTAATTGTCACCAGACGTGACGGCAAAATCACAACTGATTGCACAAAAAAAAATTACTCTGAAGGAAGCAACAAACGACACGTCCCTCTGAGTATCTGTGATAAAACTGGGGCTTGTTGTTCTTCCTCACAAGAGGTTCAGATCTAAACTTTTTCTTCCAGAGCACTGCCTCGTCCTCCCTGCTGGGACTATTTAGCAGCCAAACATCGCAGAGCAGCATGATGCTTCACCATCATAACACACAGCAGCTCAGTTTAACACCAGATAACACATAACAGCACAGGGCTGCTCACTGGCTCGAGTCCAGGTTTTATCTTTCACTCAGATATTGTGGATATTTGCAAACAAAAATGGCAGCAAGCTGGAAAATAGTCCTAATTTGGGAAACAGGTTAAAAGTCTTTTATCGTGAAGCCAGAATATTTTCACCCAGGACATGTGGTAAAACAAGTCTTTGAGGATTTTGGAAATAACAGCAGTGAATGTTGTTAAATGACCCTGTGGACAAAATCTGCTCAGTTTATAGATAATTAGAAGTTATTCACAGACAAGGACATTTAAAGTTGGTGATAGTTTGTGACTCTGACTCGCTCTCATCTAACATCAGTCACCAGCAGTCCAGCACTACTGGACCAGACGTGACAGGCTTACAGAAACACTAGCAACATGTCAAAAAAGTCAAGCATCTGGAGTAGTTAAAGAATTTGCGAAAATGCACCAAAAAAGTGCCAAATATGCCAAAGAAAACCAGCATATAAATGTTAGAAATGTTAGAAAATACTGAAGAGGCCCCTTCAAATTTCCAAGGAGATATCTTCAAATGTCTTCTTTTGTCTGACCAATAGTTCAAAACTCAAAGTTATTCAGTTATAAATCAAAGAAACACAAAGAAGGTGCAAAGAAGTCTGAACAGAGATACTTGAGTTAAGCAGCAGAGTCCCAAAACTGTACAAAAGCACTCTAGACTGAAATATGTTGTCAATGGAAGAAAATTTGCCAGATGCAACAAATAAAACTGGTATATCAAAAAGTCTACAAAGAGCTTAGCAAATCACTTGAAAACTGTCAGCAACAGCTCAGCTGCCTTCAAAAAGTTATTATGGCTAATATGCATGTGATCAACGTGCTAATTTAGTGGCTAATTGTCACATTATTTTAGGTACTGATTAATGTCCTCGTCTGTCACCAACTGGTGAGAGCAATATGGCTCTAAAATGATATCCCCATGTTTCAGGGAATTTTTGCGATATTCTTGACCATATGACAAATTAGTAAAATTTATTATAAATTTAATAAAATAGAATCACAACAAAATAAGTGACACAGTTTTACAGTTTGTCTTTAAATATTCAGTAAAAACAAAAAACAAATCTCTTATTTCTTAGTTTGTGAACAACAGTAACTCAGAGTGAGATTCAGATTCTGTAATCTTACTATATAATGATGAACACTCTGTCTGTGTGTCTGTTCCACGTTTTTCTCCTCACTGACTTGGTCAATCCATGTGAAATTTGGCACAGTGGTAGAGGGTCATGGGAGGATGCAGATGAAGCAATATTACATCAATTGTTTAAAGGGGGGCGCGATAGCAACCGATTGAAATGTCAAACTTTGAATGGGCATATCTCATGCCCCGTATGTCGTAGAGACATGAAACTTTGCACAGAGATGTCTCTCCTCATGAGGAACACATTTGCCTCAAGAACCCATCACTTCCGCTTATATAGATTTTCCGCCATTTTGAATTTTTTCTTCAAATGGATCTCTTCCTAGGAAGTTTGAGCGATCTGCATGAAACTGGGTGAACATAATCTAGGGACCAATATCTAAAGTTCCTTCTTGGCAAAAGTTGGAAAACTTACTAAAACTGAGCTTCTATAAGGCAATGAATATTGCGGAGGGCGTGGCTCATCACATAAAGGTGTATAACATCTCAAGGGTTTCACCCATCACCACGCAACTTTGTAGGCATATGACCACACATAATCTGAGGGGACCCCTCCATTATTGACCCCATCAAACAAAATGGGGGCGCTAGAGAGCTCATTTCTTATCTAGGCCTAACCGCCATATGGATTTTTACTAAACTTGGTAGATATGTAGAACAGGACGCCTCAAGGTGACTGGAGAAATTTAACTCTAATTGGCAACTGGGTGGCGCTATAACAACAGAAAAATGCTTAAAAATGGCTAAAATGCGACCGATCGCTGTGGCTCCCCCTGTGGACCAATGTTTTTTCTCATTTTTGGTATGACTAAGTCATGGTATGGTCTGCTGTACATAATCACAGAAACTATCAGTGTGTCATTCTGTCTGTCCCACATTTTTCTTCTCACTGACGTGGTCCATCTATTGTACTTTCAATAAAGCAATCGTGCCATCACATTCACAAAAACTCTGTCTGAATACATTGCTCTTCTTAATGGGTTCAGTTGACTATTTATTCAATTTATTGCAATTTCCTATGATCTGTATCCCAAACACACGCCATGTGAAACTGTACATGGGCAACTGTGCACTCAATGTGTATGGACTAGTATATATAAATCAACAGGTGATTTCCTTCTCTGGACCATCTGGACGTTTATGCAACTGAAAATGTGTACAGTTATCCACCATTATGTTTATTTATATATTTATTTAACCTTTATTTTACTAGCAAAAACCTCTTGCAATTAAAAATCTCTTTTTCAAGAGTGTCTGGGCAACAGACACGCAGCAACATAAGTTACAAGACAACGTAAATACAGAATAAAAATATACAGCTTTAAAACAGGCAACATAAAACAGAAAATACTACAAAGAAAAGCCAAAAAGTATGTTAATATATACTAGAAATGAACCATCAAAATGCAGAAAGGGCAACTACACGTGACCACAAAGACCACCATGACATTGGCATACAGAAGACTGTGTACACACATCCTGCAACAATGCTTTGAAACTTCAAAGGCGAACCAAGCAGTTCGAGTTTCAGTCCTTCTGCAGAATATTCCACATATAAAAAGCTGCATACATAAATGCTTGCTTGCCAAACTCTGTATCTATCTGTGGTACAGCCAATAGAAACACGTTTTGTGAATGAAGTGCAGCCATTATTAATTTTTTGCTTAATGCACACGCATCAATATGCTGGAGGTGAGCCAAGAATAGCTTCGTAAACAACATGCCAATGAAAGAGTCTAAGAAATTGTAAAGAGAGCCAGCCAACCGAGCACACAGGACACAGTGAAGAGTTAGGGGCTTTAAGTTGGTGATAAATCTCAATGCACCATGGTACACAGAGTCCAGAGCATGCAAACACTGGGTAGGTGCAATCATATATCATACATCCCCATAATCAAGCACAGTTAAGAATGTGGCAGAGACTAGTATTTGTTTTGGCTCTATATTTAAAGGACATCACGTCTCTCTATGTACAAACCCATCATAACCTGCGTGTCTTTAGACTGTGGGAGGAAACAGAAGAATCTGGAGGAAATAATAAGAACTCAGCCGACCCACAGGTTCAAACCCAGAACCTTTCTGCGGTGAGGCAGAAGTGTTGACCACTGCACCACCATGCCGCCCTCTACAGTGACAAACAGCCATTTTCAAACATGGAATATATCACACTGCTAAACTCACCTAACTGTTAAAGTGATGTTTGCGACTCTTACATTGTTTCTTACGGCTGTATTAATACATGACAGGACGTCTACTGAACGAGACAATATCTGGCACCTGATGTGTGAGAGTTAAATTGTAAAATACATATTGCTCTCTCACAGGCTGCATTAGTGATCTGAGAGGGAAACTTTTGTTGTCGAAGCCTTAATTCATGACCATCATGAGCCTGAGTAACACACATGCTCATATTTTATTCTCCATAAGGTGACCTTATGTTTTGTGACCTTATGTTTTATTATTGTTGTTGTAACTTAAACCTTGCCAATCTCCTCGTTCCGTACATTTTTCATCAGTTTCTTAATTTATAAAACTTTTGCAGGCGGCTTTACAAATTCAGACAAGATGGAAATTTTGTCTCTTGTTTAATTCCTTTTCACACACCTGCTGCATCTCAAGTGTTTTGCTGATTAATTATTTATTCATGCATGAATCAAAGATGAACAATGAAGCAGGGACTTTCTTTTTTCCCACAGGTCCTCATTAACTTCACACTTGTGTTGAAAGTGTTACAGAAATATCACTGAGTCCGACCTAAGAGGACTGATTATGTTAAAGTGACCAAGACAAAATATATATAGTCTCATATCTCGATAACAATATATCTTCATTTTGCCTGGACCTGCTCTGGTGTCATATAAACATGAAGAGGTGCATGTCTGAAAGAGGCGTAGTTTAAACAGGACAATACCCAGACTCTTAGCATAGGTTTTAAAAATTAAAATAAATAAACAACAGCAGGTTTAAGACTATCTACTGACTGTTTTAGTGCATTTCTTTTGCACTTTTCTTTTTGTCACGTATCCTTGTTTGTTTTCATGTTTGTATGATAAAAAGTAATAACGTCCGTCAGTTTCAGGAGTCCACAAGAAAGACATTATCTGATGCTCCTGAGAAGGAGGACGGCAGCTCTGCTGATTACATCCGTAATATCTGGCATTTAATCAAGTCTGCTGCTCAAACTGTCCCTCAGCTACATGACAGCATATTAACATCCACTATGGTGGGAATCACGTTCCATGTATTAAATGATAATATGAAAAGTAATATGAAATTACAGATAAAATTAATATTGTAACTTAATAAAAGTTCCAAATTATCTTTATGATTAATTGATTAATTGTGTAGTCTGTGTAAAATGTCAGAAAATATTAAAAATGACCCTTGAAAGGTGACACGTTCAAATGTCTTGTTTTGTCTGAGTAATGCTTCAAAAACTAAAATAAAACCTGGAACCATCAAATACATTTTTGCTTCAAACTGATTGATCTATTATCAAAATGTGAATTTCTTCTTGACTGACTGACAGATTAATGAATAGTTGTAGCTCCACTGTGAGGTGGTAATAATGGCTGTCAGACAGGCTTGATAAAGTAAATTAAAATTAACTATATTTCCCTCCCTAATGTGGCAGAGTGGAATTTTAAAGAAGCATAAAATGGAGATACTTGAGTAAAGACTGAATTACTTGAAGTCAGAGGAAGAAGTACTCAGATCCTGTAAAAGTCTTGCATTCAAAAACTCATTTAAGTAGAAATGCAAGAGTATTTAAAATACACTTAAAGGACTAAGAATAAAAGTATTCATTTTGCAGAATGGCCCGTGTCAGAAAAATTTATTGTATTAAGATAAAAAACGACTGGTGAGCTCTATTTTACAATTAACTACAGTGTTTAATCTCATTTAGTTTAATTTTTTAAATTTCATATACTTTATTATTCCCCAAGGGGGAAATTCAATCTCTAATTCAGTGCAGCACTCCCAGTTCTTCAATATATTACATTACTGCATTAGGATTATTGATGCATCAATGTGTTCATCACTTTAATGCTGGAGCTGGTAAAAGTTAAGTTAATTTACTATAAGCACTGTTAGGTGGCTTAATCCTGTAATTATACACCTACATTTATTGGTTTATTTATTTTCCCTATTTAATATAAGTCTGTCTGAGTCACTGGCTTCATTTAAGTCTCTCCTAGAAACGTACTGATATTGGAAAGCATATCCTGACTTTATCTGAGCTGTCTGTCTATTTTATTGCTTATCTTACTGATTTTCTTTCACATTTATTAAATCAATATTAGTTTTAACCTTCCTTATTTTATCTTCTACTTTTGTGACAATTTTTTTTACGTTATTTGTTTTATTCTTCTTGTGTTTTTTCTATTGTACAGCACTTTGTAACCGTGTTTTGACAGGTGCAATATAAATAAAGTGTATTATTTTTATTATTACTTTATTACTGAATCTGCAAGGAAACTAATGTTGACAAATAAATGTGGTGCAGTAGAAAGTACAATATTTCCCTCTGAGATGTGGTGGCGTAGAAGAAAAAGTGGCATAAATATGAATACTCATGTAAAGTACAAGAATCTAAAAAATGTACTTAAGTACTTGAGTAAATGTACTCAGTTACTTCCCATCACTGCTGTCAGTCATTCATTGATTCACAGCAGCAGCAACAAACTTTCCTGACAGACAGAACAGACTCCAGCCAGTCACAGAAACACTCTGACATCTGCTCGCTTCCACCTTAACAACATTTCTCCTCAGACAATCTGTTTTCCACCTTTAACCTGTGTGACCCGCAGCTGTCAGTCACTGAGCTGCTGCAGGCTGACCTGTCACTGCTAGCAGCTAGCAGCTAGCAGCAGCAGCGGCTAACAACGGGTTAACTTTTAAAACAAACGTCGGTGACGGGACAAGATGCCGGTGACAGCGGAGCAGTGAAACACGCAGGACTGAGTCTGGAAGAGTCTTTAATGCCTTTAAAATCACGTCTTTACCGGAGAAACTAAAGCTAAAGCTACAGATGCTAACAGACACCTACCAGAAACGTGACGACCGACTTCCTGTTGTTGTCATACGTCACGTGTCGCCCCGGGTCCTAAACTCTGCCCGGTTGTGTCTGTTTCACTTACTCTGAACAAAGACTCTTAAAAATAATAAATTAATTAAAAACAAATAAATTAATTAATTAACATAAATAAAATTAAAACAAAATCATTTTTAACTGAACACTGTGTCTTAAAAAATAATATAATGTAACACAACGTAAAATAAAATAGTGAAAAATAATGACATAAAATGAAATATTAGGAATAGAAACAAAATAAATTAAAAATGTTAAAAAGTACATTTAATTATTAACTAAAATAAATTAAATTAAAACAAAATAATTTTCTGAACAGTGACTTTTTGAAAAATAAAAATAAAAAAACATAAAACAAAATAAATATTAGAATAAAATATAAAAATGAAAAATAAAATGATTAAAAAGTATTAAAATAATAAATTGAAATAAATTAAAACAACATACTTTTTAAAGAATGTACACCAAGTACAGTAATACCATTTTTGAGAAGCAATTTCAATATTTTTTTGTAATTTTAGTATTGTCAATATTTTGCACATTCTTGCACAAAACGTTGCTGTTCTTTAATTTAAATTTTACTTTAACATAAAGCATCATATATATATTTAACATATTTCTCTTTCTTTTTTTTTAAAATTTTATTTATGTTTTCTGACTATTGCATTACTTTTTATTGTTTAAATATTATTTTTTGGGCATTTTTGCAGGCTGGAGTTGAGCCTGGGCTGCTGCAGCAAGGACGAAGCCTTTGTACATGAGGCACCTGCTCAATCCACTAAGCCACTGACACCCCTTTTTTTTCTCCAATATTTTTATTGTTATGCACCAAAACACTGATGCAGGTTCCTCATGTGTGTAAATCTACTTGGAAATAAATCTGATTCTGATACAGAAAAAGTCTTTCAAAATAAGTTGCAATCGAAATATCCAAGGTAAAGGTTGTTAAATTGAATATATGTTGAGTGTAAATATACTGGAATTAACACTTACCATGAATAAGTTTAATATTGGAGAATGCAAACTTGCCCAAAGACATAAAAACAAGTCTTACACTTAAGGAATCATTCTTAGAAGCTTGAGGACTCTTCAGATTTCTGTGATCTTCTCTCTACAGGCTTTACATTTACATTTCAGCCATTTGCACAGACAGTCAGGGCTGCAGAGCTGTTAATGAATACATGCAGTAGAGCACAGGCTGCTGTGGGGAATGAACGTGTGATCTCTCAGTTCCAGAGCAGATCAGCGTTTCCAGGCCTCCCTGCTGCTGGTCACACAGCGGGGACACTGCGGAAACAAGCTGTGGTTGAAGGAAACCAACAACACTTTTACTGAAAATACTACATCAGTAGAGTCTGAGTAGAACGAATGTGTATTTCTTTCATTTTATTCATTTCATTCCCAGTATATAAGTCGGTATGTTCACAAGTAATGTCGTGTTTCTCATCGGGCACATTACGTAAGAATGAAACTGCCTACACTTTAGAAAATGACACTTTAAATCTGTTCGGCCCCTAAAATGCAAAACATGGTAAAATACAAGTAAATTTTCATCTGAACTGTGTCTGTGAACTTGTGTTGATGACACTGTCGACTCTACATCGGATAGGATACATTTCTTTACCTGTGAACGTAAGAGAGAACATGAAGCAGCTGTGACTCAAAGGGTAGAGCAGGTTGTGTCCACTAATCAGAAGACTGATGGTTCAATCCCCTCCTCCTCTAGTCCACATGTTGAATTATCCCTGAGTAACATACTGATCCCTGAATTGCTCCTGATGGCTGCTCCATCGGTGTGTGTGTGTGTGTGTGTGTGTGTGTGTTAAATACTAAGCAGCAAGTGGCACCTTGTATTCAGCCACCAGTATATGAGTGTGTGTCTCATTGGGTGAATGTGTCTCATCGTGTAAAAAGCACTTTGAATGGTTGGAAAACTGGAAAAGCGCCATACATGTGCACTATTACTACTTCTTATGTTTGTTTGTGACGCGAAATTTCGCATCACGTTTGGTGTGAACACAATGTAAGAATATCTCCGTCATGCTGTGCTGTAGAAACTTTCCTTTAATAGCTGCCACTGCATCACATTATTTGTGAAAACACCAAGAGACACATGAAGAATGAGAAAGAGAAACATGAAACTGCTTACTGAGACAACATTTATTGAAGAGAGGATTTTTTTCCCATTCACTTCAATACAGAAATGGATACATTCACAAAAGCATTGCGTGTCTTTTGCAGCCACTTAAGGATGAAATGCCCCCACATGGGTTTAAATATAGGCAGTGCAGGCCGTGTGGTTGCACTGGGGCCAATGGGGTGGGGGGCCCGTACAGAGAATTGTCAGAGGGCCAACTCTTTCTTGGCCCTTGTGAGTGATTCAACTCGCCACCTCAGAAATACATCTAAATACAATACATGCCCTCAAGAATACAAACTCCTCTCTGTCATCGTTTCTTTATTTTCTTTTGTGAAATATTCAGTAGCAATCTATAACAAAATTATATTTTTACAGAAACTAGAAAAACTATAAATAAAATACACAAAACTAAATGTAATGAATAATGTCTTATTTCATTTGATATTTTTTGTCATATATAGATTTGCAGTGATAATTGGTAATATGTAAATTGATGTTGTCTAACATCAAATCTGTATTTGTTAATGAAACAATACTATAAAATATACTGTGGTTGTTTTGATGCAACATCATGCACTAGGGCCCATCGTAACTACGGTACGCCACCGTGCCCCCATAACTGCGCTGCCAAGCAAATAGCATCTGGATGCTCCTGTGCTTTTTTACACATATTTAAATGACGTAATATTCATACATTTGGTGCAAAATTGGCCCATTTCTATGTAAAGAAACGCATCTGAAATTTCTCTCTGTCATGTTTAAAGTCCTCGCCTGAAATTCTAATGCCTCTGCACCTCTGGACCTGCAGCTCGCTGTGTTCTTTTGCTCTACGTCAGTGTTCTGCCCTGATGTTCCTGGCACAAAGGCAACGTTTATACTTAGCCACTTGGATCATTGCAACCCCCCCACAAAAAAAAGGATAGATTGCACTTGATGGGCATGTTTGCGCTGTGGTATCATTAGAACAATATCTTTAGTGAATCTGCACTTAAGGCAGCAGATAGCTGTTGCAAGTGATGCAACGGTGCTATCAGCAGCCGCAATACATTGTTTGTGGCCGTTAGGAGAAACTGCAGCTTCATACACTTTGACATTTGCTCAATCAGTCATGGTGGTTTCTACTTGGTTTAAGAACCTGCAGAAGAAGAAACAGGAGGCTTTGAATTACTTTGTGTACGAATTGTGCTCTACAAATAAATTTGCCTTTTTAAACCTTGTCAAGGTACATAACGGTGGGAAACGAACCCAGAGTGACTCAGTTCCTGTCCATTCTGCTCCAAGGTCTCTGTGAAGCTTGTGTTTTATTAAACTGAGGAGTTTTCTATTCAGCAGCAGCATCTCTTAGAGAGAAGTGATTACACTGTAGAAAAACAGGAAAAGAGGTTTAAAAGACATCAACAGCTTTCACAAATGGATGCTGATGGACAACTGAACCGTCACCACTGCGGCTCACATCAAATACAGTAACAGTACAAACGGCTCCTGCCTGATAAAAGAGGAGCAGCAGTGGAACCAGAGATGAAGGAAAAGTACAGTTTTAAATGGGAACTCGTAGCAATCCGAGTGTTAGAGCAAGCGTAGCTCTTTTATGATAAGGAGCCTGGATTCTCCTTCAGGGCTTAATTAAAAGTGGAATGTAGAGGCCATTATCAGACCGGCAGCCCGCGGTCCTCACACCAACGTTTTCACTCCACTGTATTTGCTGAGAAACCATAAATGGGAGGTTATATAATATTACTGATGAGGAGCGGTTACAGGGCACATTTTGGTCGAATGCTGACTGAAAGTACAATATGTAACACTAATAAAATTAATTTGTCTGGTGCCTTTCAGAGTGGACGTACAAAGAGATTACATGGAAAACAATTATGGGGTAAAAGCAAAATACAAAGAAAAAAGATATACGTAGAAATAGAATATTAATACACAATAGAGCAGTGATACTCAACTTGTGGCCCAAATCTGGCCCCTAACAGGCTGCCGGTAGCCCCCGACCATTTTCTAATCCACAATAAAAATACATTGATTCACACTGGGAATTGCTTTTGTACTTTTAATATATATGAGTGGCCAGAATGCATAAAAAAGCATCAAAATACAGCTTGTTATCACAACAAGTGCCATTGACGAATCCTCCTCACTCCTCTGTGTACGTTTGTAGGGCTGCTGCCAACCGGCCCCTGGCTCCCTGTCATTTGGCAAAGCAAGTTGAGTATGCAATAGAGTGTACAGAATATAGAAATATTATCAGTTTTGTAGCAACAAATTTAAATTCAAAGAATTTTAATTTTCCATTTAGAGCCACATTTGTACAGGCAAGGCAAGGCAAGGCAAGTTTATTTGTAGAGCACAATTCGTACACAAAGTAATTTAAAGTGCTTTACAGAAGAAGAAAATGCATTAAAATCACAATACAAAATAAAAACATAAAAACATAAGGCGGCACATAACAGCTAAAACCAGAGGTGGAGAAGTATCCAGGTACTTTAATTAAGTAAAACTACTAATAGTACACAGTGAAACTACTTACAAGTTCCTGCGTCAAAAAATAATTAGATAAAAGTTGGCTGAAGTAAGTAGCTGATAGTAGTTAGCGGCTAACTCAAAGAAAAAGATCTGCGACCAATAATGTCCACAAATTGGAAAATAATGACGTTCAGAAGCTCCTTCACTCTGAGCAGAGATCAGCTGCTATAGAACAGAGACAATAAATGATTGTTATTTCCATGTTATGCCATTGTTATACTATTGTTTATGAAGTGCTGCCAAACCTGTATGTTGTGTGTCACACAGGAGGCCGATGCTGCTGTGTTAACATGTCATGCCTGTCACGCTTCTTTTGCTTCAGATGCCGGCATGCTGTCTAAAAATCACACACTGGAGCGGAATGATGCAGCCATTGTTTCATGCTGTGTTAGAGGCGGCTTAGAGAAGGGACTTTGTAGTGGCCCTACGGCGCCATCTGTGTGTCAAAAGGGATTATGTGACACATAGCTGTAACACATTGTAACATGGGATTAATTTTGTGAAGCGATTATGTTTAGGCAACAAAAGGTTTAGATAAAAGATGTTTCACCGTCTTTTGGTTTCATACAGGAAATGAAGTGATGAAGTGATCTCCTGGGTGAAAGTTGTTTTGTTGGACTCATCCAGCTCCCCTCACACCTGCCCTACGCAGCCTTTCTCACTCTTTATACTACATCAGTCGCTCTCACTGTCAAATATTTCAGTGGATGGGTTTGCACTGGAGGTAAGAGAAGAGCCTGGTGCATCTCATAAAGCCACTATAGGCAACCTGGTCTCACTCCGAAGTCGTCCAAAACTGGCGCATGGGCAGTGACATCCCGGATCGGACACCAATGAAAAAGCTGTCCTTTCATGTCGGCGTGATACGCAGCCGGTTGCAGTTATTCTTGAACGGCGCCTGGTGGCAGCAGCAAGACAAGTAGGGAGGGCAGGATGGGTGGTGGATGGGTCCAACAACCACCGACCTCCACCCCAGACTGTCTGCATGCAACTGTACATTTCCTCTAAAAACAGAAGTGTATTTTGAAAACACACAGTGCATGTAACAGGCAGAACTTGACACGGCGTCCCAGAACGTCAACAACCAAAGCACCCAGGGTACCTTGCCGTGGAACGTCCATGACCAAACGTCGATATGTGCGAGGTCAGCGTGAGAATCTGTTGCTCTAAGGTTGCCTCTGGCATCGATAACACACGCCAAGGGGCTCCAGCATCTAATGACCTGGGAATGAGAACAGGCTGAATGTTTTTACATGAGAAATGACTTTAACCATCAAAATAGTTTCCAGTTAATTTTCTGTCAGTCAACTCTTCCAGATGATTAATAGACTAATTGTCTCAGGTGTACTTGTGTAAGCTGTTAGGGAGTTAATTTAGAACAAGACGTCATCTTTGTATGTGCTATGTGAAAAAATCTTAATTTATAAATGCACCTGTCAGATAAATGTAGTGGAGTCAAAGTATAAAGATGCGTAAAATACTCAAATAAAGAAAAAGTACCTCAGATTTATACTTGAGTACAGAACTTGAGTAAATGTACTCACAGCAGATGCTTTCCACCACTACTGAACCCAAACACACCTCAGACAAATAAAGAAAAATACAGCAATTACAGAATATTACAGAAAATGAAAGATGGTGAAAAATACAGCAGACAACATCAAATTAAATAAGACTAAATAAAAGTAACAGAGGGGAATACAAAATAAACAGTGTAATAATAACCTGACTATGATCACCTGACTGATGTGTACAATCTGTTTGTAATTACACTAATCCCACAGAGCTCGTCTTTAATGGTTTCAGCTGTTGGAGTTAATCAGCCACCTCGGAGGACTGAAGGAACAAAAACTTTGACTGCTGAACACATTTTAGCTTCAGCAGCTGGAACCAATTAGACGCCTTTAAAAAGCCAATCAAAAACTGTCCTGTGGTATTACTTTACATATAAACAGCAGGGTGTACACGATCTGCCGACATATGTACAGTCAGGTTATGGCTGCTGGCACTGAACCATGAAATCGTTCTCATATTCTCATCATGCCAGGTTTGTTTGATCCAGTTTCCTGACTCACCAAACTCTCGTAACTGGACACACTTAAATGACTGGTTTCAGCCTGATGAATACCACCTGTTCATGAGTGCCTGCTCATGTGTGAGATTTGATCATTAGCATAATCAACGCCCCTGAAATTACCACATGAGGCCGCCCGTTTCGCTCCGTGTGAAGCCAAGGTTCATTCACAAAAGTGTCACCAAAATCCTCATGACCAGCAGATCCAGCGTTCATCTTATGAGACCTGAAACAATCAGAAAATATCTGTAATAATAGAGCTGACACTAATATGTGATCACAGTGGTCTGTGCTGTGCCAGAAATGAAGAGAGAATGCCAAAAATGAGCTCTCAAAGCAGCCCATGACTAAAATGAGAGGCAGTCAGAGGGACTTGACAGTCATGGAGATATTTTAGACAAGATAATATTAGCCCACAGTAGGTGCTGTTACACTGACAGGTGTTATAAACTGAGGATGATACTGGACTGAGAGTACCACTAAAAAAAAAAAAATCACAAAATCTAGAAACCTAAAGTGACAGCTGTGATGATGTTAATGTGGTGAATTAATTTTACATTCAGTTTGTTTTAGTGGTATTTTTTATTTTGTCTAATTTAAGTAGCACATTTAAACTCCAAATTCATTCAGATGAAGGAATTGGGTGAAGAGAATCCGTCCACAGCAGGTCTGGACCACGCTTGATTTTAGTTTGTACTTCAGAGAAAATTGAGAGTGCTCATGCTACAAATTCTCTCAAATCACTCTTACGTTGTTTCTTAAGAGTGAATCTGTTCATACAAGTGCTCTTTACATGAGGCCTCTTGTTAGCAAGGGCCTTTCAAAATGGTTTTAACTGATGGTCATGACTCATAACTGCTTTCTGATTTGCTAACTGGATGGCTGAAGTCCGTTTAAGTTTGGTTAAAGAGGCAACAGATAGCATCTTTTCCTAAATATATCATTATGAAAATAATGTGGGTTGCACAGGGTAGTGGCCACAGTAAAATCAGACTATCAGTGTTTACATAGGTCACTTAGTGGCTTTGCAATCTGTGCAATAAGCTTCTGCCACCGGTGCCGAAATTTTGTGGAAAAAAATCTGCTTTACAGCAGGAAACGCGTCGTGTGTTGCGAAACTGGTTGGTCAGTTTACATGTGCATATTAGTATAATTCCACTGTGTCCACTGTTGTTTGTACTGATACTGTACATGTTGGTATCATTTACTGTGAGTTGTTTGTACTGGTACTGTGCATTCTGGTATAATAATTTGCATTACTATGTGTTTTTTCTTCAGATAAATCTGATAATTATTGCTCGGTCTCTTTACTCATTTATTTAGTAGAGTGTCCACACACCTTCTCATTCTACATATACACAGAGGTATACTGGTGGCTTTACAGCCTACATTTTATTGATTATCTCTGATCCCCACGCTCAATTTGGTCGTTGCGACAGTATGACGCCAAGCTAAAAAACCTAATCCTATCTGTTGCCTCTTTAAAATGCTCAAGTAAAGTACAAGCACCTCAACTATGTATCAAAGTCCAGTACTTGTGAAAATGTACTTAGTTACCAGCAAGTGATATGAGACCTGCAGCCCAGTCCCAAGAATAAAATGTTGTACATTTATGCAACCACATATGTTACATTTGTTCCTTCCATACCTATGACTTACTTCCCATTACATGTATAGTATAGTATAGTAGTAGTACATGTATAGAGTTTTCTAATTAGAAGGAGGAGGGGATGATCGTTGGTTGCCAAGCAGCAATGAGCAGCAGACCATTGTTTGACACTGACAAAAGTGGGAACTTATTTAGGTCAGAGAGGTCAAGAAATTTCCAGCTGTGTTTCTAGCAACAAAGATGGGTATTTTTTTGCAGAGAGGTCAGAATATTTCCAGCCTTGTTTCTAGGGATAAAAGCATGTATTTTTTTTTAACAGAGTTCAGATCATTTCTAGCCATGTTTGTGGCGACCAAAGTCAGCATTTTTTACAGGGAGGTTGGAATATTTCTAGCTGTGATTATAGCGTCAACAGTGGATCAGGAAATTTCCAGCTGTGTTTCTAGCAACAAAGATGGGTATTTTTTTACAGAGATGTCGGAATATTTCCAGCCTTGTTTCTAATGACCAAACAGTGTATACAAAGCCATTCATGATGATTTCTGTGTTCCTAAACCCAACCACATGGTAACCACAGTGTTGCCACAACATGGCTCTGAAAATTGAAACCTAAAGAAATGTAAAGTTTCAACAAACTAAACATAGAAAACATACAAATGTAGGATATCAGTGTTTGGGAGAAACGTTCATGCAACATTTTCTTCTGGTGACTGGGTTGGAGGACTGTCACACAGCTGCAGTGCAGTTTAGTGTAGTGGTTTTGTTATTTAGTATTATTTCAGTTTATTATAGTTAACTCTATTGTCAGTGTTGTACAACTGCAGTGTGTGTGTGTGTGTGTGTGTGTGTGTGTGTGTGTGTGTGTGTGTGTGTGTGTGTGTGTGTGTGTGTCAGTGTGAGACTGACAGTGAGATAGAGAGCAGAAGAATAAGAGCCCTCTTGCCTGTTGGCTGACATTGACCCATGTGGGCGACTCTGCCCACATAATGACATCTTTTGAGGTTCCCCGGCTCTAAACAGGAGGAACACTATAGGTGCTGAGCCGGCAGTTGCTATGCAACAATTCATCGCCGGCAGCATCCAGGTTGGACCTGAGTGGAGAGCAGCAGTCAGGCGGAGGAGGTGGTTTGAAAAAAGCCGGAGGTTCAGCCGCGTTTGTGCGGCTTCCTGGTAGGCGAGCTGTCAGTAGATTTGATTATTTGAAAGCTTAATGGGGGGAAGTGGGCCACTGCAGCAGCACAGTCAAGTACAGTACAGACATATCAAAGCAGAACAGGATGTACATACAGTGAAAACAGACAAAACTGGGTTAGATAAACAAATCAAACTGACACTAATTTGAAGCGTGTGGCTGAACAGGCTTGATGTGAGGCAGCAGACGGTGGTTTCAGAGAGAAACACCGAGGGAAATCTGGAAACGTGGTGTTTAGAGTCTGTATACATACAATACTGACATGCTTCATAAGCGTTATTGTACGTGTGATCATTCCTCTTGTTCTTACTGTCAAGTTAATCTATTATTTGTGCCGAGTGGGCTGTTTGTGCTGCAGCAAGCATGAAAACACACAGTAAAGCACAAGACAGACAATACAACATACAGTATACACATAAAGCAGCTGACACACAGATGTGGTCAGGATGGCTTACACGTATGTATGTTGAGAACTTGTGACCACTTGGTGCTGCTCTGCAGTCCTTGCTCTGCAGAGAAATGACCTCTAAAGTTCAAATGACACATACATGATGCTTCAGCAGTCTGAGCTTGACAAATCAAGTGGATATCTTTTTTAATGAAGTGAAATTCCCTGTATGCGTTTCCTTGCTGAGCCATGGTGAGGTGATACATCCATATGTGTGAATGAACACACACATGACTTTCCCAAAGAAGCCTCCGGGGGCGAGATGCTGTTTAAATATGGAGATAGCGGAGCACATTCTCATACAGTTCCTCCTCCTCAGTTATTTGCATGATTAGCGGCAGAAATATTGTGTCAAGAAGCCGAGAGGGAAGTTCAAACTCTGCCTCCTGTCTCACCTCCGCACAGCTGGCCAATCACAGTGTGAAGTGGGTGTGAATGTCAGCTTGTGTCGGAAGTTGGAGGAATGATCGCACACAGGCCCCAAAGCCAACATCTGAAAGGTGTGGGGGGTTTCTGGAGCTATGCAGCCACCCGACATGCAGCTCTGACGGAGTGCACTGGCAGCTTAACTCTTTAAATGCAGAAATGGACGTGAGAAAGTGTCGGTGTTGTACATTTCTGCAAACCACAGACACTGGGTTGGCATGAGAAGTCAGAATCTGTCCTTTAATGAAACAGAGTAACAGAAGTCGTTGTCTGCTGCTCTGAACTCATCAGACAGTAAATGTTCCTCATCAACCTGTCTGATCACTGCCCTGTTGGACCTTTCTTCACTGGTGCTGCTCCCAAATCTCAGCCAATAACTTAGTGATAACAGTGTTAATCCAGCCCAGTGTCACTCCGAAGTTGCTGACATCTGGTGCTTGGTCAGTGACTTGCAGGGTCAGACACCAACAATAAAACGACGGCCTTTAAAGCCTCTGGAAACCCAAATCCACAACAGCCTTCTAACTATGTAATTTAGGGTCTTATGTACATAATATTAAACATGTAAAAACAATTAGAAATCAGTTTCCATCCAAATTCGAAATATGTGTCTTTTAAGTTTTTCAGAGTTGTGAGGAAGCTAAATTGTTTCAAGAGTATGAGGTTGTCAACTCTCAGTTTTCCAGTCATACCTAATTTATGCAATTTAAGACTGTATCTACATACACCACTTTGAAAGCAGGCATTGTCCCTTTTTTCCTCGCCAAAATTTTACGTAACTTTGGAGGATTATTCTGACAAGATGTCGTAACATTAAGTACCAATGGACGCCTTAAGCCTTAAGTTTTTTTTTAATATTTTGGTGTGGAGGGAGAAAATGTGAGCTCACCAGAACCCTGCAGTTCGCTGCTCATCTCTGCTGCAGGACACAGGCTTCAGCAATGGTTAGTGGGCCAGTTGCATTATGGGTAACTTAGGCAGCAGGTTTTTCTGTGAAATAAAAGATGACATCTGGGTCTGCTGCATTGAATTTAATCTTTAGTAAAGTCCAAAATACAATCTTAAGTCAGTGTTGTACTCCTTTAGCAGAAAGGTTAAGTTATATTGAAGATGATCTTCACCAGGCACTAACTCAAGTTGCATTATGGGAAACATAGGAGTGTTTTTGGAGCTGAAATCAGGATATCTCAGCAGTAATATCTCAGTGTTGATATTTTTCTGATTTTCCATCTGTTGCAATTCCCAGAACTTGATGTTAGAGCAGCACTACATTGCTGAAGTACTCCTTTAAAGATGTTTTGATGTGCATGGTAGTCATTATAGCTGTGTTTTCCCATATGTTTTCATCTTGGCCACATTTTTTTGCAATGTTTTCTGGCATAATGTGAACAACCCTGGCACTAGAGTTTAAAACTCCACATTAGGAGAGTCTCAGTGTGTCTCAGTGACTCTGAGATGCAGTAAAAATATTCATAAAAACCTCATTTGGTTTCAAGTTTGGCAGAAAACCATCAAAGACACACACTGAGTCAGTTTCAGGTATTTTTAACAACCTGAGTTTCAATGTGGACGTCACAACTCGAGCCAGACTCCCAAACGTGCTCCTGTTTCATATGAAAAATATGTACTCGCTGTAACACACAACTCTGTTTATGTGAGATGCTGTTGGAGCGACAGTGTGGAAAAAAAATAATCTCTCCGCCTGTTTGAAGCTGAAAATTGATGTGGCTCATCTAGCTGTGGTCTAAATCAGAAATCCACATCATATCCTGGCTGCGTCTGTCTGCGGCTGCCTTCCCTCGCTTCTCTCCAGGGTTTAATTAGAGCTGCTGAGCTCTGTGTGAATAATGCAGCACCTGAACTCACCTGAGCGGACTGCTGGAGCAGAACGAACAACCGCAGGGAGGCCGAGAAAGCTGCGCCTCCAGAGAGACAGAGAGAAGCAATGGCTTCAATGGATTTAAAGGTTTTCATGTCATTTTAATCTGCACACTAATGGAACAAAACACTGTATGTATTTCCTCTCTGATTTCTGGGGGATTAGATAAACATATGAAACTGTGTTTGCTGCCAGAAAAACAGATCTACTTTTCTTATTACAGTTTTAGCAAGAACACAAACCAAAGGCCTCATTTATACCTGTTATTATCATGCAGCTTGTTCTTGCATATCTTAGCCGGATAAGGACGTTAAAGGAATAGTTCAGATTTTTTGGAAGTGGAGTTGTATGAGGTACTTTTCCATAGACAATATATTAGTATTAGTATATAGACAATATATATTATTCAGTAGATGCCAGTCAACATGACCCTAGTTTGGAGAAGCAGGCATAGTTGGTTCGTGTTCTCACGGCAGCATTTACAAGAGGACCAGATCAAATGCCTGCGTCAGAAAGCTGCTCTTGATTGGTCAGAATTTTCATGTGGGAAAAATCCAGGAAGTAAAACAAACGTTGAAGAAGAGAACACTTGCAAGATAAATGTGACACTTTCTAATGTCACAAAACCTAAAAATAAACATCAGTCCAAGTGTACGCTATATTTAGAATTACCATAACGTCAGACAGTGATTTCCAACAGGAAAATTAAGCCATTCTGTCACTCTCCTCAAAGCCAGACTCCCTTGAGAAAAGCAGTGTTTAGACATTGCTAACCACAGGACCTGCTGCTCTGCCGCTGCTGTGATCAGTTAGTTTTGTTTGTGTTATTGTATGACTTAAGGGTTTCTGAGTGTTAGTTTGGATTCAACAGATTTACACAATAACTTAAACTAACTAACTGATCGAAGCAGCTCCTGTGTTCAGCGAGCTAAAAATACTATTTCTGTAAGTGGAGTCTGGCTTTGACGAGCACATAGATGGGAACTGAAGCTGCTGATGGCTCTTCCTTCAGAATGGGCTGTTTGATGGAAAGGTAAAGCGGTGAAAATGCTCTCAAGAGAGCGTACACTTAAACTGATATTGATTTTTTAAGGTAGTTAAAATGCTCTTTGATGTTAACCCTGTCTACAGAAGTACATTGCTTAACTCCTGTGTTGTGCTTCTACACTGACTATAGATATGTACCTCATACAGCTATTCCTTTTAAGCTTAAGTCTGGAGATGTAACTTATAATCTTTTATTAGTTAACAGTCACTTTTTTTTTTATGAAGTGTTCATTTTACAAATAATTAAATATTGTAAATATTGTGTCATTAATTTGGCCTATTTATTAGTTGGTTTTTATATTACTGTCATTAACAGTGTATGCTCATCATTTCTCTGTTTTGGTCTTTTATTTTAATTAATTAATTCATTTATTACAAATTATTTCTTTACACAGTGATGGAAGAGGTACAAACATCCTTTACTCAAGTACAAGTAGACGAACCTTAATGCAAAAACAGAAGAAGAAGTAGTCTGACTGACTGCAGGAGGAAGAAGACTGGGCTGTTTGTGCCACCTAGTGTTCATGTACTGGAACATAATGTTGCTCAGACAAACCTCTATGTTTGTGCATAAACAAAATCCCTGAATCAAAGCTGGTTTACCAACTGTGCACAATGGACAAATGTCTAAAGGAAGCCAAAAAACTCAGATTCCTGATACATGTCATGTACAACTTATTGACACAAGTCTAAAAAATGCTGGGTTGAACTTGTTTCTGTAGCAGTGCTGGGTTACCTTGACCCAGCATGTTGGGTTGATTGTGCAAGCCAGTATGCTGGTCACAGTAACCCAGTGCTTGGAAGCTGAGAGGATAACCCAGTGGAGTTATGTTGATTGTTTGTTTTTTCTAATACAGCTTGATGTAGTGAACTGTAAACACATTTTAGTAAGTGTGGACATTTAACACGCGGCCTTTATGGCCAGGTTCTGAGGACAGAGAGCAAATGAGTGTTGCGGTGATTTATCTTAATTCAACATTAAAGCTCTGTGTAAAATAAACACATTGAGTAGAATCAGTCACAGCCCTTTTTGGACAAACCTCAAAGTGCAAAAGTTCTCCTGTAATTCAGCTTCATTTTGTATCCCTTTTTCTAACATCAGTATTGATTTGGATAGAACATTAGAGGCATTATCTTAATACCAATGGCTAGGGGCACTTTTCCAAGGTTCAAAATAAATTATTAGAAATGTTACAAGTATTGACATACTTAAAGAACTTCCATAAATATGTTGCGATCAATAAATGAAAGCCAGCAGACTTCTGACGCCTCCTCCCCCTCAAGAAATGTCATATAACATCCCCATAACTTATCAAAAGTAGAATATTTACTCTTAATCATTAAGCTAAAGTTTTGGGAGAGTATGACAGTCCAGTAAACCAGGCTTGAAATCTTGATCTGTAATGATCTGTCTGTAATGTGTTTTGCTTATAAGAAGCAATAAATGTGTCATTTTCTAACCTGCCTCGCTTAGTTTACAATTTACAGGAAAAAATCCAGAAAAAAAAGATAAAGTTATTTTCTAATAGGATTTTGTAGCCTTCATTCTGTTGTTATACTTACCACTAATATCTAAATGTTTCTGCTTTCACTGTTATTAAAGTGAACTCACTTGCTTCAATAACGTAGTAACTGTCATGAGTTTTGAAAAACACTTAAATGCACCGTGTCGTTTTGCGTTTACCTGGAGTCCGTGAACGCAGCATGAAACCCTTTCCGACCTCTGATTGGTCCGTTAGTGGCTGTTTTGACCACGTGACACCAAAGATGGCCGCCTGTGACAGGAGTAAAGATGGTGAGTTGGTTTTTTAAACGTGTCAGTGGAATTAATGAAACTGTTTCGTGTTTGAAATGGATAATTTATCTGTGGATAAACCTCAGAGTCTGTCACAGAGTAAACTGAGCGGAAAAACTCCCGCTCTTCAGTTTAATGAAGCTAAACAGGCGGCAGCTAGCCAGCTATGCTAACAGGCTAACCAGCAGCCCGTGTGTAAACCGTCTACAGTAACGTTAAGGTACCTGTTCAGGTTAAAAACATTAACTGAATAATTAGTTTAATGAAATGTTTCACAGTAAATCGAGTCAGACAGTCCGTTAATTGCACGAGGATGGTAACATTAGTTTTTCACAGTCAGCCTTTCCTGTAACTGGTGAAATCCACATTTACTCAAGTACCTACAGTTTTGTACTGGTACTTTACCTGACTACTTCCATGTTATGCTACTTTACACTTCTATTCCATTACATTTCAGACTTTGTAATCCACTACATTTGTTTTATATCTGTAGCTACTCATACAAAATATATATCAGCTAAAACATGGTGATGTATTAATATGGATTAATCTGGCCAACAGTAGAGAAAGTGATAAAAAATTGTAGCTCTACCTTCACCAGCTGCAGCATCAAACTAATGAGCACATTAATGCATCAGTAATTAATCCAGTAATATATTATTGTCCTGAAAAGGGACATTCTGCATAATGAGTGCTTTTGCTTTTGGTACTTTAAGTGTATGCTGGTACTGATACTTGTGTACTTTTAACTGAATAAAGTTTGAATCCTTGACTTTTACTTGCTTCTTCAACCACTGTCCTCTTCTTCTTATAATTCTATGAAGTTGTCTGTCTAATTATGTTTTAATGTATTGTAGGAAAGTGACTGATAATAAAACACAATGTTACATACTCCAACAATTAAAATAAGCTGACTGACAGCCAATCCAGAGTCTTTACCTTATGTTCAAGCTCTTTTGGGACAAGTAATGTCCCTAAATAACTGCAAATATTTTACTTTTTGTTATAGTCGTTGTTCAGGAGTGTGTGAAGTGAGGGATGTTTTTCTCGTTGATTCCTTACTTTGAGAAATATGACTGTCTTTCTGAAAGAACATTTTTCTCTACTGAACAGAAGCCAAAGTCCCCACATCATTAATATTGTCTGAACACAAGCGGCCTTACAGAAAACTGCTTAATCAAAATCTGATGAAGAAATAAGGAAGTAAAAGTACAAATCTGACCGCACATGCCAACTGCCAACTCTCTGTATGGTTTTTGATCATCTACTAAGGACGGGAACAAAAATATTTAAGAATCCATACTGAACTTGTTCTAGAAGACTGACAGTGAACCTTTTACAAAAAAAGAGCTTTATATTTTTTAATTTGCATCTTATAAAAATACAGGTTTACAAATGCTTCCATGAGGGTAAAATGAGATGCAACAAATCAAATAATTGAAGCTCAAATATGTTCTGCAGTTACAACATCAGTTGTGTAATCTGTGGAACAGCCTGGATGTATTTGTGGAGTCCTGAGACATTTCCTCAAGGTGCTCTGGGTTGAAGTCGTGTGTGTGTGTGTGTGTGTGTGTTTAGCTAACCTGTGGAGTTATATCCCTCTCAGGTCAGGACAGCATACTGGAGCCGTTGTGTTTTCCAGAGCAGCCAGCTGATGGCACCAGTGCCCCCAGTCTGCAGGGTGTCAGTACAGAGCTGCTGGTATGTCTGTTCTGTCCAGAGTCTGTCCCTCTGCAGCAGAAAGACGTCCTCCTCAAACACCTGCTGGTGGAGCACAAGCTGGTCATCGCTGACGTCAAATTGATCGCAGACCTCCCAAAGTACGACCCTGCACTCTGTCTACAGCCATGTATCCAAAACGAAACGTAGGCACTGTAAAGAATGTGATCTAGTTAAAATATTTCAAAATAATACTAAAAAATGATTATGAGAATAAATCAGTTTGCTAATAGTAGCCTTTTATTATTTTTTTTTAACCCTCCAATAATTTTGTTTAATATCATTCATCAGGCTGCATTAGGAAACATATTATTTTTATTAGCTAGTACGGGATCATTTTGTGATGATCTGATCATATTGTGTTATCTTAAAAAAATTAAATTGTGCTGTCTGAATTTTTTCTCAACATTATGATGTATGCTTTTCTGATGACTCTCCTGTCCTCCGTCAGGTACATGTTGTATTGGAAAGGCAGATTTTTGGAGCAGCCAGTCACAGATTTCTGCAGCGTGATCAAGACAAACTCCACCGGCCCACTTGGTGAGTAGAGTCACAGTGCAGCTGCATTTAAGGGGCTGCAGTGCAGAGGTAACTGGATATTTCAAAGTGTTGTGAATCCAGAGAATAGACTGAATAAATGTAATAATACAAATGCAGCACAAGCATTTAAAATCAGGACAAAATAATTCTGTTAACACACAGTATGCCCCTTTTGTTTTCCCTCAAGTAGTTTCAACGCTGTTTAAATCAACTTTGTCCAGTCTGTAAGACAGAATTACAGTAAAATTCTCTACAGAACTCACTTGAATATGCACTGACTGTACTCTAAATCTGTCTGCTTGAGCTAATCGAGCTAATTAATTATCCTGACCTCATCAGGGTCTAAACAATATGAAATGCAGCTCATCCTCCTATAACCACTTGTTACAGAGAAGCAGGAGGACTATTCCTGCTGTGTGACGTCCTTCCAGAGGACAGAATCCTCCGAGAGAAGCTCCAGCAGAAACGACTGGTGAGAATCTGACTCCACACACATCAACTCATCTCAGAGCAACAGTAGAGTGTGTTTCTGATTATCTTGTTTTGTTTTTGATGATGCAATCCAAGCCAAAGCTGCTACTGCTGCTCTTTGTCTTTGGTGTTTCTCTGACAGTGTTGGTCTCCCACAGGAGGAGGTGCTGGAGCAGCAGCAGCAGGAGAGAGACGACAGCAGCTTCCACCGTCTCTGCATGTTCTGCAGTGAAGAGTTCACCGGTAACAGGTCAGTCAGAGGCCTTTGAAACTTCCTGAAAGTACATCAGTAAATGTCAAATCTAACAGAAGTGAACGCTGCATTAATGCTGGGGAAGTGGTGCTCATACTGTACGGTAACTTCTAACAAGTCAGAAGCAGCACGTATTTTTACTGCCAGTGAGGACATAAATATAACAGGAAAATGTCGCTGGATCATTATTTATTTGAAAGACACTCCATATATTACTTCTGTAATTGATTTCATGAGTTAGTGTAAAAAAGGTTTTGTGTGATTCTGAGAAACTTTACCACTGTTTTCTGTTTTCATTGAAGCACAAAGCTGCTGTTTTTCTATATTTTAGTGAACACATTTCATGTACATCTCTAAGAACGACTCACTAATGCATGGTTTCATAAAAATAAAAATAAATTCTCCCACCATCATGTCTTCAGGTCGTCTCTGCTGAACCACATGGCCAGAGAACATTCCTTCAGCATCGGCCTGCCAGACAACATCGTCTACTGCAACCAGTTCCTGGACACTCTGCAGAGCAAATTAGACAAGTAAGAGCGGAGACAGTGAAGACAGTGCTTGTACAAACAGATAAATCCACAAGACAGCACAAACACTGTTTTTTATTCTCACCATATACTCATAGAAAACATGGAGATGAAAACATATTTACTGTGTCTCTGTGTCCTCCTGTCAGTCTGCAGTGTTTGTACTGTGAGAAAACCTTCAGGGATAAAACCACACTCAAGGATCACATGAGGAAGAAAGCTCACCGCCGCATCAACGCCAACAACCGTGAATACGATCGCTTCTATGTCATCAACTACCTGGTAAAAATTCAACAAAACATAACAGAAATACAATCAGTGGTTATCACAGTGTGGATCAAAAGGCTGGACCAAGCGACAGACGCTACAATGGCTAAAAATAGTAAAAAACAAATGCCCCATAGAAGCTCCTGGAGCTTTCAAATGACTGTGTTTTCTCTGATCAGCAGGCCAGAAATGTTTTACCTTGATAAATGACAATTAACTGATCAAATTTGTTTTAATTTCATGTTGATCTCAGGTGAATTGTTTCAGCACTTGATATATTTTGTCTGTTCTGCCGTCAGGAGCTGGGGAAGACTTGGGAGGAAGTGCAGAGCGAGGACGACCGGGAGCTGGTCGACGATGAGGATGAGTAAGTGGCAACCGAAAGTGTCAGAATACAAAACATCCAGGTTTTACTGACTCTCTGTGAACACCTGACTGCTTCAGTTTCATCCATCTCCTCTGAAGAGACGTGAAGTGACTCATTGCTTCTGACACATCTCAGACAGATCTAATACCCTCACAGAGACCTTACTCTAGTCATATTTTCTGTGTGAGGCACCGGCTCCTCTCTCATCTCCCCGCTGTCTGACATGTCTGTATTGTTCACAGTGATTGGTCGGACTGGCAGGCTCATCCAGTCTCTGCCGTGTGTCTGTTCTGTGATCATCAGTCAGAGACGATGGACCAGATCTACGCACACATGAAGGTACAGCAACAAACGTTTCAGAGGAATATGAACTTCCTTATATTATTACTTCCTGGCACAGAGCTGCTGAGACAGATTAAAAGCTGTCGGGGAAAACAGACGTAGCAAAACTTTCCCAAAACTACAGATTGACTTAACTCACTCTAATAACCATATTCCTACACAACACTGCACAAGACCACTTATATATACTACTTGCCTGCAATGCTCACCTGCGATGTTTGAATAAGTAGAACATGATTTCTGTCCTAAATTTGGTTGAAAGGTGTCTTGAGCGGGTCTTAAAAAGCATTTCATTTAACTGTCTGATACCTGTAGCTCCGTAGTCACTGACACCTACATTGTCACCACAGCAGCACATGCAGAGAGGTCGTTGATGTCTGGGGACGTTAATCCAATCTGATCAGTTGTAACTAAGTGCAGGATCTGATTTGAGAAACAAATCTGATTTGCCTGCAGTCTGAACGTAGCCTAAGATTAACAGCATCCAGCCTGACGAGCTGAGTCATTAAATGTCAAAATGATTTAGGTAGAAACATATCCGTTCCTCTGGTGCCGCCCTCAGGACAAACTCAACAGATTTTCCTCCACTAGTGGTAAAGATCCAACAACAACACAGTTGTCTTTCCATATTTAATTATCCGATGTATAATCAATATTACTAATGCACCGTACAGACGTGTGATCTCGTTGGATAATTGTTCCGCTGATTGTTTCAGGAAGCTCATGGCTTTGATCTCCACAACCTGAGGATGGAGCTCAGTAAGTAAAAGCACGAATACTAACAATCCAGTGCATTATCTTTAAAATCATCATCATCAGAATTAAAGGAAAGTTCACTGATAGTTAATGTGGACTTGTAAGGTAAAGAAAAGTTAAACAAATAATGGCACACAAAGCTGACTTTTCTCCGTAAACTGGAAACAGTAGTTAGACTTAATATGTTTGTGTTTTATAACATGCTGTGTGAATCTGAGTCTACATACTTGCATGTGAACGAACCGCTGTGCCGTCTCTTCCCTCAGACCTGCGGTTCTACCAGCAGGTCAAACTGGTGAACTTCATCCGGCGGCAGATCCACCAGAGCCGCTGTTACGGCTGCCAGGAGAAGTTCGACTCCAGAGACGACGTCCTCCGTCACATTGCTGCTGAAGGTCATGTGATGAAGCTGCCAGACATGTCGACCTGGAACCAACCACAGTACGTTCAGCAGCTTCATCTCTTTTGAACATCATAGCCTCACATTAGTGTTCAGCAGCACCTGCAGCTTGATGGTACTCTCCATTAAATGTTGGTGGGTGGGAAGCCAGTGAGGGATGACATCCTTGTAGCATACGCTGCTGTCTACATCTGGCGCCAGTGATGAAATTAGTTTGAAACCATTCCAAAACAAAACATTACACCCAAGTTAATTTGTTGTAGCCCTGAGCTAACTTGCATCTAACTCCATGGCAACATTATACGTCATACTTGTATGCCCGAAGCATTATGGGAACTGTAGTTCCAAAAGTCAGAGCATGGTTATTTCCCTAAACAGAAGTAGGACAAAGATTAAAAACCTTTTTCATTTTGCACAATTAAATTAGTCTCTCTCCTCTTTTCATTCATACACAGATATGTGTGGTTACATGATCACATACAGACATACAACTCTTGAAACATGTATATTACAACTGACTGCATTTCTAAATACCCCAGCAATACATGGCATGCCTCACTAAGACGTGCAGTGACTCTAACAGCCTAGTGTTTTAAAAATGTTTTTAAGTAAACCACTGACATCAATCTCTCCTCAGGTATTACTTCCCCACATACGAGAACGACGCCCTCTTGTGTACGCTCTCCGACAGCGACGACGAAGAAAGCGATGAGACAAATCACAGCGAGGACGTCCCGGTCATCGCAGAGGACATCTCCAACCTCAGAGCGCTAAAACAGAACAGTGTCCTCAACCAGCTGCTACGACGATAGCCGGTGGGATGGTGGAACTTTTTGTTTATTGCTTTTGGACAATTCTTCCTCTCATCAGACGAGTCGTCCTCAGTGCACAACCTGCTGGGAGGTTTTTGCTGGATCCGTCTTTTGGAACACACACATGGACATTACAGCACTTAAACAACACTCTGAAAAGCAAATAATTACATCAGTGATGCACCCTGAACACTTTAAAGCCATCAGGAGCCTTTACAGAAGTGCAACTCAGCTTCTTTCACGCAATAAAGATTCATTGAGACATGTTTTTTTTTTTGTGGAATATTAAGTTTATTTCTTAAAGTAAAAATATTTTTCTATTGTAAATTCATAAACTATGACCAGTAGTGCATGACAGTAGGTATCTCTCACAACTGCAAATTCAATTTCGACCCTGTTTAAAGTAACAAACCCCTGAGCTGTGACCGACAAACAAAAAGCATCTTCAGACTGTGTGTGTTAAATAAATGTCGTGCCTGTCGCCTGCTCTCTGTCTACTTGACAGGCTTGTTGTTCTTAGCCGGCACGATGTTCTGCGTTGCTTTTCCAAGTGAAACCTGCCGTATGGTGGAGCCAAACTGCAGCGTGCTCAGTGTTTCCACCACTTCCTTCATGTCTGGACTCACGTTCACGAAGACGCAGCACTGCAGAGACACCAGAGGACACAGACACACTGTTAGTGACAATGCAGGGCTCACACTGAAAGGCCTGAACTTTTGTTTGGAATGCCTTTTTTATTTCTCCTAGCCATTTGGATTCAGTAGAACCCGTCTAAACATTGTCAACGATAATAAAGCCCCATTGTCCTCAAATGAAACGACAATTTTGTCAACAGTTTTGGACCCAGACTGACTTGGCAGAGATGGCTGCCATCTTGTTTTCACATGAATCATTGGATTGTGCAAATTATCCTTCCGCATGTTCACCAAAAACCTTGTTACGACTTTTACTTCCTTTAGATGGTCAAGTTTGATTGTCCTCTCTGTGCTCCGCCAGGGCCACTAGATGGAACAAAAGTGTCCATGGAGGTTGCATAAACACTTTAGCACACAATGAAGTGTGAGGCGATTAGCAGTTTATGCAATATGATGGGTACAGGCTTAGTGATCCAAAACTGAAACAAAATCAATGTATAGAATCCTCTTAAAAATTAACAACATATCAGAATATGAAACTATGATTATTCATTCAGAAAACAAACATTTGAATGCTACATGCACATGATGTTTCTCAGACTGTGATTACTAACAACTCAAGGAGACGTATGCAGGTCAGTGTAAATAAAATGTGGTATTAATACTCTTAAGATTTGTTCTGTTAATTAAGAAGAAGCTTTATACTTAAGCCTTCAAACACATTTAAAAAAAGTCTGGATTAACCCTAATAAAAACCTGTGCAATAAAAATGCACATTATTTTGTTTTCCTTTTTTTAAAGATCTTTTTTTTTTTGGCTTTTTGTCTGTATTTGATAGGACAGTCTAAGCCAGTGGTTCCCAGCTGGTCCAGCTATGGGTCCAGATTTCTCCTCAGTGATGAGTTCAAGGTCCACACAGTTTAATACATTCAGTGTCATACTTGCATTTGGCCATGTGGTTGAGTTAGTTTGCTGTCAAAGAGTGAGTCAAACTAAAAGCGCTGTGCCAGGAATTCACTGCACTTAAACGACTGTGTGTTTTTTTTTTAAACTTGACACGTTTGTGAGCCACTACAGTCCATTCAGAATGGACCCACGACCCACTTATGGACCGTGATCCACCAGTTGGGGGACAGTGGTCTGCGCCACAGGGTAGAATTTATGGACACTGCCCCTGCACATGGGACGCCCCTTCTTTTACTTTTCACATGGCGTGACTGCAGGGTCATGTGTTGTAACAATGACACATGTCACTGTACACACTCAATAATGTATGCTGTGTGCATACAGCAAGTCTCACATGTTGCTTGCTGCTGCCTACAGTCCCACACCTTTGCTTAAAGAGTCATTTAAAAAGCTAGTGCTTATTATTTTAATGATGAATACTATAATCAGTAACGTATTTGACAATGTCGGACTGATAAACTGACAAAACAGTGCACAACTCTAATCATACAGTCGTTTGACAAAAAAAATCTCTTTCTTATGATGAAAGAAACTTAATTAGAATATAAAGTATATATCAGTTATTCTGGCATGTTTTTAGGAGTTGACAGCAGCAGTGTTATTAAAGGTTCCTCTGTGGATGAAAGCTCACCTGTTGCATTCAAACTCACGAGTGTCAGGTTTACCTTTGCGTCTCCGCTGAGGCAGGGCTGCAGGAGGTGGGTGAGCTTAGAGTTCCTGAACGGGATGTGGAGGGCGTTACACTTCAGAGCACTGAACACCTGAAACACACACGGCAGCCACCTTTGGCCTCAGGAGGAAATCTGAATGATTGGTCTTGGTTATTAATATTTTACACTCGGACAGACGGTGCACGTTTGTGCTGTGCCTGGTGGGGGCGCTACATTAAAGCAACTGTTTCTGTTCTTGCACAGCACAGTCTGCAGTTAACACTGATACCAATACAATTATTAGTAATTTTTTAAACACTATGTCCTTGATATCAGACAGAAACAGATATTATCGTGCATCCCTACTGTCACTACCAGGTTTTATCAGCTGAACGTCCCTTCCATGCTTTTCAGTGTTCACAGCAGACTTGTCACGATACCTGTCCCAGAGCTGTCAGTGATTTATTGATGGCTGCTGCCTCCACCAGCCTCTGACCCTCGGCTTCAGTCTTGGAGATTCGTTCAGATCCAGCAAGATCGCACAAGGTCAGCGTACCACGAGACGTCAGTCCTGACACTTCGTCGGAGCCCTCCACCTCCAGCGCCACCACCAGGTGTGACCGAGAGCTGAGGAGGAGGAAGATAATGCCGTGTCACTCGTAACATAATCAAAATTTCATCAGTAATAATTCTGGCTGTGTTGGCGTTAGAGCAGCACCTCTGGATGTTCATCTTGGTCGAGGCGATCTTTCGGTTCTTTTCGCCCATCTCCATGACGTTGAGGATGTCGGCCTCGGTCTGGACCTGGATCTGAGTCAGTCCTGGGACTGAAACTGACTTGCCCTGGACTCTGATGTCCAGAGCAGCGCCGGGGCTTTTGGCCAAAAGGTCATTCAGACTGTCGTTATAGATCTCCAGCATTGAAATCTGAAAAAGAGCAAAAGTTGGTGACCAGAGAAATTAAAATTTTCAACTTTTAATTGCATAGAAAGGCATTTAAAAACCGCACAAACTAAAGCAACAATTTGGTTAAGGAGTATTCTTTAATTTTCAGATGTTTGACAGGGAAGAACGTAACCCAACTGGGTCTTTTATGAGCAACACTGTCCTCCACTCTCAATATAGCATTTTCATTCAAAAACCCACAAACAGGAAACTAGAAAAAAATAGCATTTCCCTCCAAAGTTGGTGTGTTTTCACCAACATTTGTTCGATTTTCAGAGCTCCACATGAAACCCAGCTGTCACTAATCTTAAGCAATACCTTCAGAGTGTAGGAGACCTTCTCTTTTTCTGCACAGATGCGTAAAAGCTCCCGTATAGACCTGAGGAGACACACACATACACATACACATACACATACAAGTTACAGGCAGTGTGTGAGCAGACGTGAGGTAACAGGAGCTGCTGATGAGCAGAGCTCTGTGTTGTTGTTGGTTGTGTGACAGGAAACTTGACCTCTCTCTCTGTGTGTAAACTGACTCTGTGTGTCAGCGCCGCCGTTGTTCGCCTCATCACATATTGAAGAACCGTTGTCAGGTGACACATCACATAATGAGGCGCAATTAGTCTCATTTGGCCCCTGACAGCGGTTCATTGTTGCAGGCAGGGAGATAACAAACTGCAGAGGGGTTTTAAATATAGTTGTGTGACGGAAGCTTCCAGGTTTTATTCTGTGAAAACACGCTGAACTTCTCCAGGGTACCCACGCTCTATTAACTTAGCTCACCTGTTTCCGATCGGCTTTTATGTCTCGTCACAGCAGGAAAACACAGGTGTAACCAACGACATTTGGAAAAGCTCTGTTCCATTTCGCTGTGCCAGTAAGAGTGTGAGCCAGCATGCACAACACCCTGGAGCTGACACACCAGCATAAATGAGATTAGTTAAATCTGTGTTTAGCAAATGAAAATGAACTCTGTGTATTTTCCAGAAATTCCATTTGGGAACTGACAAGAGGGCCATTAACTTGTAGCATTCAGATGGTGCACAATACTGTGTGAACGATGGTAGCAGCTGTGAGATGAGTGGCCTGTTGCTCATTCGTTTTCTTCTACTAAACACGTCAGTAAATTAAAAGCACTGTATGTAACTTTTTACATATTATATGAAAAAGTGGGTGAGCAGATTGAAACAACATAAAACTGAGATCTCCCCTGACTTTCTCAGTTGCCTACAACAGCTTGTGGACTGTCGTCTATGTGAAGGACTCAGGACCCACTTTCCAGGGATATCTAAAGGCTGTGACACTGTGTGCTTTCCAGAGTGTCTTGCCTCTTTCAGCTCTGCTACAGGGTTAACAGTGTGCAACCAGGCCAAGAGGAAGCGTGCCTTGCTTTGAAGCCAATTTCCATAGTGGCCAAACAGTGGTACTGCAATTTCCGGGTCCCTCACATGATGCCCTGTGGATCTCCTATTTCCCAATGACTTACATACAAATATGCCGATATTTTTTTTTGAGCAACACAACCCCTGCAAAATGATTCGTTATACTACCAGGATTTGATCAATATGGTCTAATAACATTTTGAAATCTAGATTAAATGATTTTATCCCAGTTCAAGTTAGCAGAATGCTAAACCAGAAGTAAGCCATTCAGCCAGTGGATGTAAGACGCTTGGCTACACTCGGTCATTCTTGGCCACCCTTAGTCTCTAGTGCGCCTGCTCTATGGGCCACTCAATGTGGAAGCAGTGCCAATCTTTGGTGTTTTTTATATGCAGCAGTTGAACTATTTTGGTTACATGTGCTATTGAGCAACTTTCATAGGAATGAACAGAGCCCTTCTGCCAATGCTGTATACAGTTCTCCTGATACAATACGCTAGCTAACAAATGGAGTCCTCTCATGTGAACAAAAGACCAGCACCCACCACAACACAGACTCCACACATTGCTGTGTTTGACCTTCAGTCAGGGCTGTAGCTAAAATTCAGCCAGTGCAAGAACCAGTGTCAGTGGTCTGATTGACAGATGGATTGGCAAACTTTCTGTTGCTGCTGCACAGCTTACACTCAATGCTGCTCCAGGCCACCAGCCCACTGTGACCCCTACACTTTTCCAATGAAAGTAGCTGAAAGGTTGCTAAAAGTTGCTGGATGATCGGATTTTTGGAGTATTACGTTTACGTGTTTGAGCATGTAAAGACCATTATTCCATCTATGAGAAACCCCAATATGCCAACTGGAATGTGTAGGGAATATGAATAACCTGATTTCTCCGTGTTCATGTAAACACCAGGATAAGCCTCATTAATGGGTTGTTCAATTTTTTTTGGCATATGCACCATGCAAGTAACTCCACTGGAGGGAATAGGCGCCATCTTGGGATTTGGTTATCTACAAGCAACAGGATGCTGACCGCAGTTCACTTGACGGCCACCATTGTCACCAATAACAAGCATCTTAAAGTCCAAGACAGACCTTTAAAAGTAACGATCATGGTGGGTTTCAGTGTCTTGCTCAGGGACACATTTGTGCTCCTCACCACTAAATCTGTGTTGTGCAAGTTCACATGTTAAGACCAAATGCATCAGAACAGGAAGAAGTCATCAATGTTGGCCTACATTTAAAAAAAATCTTCTTTAAAAAACGTACATTAACATCTGTCACAATTTCTCCAGGTTCCATCTCACATCTGAAAACTCTGAGCAGCTCTGACCTGATGTTGACTCCAGGGTTGTCCTTGCTGCCCATCATGGTGTACGTCTTCCCTGAGCCGGTTTGTCCGTAGGCCAGTATACAGACGTTATATCCGTCCACACAGGAAGTTATCACCGGCAGAGTTTCTGCAAACACGTCCTCCTGAAAAGATAAAGATGATACTGGATGTAGGAAATTTCTGAACAGAGAAGAAGTTGCTACTTGATGTGCCTCCAAAATGCAAATCTAGAAACCAAGATGGCCTGATGTTGAACTTGTGGTCGGCAGAGTCTGACCTGTTTGTTTTGTTTTTGATATTGCTGTAACTTTTTCTAATTGTTGTATTCAATCTTTATACTGAGCATCCTGTTTTCCTGATCAAGATTCCTTCTAAAGAGATTCCTTCTGTACTTGTCTCTTTAAATCATTTTTAAGTTAAACAATATGAGAAACTATGACCTGTCATTTTTAAAAGTGCCATTACACAAATAAATAAAAACCCACTCAGTTTTAATAGACGGAGGACTGTTGCTCTCTGAAGGCCCAGAGCTCGTTAAGATCTGCAGCTTGTTAAGGCCAACAGCTCGTTAAGGCCAACTGCTGGCCTTCCCTGTGGACAAATTAACAACACTGTGCCAGTATTTAACAGTGAGCAGATTAAATTAACAGTAAGCTTTGTGTTATTTAACTCAGACATCTTGTTTACCCTGCCAGGTAGTTTAACTTTAACTGCACTCCTCCTGTTTCCAGTCTTTGAGCTAAGCTATGCCAAACACATCAGAACAATGTCCTAATGCAAAGACATGAGGCCTGGGTGATGGATACAATAAATACCACGTTATATTAAAAGGAATATTTGGTCAAAATCCTAAGAAATCATGACATAGTGAATGTATGCAAAATTCAGTCTAGTCTAGACTAGCAGTCAGCAGTCATGCTACCAGCTCTGTGATGCTTTACCCAAACCCAGCGGTGCTTTGAGCTACGATTTCTGACCCACTTGCCCGACCTAGCAGGAGAAAAGAACATTAACAGTGTACCCTGTTGACCTGATGATGGCGCTGGATGAAAAGTCACCAAAGTTATTACAGTTCACTCTGAGGTGTGTGTGTGTGTGTGTGTGTGTGTGTGTGTGTGTGTGTGTGTGCACTAAATCTCAGAACAATCCATCCAGCAGTTGTATCCTGACATATTTGGTTCAGTGGAATTCAGTGTTGGCTGCACAACATGACTTCGTACTGAGGGTTCAGAGGGGTTGAAGAGTTGAGGTAAGCCATTACCTGTGTGCTGCTCTGAGGGAAGACTTTGTCAAACTGGAACTTCTTCTTATTTCCCTTCTGGACGACCACCACCTCCTGCTCGTCTGTTTTCTCCACGCAGGAGCTGGAGGCCGAGCTCTTCCTGCAGCGACAGAACACCCGGATGTTTCCCTGCAGCTCCAGCAGCTTGTTGTACAGGCTCTTCCTCTCCACTGCCTCCTTCCTGTAGAGGGATCGCAGCTCCTCCACCTCTCCAGCTGCCTCCTGCTCCACCTGGGCCATCTTCCCCACAGCCCCCTCAGCTGCTCCAGCTGGTTCTTCATGTCGGTCAGGCCTGGCCGACTGTGGATCGCAGCTGCTTGTTGGAGACGTTCAGCTCACGGGTCAGCCGGCTCACCTGGCGGAGTTGGTCGGGCTCCACAGAGGGCTTGGTGATGGTTTTGGCGGGCGGGACAGAAGGAGTCCGGCGGTTCAGGAGGGATCGGATCTTCTCTCGCGCCTCCTGCTGATCAGCCTCAAGCTCGGCCAACTTCTGGTTCAGGTGCTGGACGACTTCACTAAGGTAGCGCACTTCCCTCGCCAGGTAGCTGTTCCTCTGGAAAAGATTGTCTGCCTCTTTCTCTTTGGTTTGGAGTTTCTGCCTCAAATCCTCAATGACCCTGTCCCGCTCCAGGAGGGCTCTGCTGGGTGAAAGCAAGATGCTCAGTGATGAGTTTACTACAGCAAGTCCTGCTTTAAAGGGTAACTTTGGTATTTTTTTAACCTGGGCCATATTTTCCCATATTTATAAGTGACTAATGAAGCCAACAGTTTTTGAAATTGTTTCAGTTGTGGTAAAACAGGTTGTAATGTGACCACCTGGAGCATGTTCAGTCTGTAATTTTACACTCACTAAATGTGCTTGTTTTTGCCACTGACAGGCTCAGATTATTTTTCTAAGGGTGCTTCCACACCTGCCCTGTTTGGTTCAGTTCAATGAAACTCAAGTTTGTTTGTTTCCAAAGTGCGGTTGGTTTGGGCAGGTGTGAACACAGCAATCACACTCGGGTGCACACCAAAACAACCGGACTGAGACCTTCTTGAAGAGGTGGTCTTTTTCCAGTTACAACCGATGAGCGATGAGCAGAATCAAGACAGTTTGTGTGAGTTTTATTGATATAGTATGGAGTGTGATGGGTTTGATGATAGGGATTTTGGGGCTGTTTCTGATTAAACAAAAAGGATCTTATTCTTTAACAGAAAGGTCTATCTCTGGAGGGATCCTTTCCAAAATGTCGCCAGACACTTGAAATAATCATTTGAGCCTGGCAGTGGCAAAAAAGCAGAGCTGACGGTGTGCGATTGCCTAATTTTATATTGCAGCTTGTTTTATTGCTGCAGTTTCAGCCCTGATGCTCAATAGTGGATCAGTTTCAAATATTGTTGTTCCCTTTATTCACTGAGACACCAAAGCATGGCAAAATATAGTTCAGGTTGAAAAATACTTAAGTTGCTGTTTTGTTTGCTGCAGACCTGAAGGAGTTGAGGTCGGTGTAGTTGTGATCTCCACTCGGAGGGGCCTGCAGGAGGATTTCTCCGAACATGGTGAGGTAGACTGAAATGACCTCTTCAGGGTCGTAGTTACACAATCTGAGTGCTGCAGTGATCTCCTTCTGGTCCACCAGACCTGGCAGAGTGGACTGGAACACAAAACCAAACTTTACATGCACACACATCAAAGAGACACATCGCTTAAAATGAAAAGACTGAGAAACATGTGGGGGAAGGACACACAAAGCAGCATCAGAGTCGTCCTCACCATGACTCGCTGGACTCGGGCTTTGACGAAATCAACATTAACCTCCCACTGCAGCGGCAGCAGCAGCCACACACCTGACTGAGGGTCCCAGAACCTGCAGACATTCACCCTCTCCTGGAAAACACAAAAAAAAAACCAGCAACCAGTAATTATAAAACTAAGAGTAGATCTACTGTATAGAAAGCGAAACTTGTAGATGCTCTCCATTGACAAAGTAATACAACCCTGCTTTTGTGAATCTAACCTTAACCTTAAAAGTCATTGATGCACAAACATTCATTTGTGGGGAGAAATATTCCTTTAACTGCAGTTTTGAGGCTGTGAGTGGCCCCAGCTGCTGTCTCACCTCAAACATGTATGTCATGACGGTTCCTTTGCCTTGGATGTAGATGCTGTCGGTGCGATCGTCCTCTCTGACCGCCGGCTGGCTGCTGGCCTGAGTCTGCACCTGACCAGAGCCCTGAGGAACAAAATACATATCACAGTTTTACATTCATTAATTTTCCGTAACCGTTTGCTCCAACACGGGGTTGTTGGTGTAGAGTCACTAATTAACCTGCATGTGTTTGGACTGTGGGAGGAAGCTGGAGCACCTGGAGGAAACCCACGCTGACACAGGGAGAACATGTAAACCCAGACCCCTCTTACTGTGAGGTGACAGTGCTAACCACTGCACAACCGTGCCACCTCCAGTTTAGCAGTAAAAATTTTATTTCATTTGTAGTGAAACTAATTATAAACAGACAGACCTCACTGTTGGCGGTGATGAAGCGTCCCTGACTGTACCACTCCTTTGGAAATGGCTGCAGTTTCTGGTAGAGACAGAGCAACAATGAGCAGTCAAATATAAAACACATGAACTAGACAGTCACCATTGAACAACCAAAACCAGATTTCCCAAAACATGAATTTAGATTTGTCTTTGTCCTTAAAGTTGCTTCTTGTTTTATGTATCAGTTTGGTAGATAATGGTCAGGCTCTCGAGATGGATTTGAAGTGAAATCTTTATTAAACAAAACACGAGGATGATTTCCATGCAGGTGTTTTATTTCCAGATAATAATCTCCTACCTGTGCCTCGTCCACATAAACTCTGTTTCCATGATGGTTGAAGCAGCTGTACAGCATCCCATTGTTGTGGAGGAAGCTCTCGAAAATCAGAGACACTTCTTCACCTTCTGCCACAGTTTCCTGACAACACAGATTTCATATTGAATTAATATAAAACCAAGGCCTCAATCAAACATCCTAACTTTCAATCACCCACAGCTAAAGAGGCTGTTAGGTTGGACATTCACAGAATTCTAGTGGGAAAGTTACATAAAAACAAAACTATAATATAAAGTCTGTAAAGACAGATCAGACTTGTATTCTTTTTATTTTTTTTGTAGTTATTCTCAAAAGCTTTGGTGCAGACATATAAAATCTTCGAAGTGGTGAATTAATGATCAAATAATATGAAAGTTTTCAATTTATTTCAATGTATTGCTTCTCAAAGCTGATTTCTTAAAATAATTGACCAAAAAAAAGTTTGAACTTCCAGTTTGATCTTGTGTATCTCATGCTGTGTTTGTCCCAGCTGGACCAGACGACATATGGAGAAATATGAAAGTATTCCTTTTCAAATGATACCACTGTCATGACTGCAGCCTTCAAACATCCTCAGTTATAAGCTGATGTGGTGCTGCATGTATTTTAGGAGGCCCAATGGCTGTTAAAGTGTCAAACATATTGATGATAACAAACAAATTAATAATGGCATGGTTCCACTGTGGGGTGCCTCAGGGGTCAGTGCTAGGTCCCATTCTCTTTTCATCCTCTTGGCCATCTTATACGCAGACATAATATCAGTCTCCATTTGTACGCGGATGATACTCAGTTCTATTTAAGCTGTGATCCAACATTTAACTAGCAAAACACTGTTACCTGCTGAACTGCCTCAATGAAAAACACAAGTGGATGTCACAAAACTTCCTGATTAATGCTGACAAGACAGAGATAGTGATCATAGGACATGATAGTGCAATGTTCAAATATCAAACAGTCTTGGTTAGAAATTATCATAAAAATATGCAGCTGTATTTATCACTATTATTTGAAAAGCAAAACCATGACATATTTATTAGTAAGAAAAGGCTGAGTTATATCAAATGTAGTATTTAAATGTATTCTTCAAATGTTTCATTTATTTTTTACCATTTTTATTACATTTTTAATATTGTGATGGGTGTTTAAAAAAAGAACCCAAATACTGAATTCTTTGTATTTTGTGGATCTATTTCAAACAGTGTAAATGTTGCATTTCTATATAAATGAATAATAAATGAACTTATTAGAGATGTGACAGACGTTAATATTAGATGAGGTACTTCCATGATCGTTGTAATAGATAGTGATATAATCAGTCATGTGTAATGATAACATGACAGATACATTATTGATGTTTGAGTGAATATTTCAAAAAGCTGCTCACAGTAACAGCTGGACTCTGGGCAGTTTTTGTTGTTTCTTCTTTCTTGTCCTCCTCCTTCTCCTCCTCTTCATCTTCTTTCTTCTTTGTCTGTATGTTGCAGTCTTCGCTCTTTATGGACTGGATCTCCAAAGTGTGACTCTGAGGCTTCGCTGCCTCCTTGTGTGCCTGAAAACACACCAGGAGTAACATGTTAGAGGAGGAGGAGGAGGAGGTCTCTGATTTTCATCCAAGACTCCGTTTAAACCCTCTATTCCACAATTAACAGTACTATAAATGACATAAGCATTTACCTGCAGGGTGTTTGAGCTCCGTCCTGCAGGTGTGGAGGGCCGGGCAGCTTCAGGCTCAGGCACCCCGGCTCCTGGCCTCTCCGGCCGGGAGCCCTCACTGGCCGACGCTCCGCTGCCCATCGAGACTCCTGCAGATACTCACACAGACACAAACACAGAGAGAGAGAGAGAGACAGAGAGGGGGTGACGTCAGCGGGACAGGTGAGAGCAGGTGCAATCCGACACACCTGTCCACATGACACAGCAGCTGTTATGTCAGGAACTTTTATTTGCTGATATCTGTGAAAAAATCTGGTTTTACTAAAATTAAGTTTCAGATGTTATTCATAAATGAAACCTCATTATTTTTTTAATCTTAAAGCATTTAATGTTGATGTTGTTGTAAATACAGACTGTTATTTTTCTCTCATATGTTTGATGTTATGCTTATATTAATTATCATATCAGGTCCCAGTTAATTAATGTTTTATAAATGGGGTTTGGTATACAGACAAACAAGACACTACATCACTTTTAATGTGATAATTTATTTTAGCAAGATCTCATATTCATATGAGGAACTTTAATAATTAAAGAGAAGCCCTGTCCCAATATTTTAAAGAGGAAACCTGATATGAATTTACATCACAAATAATAGAACAACTGATCTTGATACTATTATTTTAATAATTCTTGTCCTGACAATGACAGGTTTCTCTCCTTTTAAGGTTCTTCTTCTATCTGTTTAAATAAAATAAAATCAATGGGCATCATTATTTCACCTCAGTTCTTTGTGTCTTAAAATATAAACTTTAAAAAATATTTTCATCCACAAAAAACTTATCTTATCGACCTGTTAAGCAGTTTTAAAAAGCAAGGCGTTCCTCAACTTTCATCTGAACTCGAAGTTGCACATCTTTTTTGTAATTCAGCGCAAGAGGAATGATCATTTTGTTACATGTGGTGGTTGTAGTTATTATTTTTCCCACTGCACCTGAAGGCAGCTCTTGTAGATACTGTAGCAAAACACAGTTTGACAATTTTCTTAAAGACGCAATCCTTGATCCATCCCTGATAGTGCCTTCAGAGCAGCCTCCCTGCACTGCTTTAACTCCTCACTAGAGGGCAGCACCAGTCTGTGTGAAATATCTGTTCACTGTGAGGTGAAAACACTGGAGCAGAGAGGTACAGACAAACATTCAGAGGCTACATACTTTCTGTTATTTAAACCGAGTGAAAGTGATAAAATCAAACTGAAAAACGACTGCAGTGAGAAAACACAAACATAACACTCACCTCTCGTGGTCCCGTGAGCCTTATAGATAGTTTGGTTGTGTGCTGACGTTTGGAGACACCCATTCTGAAACTTCAACACAATGAAGGTGAAAGAAACTCAAAGCATTGAAATTGTATTATGTTTAAAAAAAGTCACCTGGAATGACCTGAATGTCTCAGTATTTCCTGGTCCATCTACTGTACGTCCCAACCCTCACCTATAGTCATGAGCTGTGGGTAGGGACCAAAAGAATGACATTGTGGATACAAGCGGCCGAAATGAGTTTCCTCTGGGGTGTCTGGGCTCGGCCTTAAGCCTAGTTCATGTTACACGATTTCACCACGATTTTGACATCGCAGAGGATCTTGAGAGCCACCTTGGGTCGGAGGTGAGTCGGCAGGTAGTCTGCCACGAGTCCTCACGTGTGAACAAGCCTACGAGCAAGTCGCCCCCTCGTCTGTGACTGGGACTGGATATCTGGCATGCTAGAAAACTGGAGAAGTGTGACACAACTGACAAAGAGCATCAGCCAATGAGAGGCGGGGTATGTCCCACGTCAGCACGCAAGAGGACGGAGGTCCACTTACTAGCCGCGACTTTGGGCTTGTTTCTAAACATCACCTTTCTCTATATATATATCCATCTAATAGGTTATTTAAACGCATGATAGTCGCTTCTTTTGGGCTTGTTTCCATAGCCCTGGTTGCTTGTTTCTCTCCCAAGATCTGGCAACACTGACAAGCCGGCCGGCAAGCAACAACAACAATGGCGGCGTCCACAGGATCACAGGGCGTGCGTTGTGCTTGGACCCAGGATAATAAAGACTATCCATGCCTTTACGATGTGTCGTCTCCAAGGTTGGCGACGATACATCTTGAATCTTGTGGCGTGCACACACACAGGTCGTGACACAGTTGGCAAGACTCCCGCTGACAGAAACGCATGTTGCCAGGTATGAACACTCAAAAGATTACGATAGTCTCTGCGAAGCAAAGTCAGGGTGAAAATCGTGTAATGTGAACTAGGCTTTAGAGATAGGGTGAGGAGCTCGGACATCCAGAGGGAGCTCGGAGTAGAGCCACTGCTGCTTCACCATGAAAAGGGGTCAGTTGAGGTGGTTCGGGCATCTGATCAGGATCCTCCTGGGCGCCTCCTGTTAGAGGTGTTCGGGGCATGTGCCACTGGTGGTGACAGGCTTAATCAGCATTGTGCAAACTCATTTGACAGGCGCTCGAATGTAACTGTCATTCATTTATATGTAAAAGTCCTGCACTCCTGTTTTAAGTGTCCATAAAGGTTTTTATTTGGTGCTTTAAACTCTGTGTGTCTGGCACCTCTCTCCTGCTCCACAGTACCGGAAGCTTTCGCCCTCTCACCGTCCAAATGTCTCCGGTTTGTCATGTAATTTGGTTCCAGAGCAAACTTGAGTCCGGACAGAAGTCTGAGCAGCTGGTGAAACCCTGCAGATATATTACATCCCGCTCTGTGTGAGCCACGGAGCAGTAAAATCCTCACTGATTGCCCCTTTTACAATGGGTGGACATGTTTTTTTTTCTTTCCTGGAGGAGCTGCTGGCTGTGCTGAGTGTTGGAGACTCATTCTGCCTCGGCTCAGCCTCCACAGTCAGCCAAATTAGAAATGACGCGCAATAAAAGAGGAAAGGAAACGAGTTTCCCCCAGAGAACAATCTGGAGAATTACTCTCTCTATTCACACAGACAGGGAGAATATTGACAGAGTCATACACACTCTCTCAGCCAATCAGCTCTCTGTTGCTTTTTATCAGGCCTGTCTCAGAACATCTGCTGCTCCTCTGCCTCTCTGTCTGTCTGATTGTCTGTCTCTCCATCTGTCTGTCTGTCTCAGCGTCTCATTGCCAAGTCTTGGCTTAATCTAGGTTTGGTTCACACAAACACAAACAGTACTTCTGTGAGTTTGAGCGGAGCTGAGAGACGTCTTCATCACACAAGAGATGTGTCGCCCAAACATCTTGATTCAGCTGATCTGAATCTGCAGTGTATGCTGATCCTGATCAGGATCATACAGTACACTATATAGAGTGTGTGTGTGTGTGTGTGTGTGTGTGATCCTTATTTTGCACTGTTTTTTGGTTTCCTGGCAGGATTTAGCCTCCATTAACATCAAATCCTGTCCGATCTCAGGGAGGAAAAACTATGGTTTATGACTGAATGGTAGCTTATGCAGAATTTAAAAAATAAATAAAAATAAGGCAATGTATCGACTCTTACAGATGTAATCCCTCTCAATCATCGCTTATGCTCACGCTCAGTGTGTGTTGGTGTATTTATCTGCAGAGATACCACTTTCTGTGAGGATTTTATTCTATTTTTCTTATCTTCCTGTGTTCAGGATGTTCCTGGACACAACATGAAGGTGAGGTCGAGACTTTGTGAAAAGGTAGCAGTAAGCTGTAGGGATGTAACGACCCATCGATCTGGATCGATGTATCGAGCCAATGATCAACGATCCAATATCATCGATGCAAAGTGAAAGAATCTGGCTCCAAATAACGTCACCAGTACAAGACGACCATATCCAAGATATTTTGGCTTTATTTTTGTACAGTGGAGGTAAGTGGAGACACGTCGTCCAACTTTATATAAAATCTATAGTGGTGACGGTTAGCCGAGCTTCATCCTGCAAAGTATATCTTGTTAAATTCAACTTGTAACCGCCTGAAGGATCCACATCACAGCCTGATGCTTAAGAAAATACATTTATTTACAGACAGCAGAGTGAACGTGTTGACAGCCCAACTAACAGCTCCACCTGAACAAACATCATCAATTTATTACCAGAGTCAGACAGCTCTCATTCCCAAAATCACAACCTAGTCAGAGCCATGAATGGATTATGAGACGACGGCCCGCCGGACCCCACAGCCGTCTCAGTGGTCGTCATTTTGAGTCTCTTTGTACTTTTTTGTATCTTTTTGTGGCCATTGTGTGAATCTTTGAGACTCTTTTGCCTCTCTTGTTGTTTTAAGCCTCCTTGTAGTTGTTTTGCCTCTCTTTGTAGTTGTTTCTTTGTAGTTGTTTTAAGTCTCTTTGTAGTTGTTCTGAGTCTTTTTGTGATTATTTTGAATCCCGTAGTTGTTTTGCCTCTCTTTGTAGCTATTTTGAGTCTCTTTGTAGTTGTTTTGAGTCTCTCAAGTTTTTTTTTTCCTTTTGTAGTTCTGAGTCTTTTTGTGATGATTTTGGATCTCTTTGTTGTTTGTGTCTCTGTAGTTGGTTGTTTTGAGCCTCTTTGTAGCTATTCTGTGTCTCTTTGTAGTTTTTTGTGCCTCTTTGTTGCTATTTGGAATCTCTTTGTAGTTGTTTTGAGTCTCTGAAATTTTATTGTGTCCCTTTGTAGTTGTTCTGAGTCTTTTTGTGATGATTTTGAATCTCTTTGTAGTTGTTTTGTATCTCTTTGTTGTTTGTGTCTCTGTGGTTGTTTGCTATTCTGTGTCTCTTTGTAGTTGTTTTGAGTCTCTTTGTTGCTACTTGGAGTCTCTTTGTAGTTGTTTTGTGTCTCTTTGTAGTTGTTTTGAGTCTCTGAAGTTTTATTGTGTCCCTTTGTAGTTGTTCTGAGTCTTTTTTTGTGATTATTTTGAATCTCTTTGTAGTTGTTTTAAGTTTCTTTGTAGTTGTTTTGTGCCTCTTTGTAGCTATTTTGTGTGTCTGTAGTTTTTTTGAGTCTGGTTTTAGCTATTTGGAGTCTCTTTGTAGTTGTTTTGTTTCTTTTTGTGATTATTTTGAATCTCTGTAGTTGTTTTGAGTCTCTTTGTTGTTGTTTTGCGTCTCTTTGACATTGTTTTGAATCACTTCGTAGTTGTTTTGTGTCCCTTTGTAGTTTTCCTTTGTCTCGTTGAAGTTGTTTTGTGTCCCTTTGTAGTGGTTTTGAGTCTCTTTGTGGTTGTTAGGAGTCTCTATGTCTCTTCTTGCCTCTCTCTCTGCTCTTTTTGTAGTCATTTTGCCTCTTTTCTGGTTGTTTGACTGACGTTTCAACAAGACAACTTAAAATTCCCTTCAAACAGAGGCTGTGATCCAGGGACTTGTGCCCAGAGGCCTATTCAATAATCCATTTCTGCACACTGTCAGACAGAATAAACATATAGAGGATTTCATAATCTATTTACATTATTATTCAAACAGAATCTGTCATATTCTCTTGTTTGTATCACTATAGGTCCCACTGAGGGCATTTTATGTAAACTGGAAAAAGATCTGTACAGAACTGTAATATAACTGGTTGGAAGATGAAAACCTCTGTGATATCTCCTCAACAGTAGCTGATACAAAAGCACATTTGCATGTTGTTGACAGAATATTTCCACAGCCAGATCAAAGTGTTGACGCAGAAAATCACACCGTTACTTCACACTGCTGATGTGTAGATAGACTCCTCCTCTCTTTTATTGCTCATTAATTCTGCCGCTTTAATGTTTGCAAGCCAGCAATTTAGACAGTGTCTGAACATAATGAACAACATGTACACGGTCATTAACGTGTGTTCGGTGCACACGCACACATGGGATAAAAATTGTAATGACTCTGAGGAGATGGAGGAGTTGTTTCTGTGCCTTCGGCTGCATGAAAAATGGAAATAATGTGTGGAAGTGATGGCTTTGAACAGAAAATGCAACATGCTTGTTTGTTTCACGCCTGTAGAAAAGTGCATGATCACTGATGGCTGATCAATAAGACTTACTAAATCCTGCACAGACAGAGATTCAGTTTGCCTGTTTATTCTGCAGTCATCTCTAATATGAGTTTTTCCACTAATGTCTCGAGTGTCTGATATATTTTGAGGAATCAGCAGGATTTTTTCATACATGCTGCTTTAGTTCTATATACTGAAGGGAAATGAGTTTTCTACTCCCGTGCTGTGTGTGCATCCTTCATGATTTGAAACTTGTCTTTAATAGACCACAACTAATATGACTCATTGTACAGCTGCAACCGACTCGCATTGTTGGCACTGTACGTTTCTGCAAACAACAGATATGTTACATTTGCACATTACTATGAGGTGGAAACACTGAAACTTTATGTTCCTTTGTGTGTCAATAATACCGTGGTTAATGTGTGGTTAGGGTTAGGCATGAAATAAATTTTGTTATGGTAAGGAAAAGATCATGTTTTGGCTTAAAATACCTGGTTTTGGTGGCACAATCTCCGCTGGAAAAGCAGCAATGTCTCAGTAAAAAACAGCTGCTTTTCGCGCCTCTATCCCTGCTGGAAACATGGCAACAGGTCACTAAAAAACACCCACGTTTGCTGGTTAAAAATCTGTTGGAAAAACAGCGACGAGTCATCGTACACTATCTCCCACTCCATCCTCCTCAACCGCCTTTCCACTCACCTCGGTCTCACTAGCACAGCTGGTTCCACTCATACATATCCAAGTGGCAACAGTTTGTCTTCATCAATGGCTCCAGTTCCCACCCAGCCCCTGTAAACCATGGTGTGCCTCAGGGTTCTGTGCTTGGTCCCCTCCCCTTCACCATTTACCTGCCCCCCCCCCCCCCCCCCGGGTCAGATTTCGTAAACATGGTCTGAATTGTCATTGTTATGCTGACGATACCCAACTATATCTCAGCTCTACACCATCCACCCATCCAGAACTCTGCTGCAAGAATTTTCACCCGGACCAAGCCTTGGCAGCACGTCCCCTCCAACCTCAGACACGTACACTGGCTTCAGGTTAAGTTCCGCATCACCTGCAAACTCCTCCTCCTCGCCTATAAAGCTCGCCATGACCTTGCCCAACGGTACCTATCAGACCTCCTCACTGATTACACCCCCTCGCAGAACCTGCGGACTGCTGAGTTGGGTCTCCTGGGTCACATTCGGGGATAGAGCTTTCAATGTGGCAGCCCCAACCCTCTGGAACTCTCTCCACATGGAGATTTGCCAGGCGCCAACACCGGACATTTTTAAATCTGCAATTAAATCTTCAATCTGCATTGAAAACACACCTGCTCATCCTGGCTTTTGGTTGCTAGATTGTTATTTTTGTTGTTGTAAAGTGTCCTTGGGTCTCTTGAAAGGTGCTATGCTAAGTATTAGTTATTATTATTACTGTAAATCAACCAGTTATTTTGTTTGTTGGTCTTGCACAGTGGTCTGCAGCTTGGCGGGCATCTCTCCGAGTTGACACACCATCCACCAAGTCAGCTCATAAACTATGTCATTTTAGAAACGTTGATATGTTACGTATGAAACGTACAAAAGTAATGTATTCGGGGTTTGCAGAAATGTACAATACCAACATTTTCTTGAGGGAACTGCACTGACACCTGAGCTGTGGGTTCTGTGGTCACATCTTTAGGGCCTCTTCAATTTACACATAAAATAAGGTCTTCAGTAAAAATAAACAAAATACATTTTAAAATGGATATGACGTGAAAGTAAAGAAATACAAGAATTAATACAAAGGTAAATAAATATAGAAGGAGAAAACAGAAATATAAATTGATGCCACATTTTATCAATTAATATCTACATTTATTTTTAATATTATTTGTGGTACATTTAATGGCATAAAAATTCATTAATTGAGTCATTTGTTTTATTTTGGCAGCTTCTGTCTTCATACTTCAGTTCTTCACATTTTGTTTAGTGATATTTGATCGTCTTTGGTTAAAATATGATACAATGTCTACAGATCCTCTTTTCTTCAAACATCCAAACTTCTGTTGAATATATATTAACTGTCTCTGTTCCCAAGGGACAAAAATAACAATAACTCACATCAGTTTGAGACGAAAACATTTTCATGATTCTTCACAAAGCTCGTTATTCTATACATTATATACAATTATTTACTGACCTGGTGTCGCTGGTGTCAACGGACCTTTTTCTTCTTCAGTCTGTTTTCAGTCATCTTACAAAGATGTTCATGCTAAAGAAGGAAACCAGACCAGCAGACAGCAGCTTAAATATACAACCACCTGTTGTCACATCTCACCTGACACCTGGGAAGTCACTGAATGAAGACAATGAGACGCTGCTGAAAGCTCTTTGCTCCTTTAAAAGGGATAATCCACCAAAAATGTATGTAGATGGCTCGAAATCTTACAAAAAGCTACAGCTATACTCAGGATGTCAGTTTCAGTTCATTTTAACTAGTTAGCTTTCAAGAAAAGCAACAAACCAACAAAGAAAACAAAATGTCTTGAAATACAAGAGGCCTCTTCTTTTAGTCCAGTGCTCCATTGACTCAGTGAGCTTTAGCAGCACATTTCAAAGCGCTATCTATTTAGAGGTGGTGACAATTCAGTCTGTAGTGTTGTAAATATTTTGCCTTTCATTTTATTTTCTGTTGGCTTTGCAAGTGCCCACTGCTCAACCTCTGGTCTCCACTGGTTAGCTAACGTTGGCCTTTCCCGCTCTGCACTGCGCACTTGCCAGGTCAGGTGAACTGCTAGCTAGCGGTGTCATTCATTCATTCACGATAACTGCTGGTACTGTGAGCTCAGAGATGTGGGCAGTGATTCAGAGGTGTGGAACCTGCAGGCTCAACCCGGTCTCACTCCGAAGTCATCAAAATCCGGCGCTTGGAGGCACTGAAGAAAAAAGCAAGCCTTTAACATCGGCATGATACGCGACCAGTTGCCATAACAGATTAAGGGCGCTTGGCGGCATGAGGGGGAAACGCAGGGGGAACCAGAATGAAAGGCAGGGCAATGAAAGTCTGACTATGGTGCATGGGAGTGGTGGTGGATGAGTCCAACAAACACAGACTTTCACAGGAGAGTGGTGTTAGCGTCCTGTAAGATTATAAAGCCAAACCCTGTTCTTTTTCCTAAACCAAACCATGTACATTAGTTGTTGGAGGAAAAAGCATAAATTTGCGTTGCTGTACCGACGTAGTGCATTTATTTTAAAAGAGACTGTATGTAAACGTAAAGCAGAAGTGTATTTTGAAAGAAGACAATGTATGTAACAGGCAGAACTTGACAATGTGTCCCTTTCACGTCGAAAGTCCATGACCAAAAGTCGATATGTGACGAGATCGGAGTGAGAATGTGTTGGCAGGCTGGTGGTTGAGTGTGACAAAGGTGAACAGCTCTTGAGCGAGCAACACACTGACTTTATGTTCGTGAGGTGTCTTCAGTAGGAACCAGTGGGGCTGGAGCCAACAGGAAGTGAGACAGTTTTGATAGACGGACAAACACAGTGTTGGTGTGGGTCTGTACATGGATAGAAATAAAGATGCTATCAGCCGTCACCTCCTCCTCCTCCTCCTCCTCCTCCTCCTCCTCAGCTGAAGAAATCTTTAGAAATGGCCTCGACAAAGTTCGGAGCCGACATGAGGATGCCGATGGTGCAGAGGATGGTGAAGAGTGAGAACGCCACCAGACACAGCCGGTCGATCACCGCTGCAGCGAACTTCCACTCGCTGCACACCGTCTCCTCCTCATCCTGGCCGCGGAAACGCCTGGCGATGTACCTCACCTCCTCCAGGATCTGGTTCAGCTCCGCCTCCAGGGTGGACCCCGCTGCTGCTACTCCTCTTCCTCCGGGATCCTCTCCGCCAACGCTGCTCCCCACCAGCCGTGAACACAGGAGCTCTGGTTCAGATGGCGAGGCGTAGTGTAACCCCTCCATGCCCCGGAAGCCGACATACAGGAGGTTGCCATTGGTTACCTGCGGGTGATGTCGCAGAGAGCCCTGGCTGACGCTGAGCTCCAGGCTGGACAAGCTGCCGCGCCGACGCTTGGAAGCGTTGTGACACGCCAAGCGGACCTTTGCCTCACCGGGACGCCGCATCCGCAGGAACCAGGCGCACCAGTTCAACAGGATCACACGGGTCTGAAGGAGAAGAAGAAGAAGACACATCAGGACTGTATCAGAAATTGAAAACCAAGGAGTTCTCCTGCACAGAACAAAACACCTCCTGCACCCCCAAATATTGATAAAAGCATCCATCCGGTCAGGCTGTAAAAACGAAACTACAAGTACATGAGTCTCATAGTAAATGAGAAATGTTGCCCTAAACCCTGAAACCAGTCCTGTAGCTGTCTGAACACCCTGTTGAGCCTCGAGCTCGAATTGTGTCTTTCTGTCTCTGAGCAGAAAGGACAACTGTCCCCCATACCGGGATCTAGGTGCAGCAGATATCTGATAGTAGCTATGGACCCGTCCGTTTGTCAACAGGAGCTTTGCACACAGACCACCAACAGCCACCCTGGGGACGATCCAACGCAAAAAAACTCGACACCAACGCGACACCTTCACAGTGGTGCGATAGATGGCCTTTCCCCACTGACTCAAAGTGCCCAAACTCTGGGGTCCTAAAAGACAGCAGGGTGTCCTCCTCATCCTGCCGACCCCCAACAGACAGGGAAGGAAAGACATACTCATGTTCATCAGAAGAAGAGAAAAAGAGAACGAAGAAGAGGACAACAAAGAGAAAGACAAAGAAGAAGGAAGGAGAATAAGAAAAATGCTGAGGAGGAAGACAAAGAGGAAGAAGAACAAGAAGAAGGACTAGGAGAAAGAGGAAAAGAAAGTCATGCATGTTCACGTGCTTTCACTGGTCTCACGTGCAAGCATTTTTTTGACGTTTGAATCTGGGGCACCGTCAGCCTCCTTCAGGTGGAGTTGTGTTGCTACCCCGTCTCCCCTTGGATCTCCGGAAGTATTGTGAAGACTCTAAAACTTCACCTGAGCCTCCCTCGGCATATGGGTGAGTAGATAATGGCTGAATTTTCATTTTTGGGTGCACTATCCTTTTAAGAGCTGTTAAATTATATTTCCATGTTTACAGTTTTGTTAGAATAAATCACATTAACAGTCATGATGAAAACATTTCTGTGTAATTGTTCTGATGTGATAATAGGAAGTGATTAAATGAATGTGTGTATGATTATGCATGATATTTAGATATTCAGGAATTTATTAACAGAATTTACACTCTGTAATTTAGATTTAAATTTACACCACGTCATAAGCTGAACGTCTGATCCAGTTAATTACTGCTGGGTGGTGCACTTTGTTTTTACCAGATAGTCTGAAGAAGAAAAATTTGGAAAAATATTCTGTTAACAGTGACAATTATTGGACCTGGTTAATGAACAAGAAAAAAAAAAAGACAAGGAGGAGGAGGAGGAAGATGAAGAGTGTATTTATGTGAAAGTTGACTTTACAAAGTGTGAGTCAAAAATATTTACATAAAAACAAGTTGATTAAAATTCATTTATGCAGAAACGTGTTTATGCGGAAAAATTGCGCACGTACATGAGAGAGAAGTAAGTCCATGTGTGACGTGTGTGTGTGTGTGTGTGTGTGTGTGTGTGTGTGTGTGTGTGTGTGTGTGTGTGTGTGTGTGTGCAGCAGGAGTAGGCAGATAAAAATAGAGCATGAATAAAGTGGATCTGTGGCTGCTCAGCTCTCAGAGGAAATCTTCTCCTTCAGTCCAATATTTCACTTCACACTTCACTCGTTAAATATTTAGCTGTCAGACATCAGTCAGAGCAACGACACCTCGCCGCTTCACTCTGGTCACCTCTGACAACAACTTCAGCGACACATTAAAACTGCCCTTTCTTTGCTTCATCGTGCACTTAGCTCAGGTTCCTTTTCTTTCCCTTCACTTCACTTCTCTATCCTTCCTGTTCACTTCTTCACCTGCTGCAGCAGCGCCTCAGGTGAGAGGCTAATATTGTTTTCCACCATCATGGAATCGATTCTGTTCCAGTTTTCATGCCTAATTTTGAACCATTCAGAGCGTTTGGACCAAAAATAAATTGGTTTGCAACCTGAACAATTGGTTCCCAGCTGGAACCAAAAAATAGCAGGCTTTCCTGACCTGAGGTGTGAACACTGACGACACCGGTGGGCATGTCATATTCTACAGGTTGCAGAGAGAGGATGGAGAAAAGTAAAAATCGAGACGTTAAGTGAGAAGTCACCTGATAAAAAGAGCATGCTGTGATCTCATTAAAAGTTGGTCCGTGCTTGTTTTTTGAATAAAGATCAAATATCTGTAAGATCAGAACAAAAGCTCTCAGGTAGTCTAAGCAACACGGTTGTGTTACATGTCACACCCGTCTTACTTCCTCTGATTCTGAGACGCAGTGTGCGTCTGAAAGTATACACGAGAGCGGCATGATGTTGCGGTTGTTAAGTTGTGTGTAAAACTGCAAAGGTGGTAAAAAGAAGAGACTTTGTAGCAGCTCTCTTCACTACTTCTTACTCTGTCTGCCTGCCTGTAGGGAGTAAGGGGGTAGGAAGTAGAGAAGGGGTAATTTACGCCCCTGGCCCACATACAAATTTTAAGTTGCGGATCATTGTGTTGCAGCTGGAGTGATTCCATCACAAAATGATCTCTAGTTTTCTTTTCTTTGCTTCCTTTACCCTTCCTTCCCGTTATACCTCACTAAGCCTTGGTTTCTTTGTCTTTGCTTCACCTTTAAATCCTTTCTGTACTTTTCCCGCATTTTCCCTTTCTTTCCGTTCCTGTACTGGGCTCCTGCCTAGATCTACCTCTCATTGACACAGCCCTGTAATTAGGGCTCTGGGGAGTCATTGCATACAGCCCAGTGATTATACAATGGACAGGAAAAAAGAAGAGAACACACTCTGCTACATCACAAAGACCCAATGTGATAAGCCCTTTAAGTCAGACTTGGTCAGGTTGTTTAAATGCTTCCACTAATTACACTCTACACTAGATTTCTACCCTTTAAAGTTATTTACCTGTAATTAGATATCTTTGTTGTTACAGGCACAAAATCAAAAAAGTTAGAAGAGTTATAGTGGAGGTAGATTATCAGACACCTGACAGTAAATCTGCATCACTTCCTTCAACTGCGGCAAACATTATTCAGATCACAAACTTGAGGTGTGGTGGCTTAAAAGTTATAGGCGCAACCTTGTGACTGATAGTTCAGCAGTTTGATATCTGAACTGTCAGGGTGAATCTGAGCTGTGAGGTGACAGATGACAGGGACTGCAGTGCAGCAGGACACAGACCTACAGACTCAGACTGGGAACAAATCACAGATCACTGAAACCAGTCCTGCCCTCAAGTTCCACTGACTGATGGAGCTGCTGCTGAGGACACACTGGAGCTGCTGGGAAGCTAAACGGCACAGAGTTGTCCTTTCAGCCTCACAGCTTCACCTTCACGGCTCAACACTCATCCCTCCTCTTCCTCTGCGGGAACATCCCCATTCAGAGCACAAGTCACCACCTCGCCTAACCCTGACACACACACACACACACACACACACACACACACACACACACAACACACACACACACTCACAGCTGAAGTAAAAGCTCTGACCTTCAAAATAAATTCCACCATAATGGATTTTCTCTTGTTCAAATCCCCACAGGGGAAAAAGGCGTGTGTGTGTGTGTGTGAGAGATGTAAAGCACTTTTCTTCAAACTCCTGTTTGCTGTAAAATAAAGAAACAGGATGAGCACATTATCATCCAATCAGCTGTCGACGCTACTCGTTCAGAGCTCCTCAAAGTCAGAGGTGGAATGATACTCATTTAAATACATGACTACTGATTATATTCACACACCTTAAATACTTGCGAAAGGCGTCTGAAAGCAGCACAAGAAAAGTGATGTCGCTCCAGGTTTCAAAGGGTTCACTGCAGGAACATTTTCAACTGTAACAGAATATTTTTACTGTGTGGTATTAGTATTTTTACAGCAGTAAAGGATCTGAATACTTCCTCTACCACTGCTTAAAGTCAACTCAGCAGATTGTAGACACCATGTTGGACACCTCACAGAGAAAGGAGCTCACAGTAGTGAAGAGAACAGGAGGAGGAAGACGAGGAGGATGAAGAGGAGGGATGACTCACCCATTGTGGCATGTGTCCTCCGTCGGGGTCGTGGTGATGATACTGAAGAACCAGGACTGTAGCGATGACCGACAGACCCACGATCACCATGGTGGTCGCAAAGTACTGAGCTGAAACACAGAGGTCAAAGGTCAGTTTATATACAATGTTTTTTATATAGGTTTTTTTCCAGAGGAAGAAAGTGAAGTATACATCCAAATGCATCCATCCTGTTACTGCAACAGATTTGTGTCTACTTATTAAAGGAGTCGGACAGCAGACTGATATCAGCTCTGACCGTTGCTGTGTTAGTTTGGGGACACGAGTTGGGGACTAGCCTCAGACAAAAGTGGAGGAAAAGTGTTTCTAGAGCTAGAGCTGTAAGGACAGGACGTCTGGCTCCTGCATCTGACCAGCAGAGCCAACAGTTAGCTGCTAAAAGTCAGTAAGGAGGGTTTTACATCAGGAACTCTGGCCTGGACTGAGTGCTCTCGAGCTGGGCTGGCTGTGGCTCAGAGGCAGAGTGGGTCGTCCACTAATTGGAGGATCAGCAGTTTGATCCCTGGCTTCTCCAGTCCGCATGTTGAAGTATCCTTGGGCAAGATATTGAGCCCCAAATTGCTCCCGACGGCTGTTTCACTGGTGTGTGAGAGCGTGTAATTGGTTACTGAGTAGCAGGTGGCACCATGTACGGTAGACTTTCCCTGTAAATGCCTCCAAAGACTTAAAAATCCAGTGTAACTTTCATCCAACTTTGTTCACACGATGATGACGGAGACAAGTGAATGAGGGTTAAAGGATGTAGAGAAAAGATGTTGTGATAAAGCTCTGCAAGCGAGGAGCTCACCTATGAGAGGAACCGAGTCAGACGTCGCTGGCATGATCTCAGCCACCAGCAGCATGAAGACCGTCAGAGAGAGCAGCACTGTGATACCTGCACAGAGACAGAGGGATATATGAACGATCCAAACCTGCAGCCACAGAGTTCAGCATGCTTTTATTTCCTCTAGATGAATTCCATCTCCAGCGATCAACAAACGCTGTTTACTTTCTATAAAGCGTTTAATATGAAAGTCCTCCAGCTCCACAGGTCTGAGCCGGATGTTGTCAGCTCGCTGGCAGCAGACTGTGAACAGCTGCTGAGCTCAGGATCGGAGAAAGCTGGAGGAGGTATCAGTGAAAAGAAAGACATGAGATAAAAGGCTGTTTCTATAAGGGCGGGATGAATCCCCTGGACTGTACATGATGATATGAATCTGTGTTGTGTTGCCAAATCCTGTAAAGTTAGAGAGGAGGAGGTTTCACAGTCTCTACAGAACGGTTGAACTCGCTTTCCAAAAACTAAACTTTTGTTCACAGACAGAAAGGTGTTTGGATTGTCCTGAGCATGCAGTGACACTTTGTGGATTATTTTCTGAGCTGGAGGCACTATAAAAACATTTCTCAAGGGAGATATAATGGAAACTGGAAAAGCAAAAACCAAACTACAAGGCAAGAACTAAACGCAAGTAGGTCACAGAAGTGATGACTTGGGATTTGACCACCTAATAAAGCAAGGTATTGATTCTGATACTAACATCACTGTAATACCTCTACCTTGCACTTTAAAGGAACACTTCATCAGTTAGCTGCCCTGTGTTACACTGACATCATGACGAAAATTAGATTTTCCTCACATGCCGTCATGGTGAATATAAACAATGCAAAAATGTGAAGACTTGTCATGAATTGAAATACAGAGAGACCATGTTTAACAGCAGCAAAACTATACCAAAAACATCACTTTACAAACTCTCACAAAACACACTGAACAAACTGAAAGCTATAATGGGCAACAGCAGACACCCTCTCCACAGCCTCCTGCAGCGACAGAGGAGCAGCTGCAGCAGTTGGCTCATCTCACTGTGTTTCAGAATAGCTGGGCTGCACTTGACGTCACGTCCTTGTTGAGCGGCGGGCGCGAAATACAAATGGAGGGCAGGAAGTGATTTTCTACCGAAGAAACAGCCTGGATAACGGTCAAAATGCTGATATTTTGCGCTGTGTGTGGTTGCTCAAAACGATCCAACCGAGAAAAAAGTAAGAGCTTTTATCGAGTGCCCAAGATTGTCGTCCACAAGGGGGAAAAATGTAAAAAGCTCACTGAAAAATGGATATATCTAATCTTGCCTACGCCCTGGATGCGTTAATGGCATTGCAGCATGGATAAACGCTCTGTACTGACATAAGAATTTGCACTGTTTAAATGCATACAATATGTGTTGAATGTAGAAGATGTAGCTTACATGTTGTTTTACAGTCACATTGTCTGGTTTGAGAGCTACAATATTTACTCAGGATTTTATGCAACATTACTGGAGTCCATGTTTTGAAACTAATTAAATAAAATTAAATTAAATAAAACTAAAGAAGAGAACTATAAAACACCCTTGCAGCTATTTTTGTAATATTCAGTATGATTATTATAGCAAGTGATTACATGACTAATTTCTTTGGAGGTAGTGGTTTAAAAAAAATCTTTTTTTTTTTCATTAGCTGCAATTTTTGTAATTTGTCAAAATTGGCCGCAAATTCAAGTTGGTTTTTTTTTGCCACGAGATCCTGGAGGGACTGAATATAAAATGTACACAAATTTAAAACAGAATAACACTGGTAAGAACAATTACATACTTAAAAAAAAGATTATAAGATACTAAGATATTAAAACCAATACAAACAACCAAAGGCCTTTGAAAACATGTACCTTTTAAGATTTGTCTTATAAGTGTCTTAGGGGAGCATCTGACTGGGAGTGGAAGGCTATTCCAGAACTTTGGAGCAAATGACACACTGGCACGATCTCCCTTACCCACCAGTCTCGGTTAAAAGACACTGATCTGCAAATCTAAGAGGTCCAGAGTTGGAGTGGGGGCAAGTTGTGCAATATATTGGACTGCCAGCCCATGTGCGGTTTCAAAAAACAAAAGAAGAACCTTAAAATCAATCCTGTAGCCAGTGCAGGTATGCTAGCACTGGTGTAATGTTGTCTCTTGCTGCAGCATTCTGCACCAGCTGCAGGAGAGACAAAGATGACTGGCCAACACCCAGGTACAGTTTTTCTTAAATAAATACAATGTAAATGTTAAAATAAATAAATAAGACATGACAGTACAAACAGTCTCATGCATGGCTAGCATGGTGTTCTACCCACGGGTGGAGAGGTTTTATACAGTAATGTTTTAGAGAAAATGTATATGTTAAGGAAGTACTGAGCACACAACTGTAAAAATAAGACTTGGATCATTTTGCATGAGTTGGGTAAGAATTTGTAAAGTGATGTTTTAGTGAAGCTGCTGCATTTCATGAATAATGTTTCCCTTTATCCGCTCACCGTGGGGGCATGTGAGAAAAATAAAGTTCTCTTCATGAACTTAACGCTACACGCTGATATAAAATGGTCATTTCATGGGTGAAGTATTCTTTTAATATAAATACCACAGAGATAAATGGGTTAAAATGGTTTCGTTTTGTGATTTGGGCGAACTAAAAATCCAAAAAAGACTATTTCTTGTGTCACTGGAAACAAATCTACCTCATCAGTCTGCTCACTGGACCCAGTACAGTATCTCTCACACTCTGTGGCTGTTATCTGTGTGCAGCCAGTCGTCCAGTCCTGTGGTTCCTGCGAGAGTTTCTGCAGTTCATATTTTCCATTTTTACACCTTATTCTTTTGTAAACCTGCAGTGTGAGGTCACCAACAGGATGAGCTTTAGTTCTGTAATCAGTAGCATAACGGCCGTCTGCGAGGACGAGGTCAGAGGTCAGAGGTTTACACACCACCTCTCTGCCTCGTAAAGCCGCCTCATAAAAGGAACTGGATCAATAACACACACACACACACACACACACACACACACACACAAAACAAAGAGAAGCTAATTGAGTATCATCTCTAAAAGTGTCCCATAAAACCTGTTTATAGATTTGCTATTGTTCTGTTCTTCCTCTGGGATGGTCATCTTAGTCATTTTGTTTTAAATATTTCAAATATACTTTATATTATGTATCAGATTATCTTATCATAAACATGTCCTACACTTTCTGAAGTCTGCCCTCACATAAACGACGTGTAAAGTGTTCAATGTGTACCTGCTGGCTCACTGGCAGTAACTCAGAGCAGCAGAGCGACGGCCCGCTGACATTCAGGTTTGACTGAAAGTGTAAATTAAATTTCCAGTGAAAGACGTTGTATCTGATCTCAGCAGCTGGAAGTCTCCCGGCAGCTTTAACTTCCTGTTTCAGAATGTTTTATGGCTGATGAGTATCGACCCCAGAGACATCAGTCATCTGAGGACTCAGTGGAGGAAGCAGCCAGCCTAAACACTTTAGGCCGCCGTCTGACGGACTTAACACTGTTTAGACAAGGGTTATTTTATCAGGCCTAAATAAAGGTTGTATTTGTGATTATTGCAGCTCTGAAAAATGAGCGATCTGTCTTTACAGAATCAGTGTCTGTGTGTTTTTCTGGACGATCCAGATAACACACTGAAGACAGCTTACATGGGGATTATTTGATTTTCTGTAGAGAGTAGCTCTAATTAAATAAAATAAGTGTCAAAATAAAACCAAAAAACTATCTGCATGGACAGAAACTACAAGAGAAACTGACCCTTTAAAAACAACCACTGGACCTCAGCTCTCCTCTAGATTAGTATTGTTGTGTTTTACTATACATTATTCACAGTAGTCGTGTTGTAGTTTTGGTCTTGCGATACCTTCACTCAGACTGCTGCTCAGGTTTTGTTTCCCAGCTGTCAGACTGTCTGACCAGCTCTTATTTTGAAGTATAACATCAGCCTTTACTTTTAATCTTCTCAGACGTGATCATCGTTCTTCCAGCTGGCAGAGAGTTTGAGAAACAAACTTTCTTTTTGTTGCTTCAGATTGCGTCTCTCCGCTGGGCAGGGATTGTGTCTGTCCATCACTCATAAAGTCTGAGATGTCAGGACTGAGCTTCATCCTGCTCAGACTAACTGGAGTAAACAGTTATGACGGTCCACAACCCGACCGGGATCTCACTTCGATGGTTGGAGGGTAAGTCTAACAGGGTGTGCAATGATTGGGAAAGTTATGAAGGAACTGGGGAGGAAGAAATCTCCTGTATACAGTTAAGATTTTCTTTGAGACACGTCCGTAATATTCGCTTTTTTGCTGTGAAAGATCAATGTTAAATTCAAAGTAAAGTTTAGTTGATTCAAAACACACATTAAACACACATTAAACATGGCTTAATAGAGACAATTTCAAACACAAGTACACAAATTAGCTTCACTATAACTCGCAGCATTCACAGACAAACACTTGTCTTTATCTGGACACGTTTTCCCACCAATACAACATGCTAACTTTATTAGCACAAGCCTATGGCATTTTACATTGTATAAATTAGCCTAGCTGCTACCAAAGTTTTCCTCTACTCATATGAAACCAGGGACAACAGCAGCATTTAACAAAGGTAACCTAACAAAATTTGGCTCCATTACAACTCACAACATTCACCGACAAAACGACCATCTACACTAAACAACGAGCTGAGGTTTCCTCTGCTCATATGATGCCAGGATAAATCACACACAAGACTTAAGATGCTATTTTTGTGGTTTCAGCTTACAGAAATAGACAGGAGGTCTGTGTCGCTGTGACGTGTAGTTACATTTCTGGGGAGGTGTCTGTTAGGCTACGGCGCAGGGTACGGTGTAGGTTACACAGCCTAGGCTCTGCGTTGTACAGTGTCGATTTGACCCAGAAGTATAAATCCTGCTCAAGTGTTATCCATGAATCGTTGTGCAATAATGTGAGTAAGCTAATGCTAATCATTGCATGGCACCCATCCGCAATGGCAAAGTCAACTGCTTAACTAACATTTACATACTATTAAAACATGGAGGCCAATTAGCTGTATCATTATCCAAGTGTAGGGACATTCTTGTGACATAACATCCACCTCAGAAACCACCGGCAAAATGCACCTAGCCATTTTAAAACTGCTGCTGACTTTGCAGCTACAAGGAAGCACAGAAAAGACCCGAAAACTTTCAAAGAATATTCTCAAGTGCAACTCAGTTTTTTGTACTAGTGGGTCCCTGCTCCATATCTCTTTGAGCTCAGGGGTCCTTGGCCTGAAAAATGTTTATGATCTCTGCTCTGAAAGATCGGGAAACATTTAGGAGGTGCTGTTATTTATAAGTTATTTCAAGCGATAAAGTGTTTTTTTTTTTACCTGGTTAGAAGAAAAAAGAAGTGGAAACTCTTTTTCTGTTAGATGGATAATGTCACCATCAGTGTGAGCGCAGCCTGAGAATGAATTAATCTGATTGTGAAGGCCGGCAGCTACAAGCTTTTCAACTTACTTACATTACATTGAGAATGTATTACAGCAAACTGAGCGCTGGTCAGCATCAATAAAGTCTTACACACACACACACACACACACACACACACAGAGCTGAGTCCTCACCCAGGGAGATCTTCTCTCCGGAGTCAGCGGGCAGCAGGAAGACGAGCAGAGCGAGGGTGGAGATGAGGACGCAGGGGATGAGGAGGTTGAGTCCGTAGTAGAGCGTCCTCCTCCTCATCACCACGGTGAAGGTCACATCGGGGTACGGCTCCTTACAGCAGTCGTAGAAACGCTCGTTCCTCCGTCCAGGAACCTCTGCAGACAAAACACCAACAACATCACTGAGACTGACCTCCAAAGGCACACAGAAACATCTGACACATACAAGTTTATCAAGACTGAATCTACCAACAGCCAGTTACAGCTCACCATCTTCCATTAAAAGTGTTCACATATAGTCCTTTTAAAACAAACTCGGTCCTCTTAAAGTGCACCAAAAAGTGGACCAACAGAAAAAGGACTCAGTTCACGTTGTCAGTTCATTTGAACGAGGACTCAGTTCTCTTGACAAATTTAGATACTTTGCAGATTAAGATTATTAAAACACAATATAATCAATTTATAAATGATGACGTATTATCAAAGATTAAAACTACCCAGCAGTTTATAAAGTCAATAAAATGAGCTCCACCTTTACCAGCTGCAACATTAAAGTGATGAATACATTAATGCATCAATAAGTATACTCCAATAATACAATGTATATTATTCTGAAATGGGACAAAATGAGTACTTTGGTAATGGAGCAATGCCTGCGAGCTAGTTCAGGCATATTAACTCGAGCTGCACTGATTCATACACACACGTGCAGAGATGGGCAAAAATACATCATCTTCTGTGGTATTATTTTTAAAGAGATTTTTTTCATGTTACAACAAAATAACGTTTCTGTTATAACATATTTTTCTTGTAAATTCTACAAAATATTCACTTTTTTTCAAAAAGAAAAAAGAAAACAGAAAAGAAAAAAATGTTAAAGCAACTTAGTTTGTTACAAAATCAACATCTCTTTAAACTATAAATGTGTCTCATTATAATTTTATGACAACAAGAAAAAAGATCCAGTAAGTTCCTTATTTAACACACATCACATAACACAGTCATATAAAATGACAAAATCAATAATTTAACATCGGTCATTTGTATGTTTCCTCCTTCATGTTGCTGTTTTTCTCTCTGTGGTGTAAATAAATAAATAAATAAATAAATAAAGACATAATAAAATGATTGACATGTACAGCGTAGAAGCTAAATTCAGCTTCCCTGGTGAGCTGATCCTGTATCAGAAGATCAGAGCTGTAATTTAAAACTCTGGAGTGCTTCATGAACCAGTAAAAGTGTTTTGAAATCAGCTCTGTATCAGATTAGAGGCAGTGCAGAGATCAGAGAGCTCAACTGATGTTCAGTTTTCTTGGTCCTTAATATAGAATTTGAGCTGCAGCGTTTTGAAAGAGCTGCAGCTGTTTGAGAAACATCTGATGTGTTTCTACTATTAAAGTTCTCCTAATGAGAAAACACAAGATAAATGAAGCCCACGTGTGAAAGGAAGCCATGTCAGCAGAGAAAACACAGATGATAAATAACATTAAAAGTGTAGGTTAGAGAGGAACACTGAACACCAGCTGTAGTCACACGAGCTGCTCGACCTGCAGGAACGAAGCCATTTCATCTCAAATGGCTCAGAAAGGTAATTTATTCCTCCACAGGAGAGGTATTTAAACATTTCACACTGAGTCAGATCCTCCCCTGGTGCTGCTGCGGGGAGGCATGGAGTCGACACTAATGAGGCCTGCTCAGGTTTTATTACTGGAATAATAATCTGTTGTCATAATGTGTGTGTGTGACAGGGAAAAAAATCCAAAAAATAATCAATGATGGATTTTAAATACACATAAATGGTGACAGGAAAATAACAACTAGAAAAAAAGAGAATTTGAATTTCTCTCTTTGTTCTATCATCTGTCTTTACTCCTCACAGTTGTCCGTCTATTGTCTGGATGCTGTGACCTTTGACCCTTCGCCTCCATAATACTGCCAAACACAGTAGAAGTCTCACTGGATGAGACAATCATAAATCAATAAAATTATATAAAAAGGCAAAAACTCTCAGCCATAACAACTGTAATGTTCAGATAGCATAAAACATTGTTACAAGCTTTTATTTCCTTCAGTCACTGAAGATGAAGCTATTGAATGATGTATGATTTCAGCTGCTTGATCTGACCCCAATATCCGAATACTGGTAGCCTGTCTTAGAAAGGGACTCTGGGATTTTTTCGGACCTAATTGTATTGCGGAGGTTTGCACAGCGGCGACCGGATCTTTGCTCTCAAACCACAAAAAAGGCTGTTGTGTACAGCCTTTATAGACTGAGCTGAGTAGTGATGCGCGGGTTCACCCGTAATCCGCGGGACCCGCAAATGGACCTGCGGGTCGGGCAGCAGTGATCGTCTGTTAAATCGGTCTGTAAATGATACTTTGACATTATTGGCTATTACTGTCATGGCATCTGAAGGTACTGATGTGTTGAGCAGGTGACAGTCCGCAGTCGTCACCTGCTTGGTTAAACAATAATTTATTGTACAAAACGGGGGAAACAAACGTTGACAAAAACGGTTCCATAATTCATATTAAATTCAAAAGATAAAAAAAACCAGCTACGAGTTAGAGGGAATAGTGATAAAGTGGTAAAACTTGGCATTGATCCACAGCCTCAGACGGATGCGCTCAAGCATGCCGTGCACACAAGCTCCGTTGGTAGGCTATACTATATTCTTTTTACATTTTTAACAATGCAATTTAAAAGTTTTGATTTTATTGATAACCTACATTTACCAACAACAAAAAGACTACATTTAGCACCAAAAAAAATGTTAAAAAAAAAAAAAGTAAATAAAAATAACGAATATCGAATACCAAATTTCCATAACGAATACCTACCCATAGAAACGAATATTCGAATATCCGAATATTTGGGTACAGCCCTAAAAACAAGCAGACCCAAAAAGTGGGAAGCCGACGACCCAGCAGGCTTTAAGTGGTAAGAACTTCCATACAAATAAACTGCCTTGAAGCATCAATGACAGCCAAACACAGCGTCTAACTGAGACTGGCAGACGTTTGTTAAAATGTGTAGCCAAACCTGGCAAGAAAATTCAATTTAAGTTTTACCGTTAATAAAGAGGCGGGGCGAAGCACATGCTGGGAAGGGGTGCGCTTCAATTAACAATTTAAAAGGGAGCAACACCGGTGGACTCGTCATGCAGCACAAAATCATTTTATCTTGATATCTTGTTTTGAAAATCAAGGGAAGGCAAAATCATAATTGAAAATAAAATCTGACTAATCGCCCAGCCGCAGTACATCCCATAATACAGCAGTGCTAATAGCTCTTCTTAGTACATCAGCAGTAAACTTTGTCACTAGAAGAAAGTTCATGTGGTCCAATCTCAACTTTTAAGAATAAGAATCATTGTGTTTTTGTAACCTCAGAATGAGCCGTTTATATCTACATGGGCAGCGGGTCCTCGTCCATGGAGATCATCATGTTTCTACAGTAGCCCAGAACAGCCAAACTACACACTGGCTCTAGATAGGGACATTTCTGGATTCCTGTTTTCCTGTTTTTGCGTCTCCCACCATAGTTAGCAGCCTCTCTGCAACGAGAGCATCGGAAAACACTGATTTTAGTTTAACATGAAGCTGCTATTTTATGTGTTGTAACTGGTTTAAATCAGCCGGTCTGTTTGTTTTGAAGAGCAAGAGACCGGTGTAGATAATTTTGCTCAAGACAAAAACGTCCCTAACAGTTGTTTTCTGGCTCTGTGAGCTCCGCACCATAACTTCCACTTTCCCTTTTTCTGGATATTTTACTGATGAATTAGTGGAAGAAGTGGCCAAAAGGAAAACCCTGCTTCTATCTGATCCTCCACATACTGTAGGAGTTCAGGATGCCTGGCTGCGTTTCATTTCCCTTTACATCGCTACATTGCTACATTGCTCACTACATTGGTTTTAATCTCCTCTATAGGCGTTGAAGGGGGGAGGGGAAAGGGGTAAATGGGAAACATGCTGCTGAGATTTTCAATTAAATTCCCTGTGAACGGCCCATTGGCTGAACGGCGTCTCTGGAGGAGGCTCTCTTTCATTCTCTATCTCCCTCTCCATTCCATAATCGCTTTCATCAGCTGGCGCAAACAGAGGAGCTGCAGCTCCCCTGAGACCGACGACCGTCCTGCACTCATCATCATTAGTCTCCGCCAGCAGCTCGGAGCTGGAGCTCTGATCTGTAGGCTGCCGGTCGACCTGCAGAGAGCTCAACTGTGTGTGAACGCTACACACTGCTATCACGATGCGGACAGGTTGTTATTTAAAGGAGGAGTAACATTCAGGAAAATACACTAAGCTTTCTTTTTCGGGAGTGAAAGACTGTGTGAGCATCATGTCTGTGTGTTAACTACAGAGCAGCGGTTAGCCTAGCTTAGCATAAAGACTGGAGGCAGTGGGAAACTGCTAGCCTGTCCAAAAGTTCAAGCATTTCAGAAACCCTAACTTAAAAAAGCTGAAAAATTAAGCTAACACAGAAGTGCCAAAAACTGCAGTTCCTCTAATGGCCACTTGAGGCTGGTTCCAGAAGAGAGTCAATCCCCACAGACCCCATGTTAAAATGCTCAACTTTGCAGCAGAAATAAACATGTTTACAGCCTGGTACAAAAAACAGTTTTGGTCTCTATAGCTAATTTCAACATTCGTGAAAACTGCATGGGACCTGACTTTTTATTTAACCCACCCAAAATAGCCTCTTGGCTAATTCTGGCATTTTTATATCATGTGTATTTATTAATTTGCCCTGTTCCTTCTTAAATACACTAAACTGAAACTGAAACTGAGGTTTGTTCAAATTGAGTAAACAGTTTACCAACATGACAAGATAAATATATCAGGTTTAGCTGAGTAACATCATGTTAGCATCGCTTGGCTGCCTGAACCACATAATCCAGCCTGTTCTCATTCCCAGGGCATCAAATATGGCAGCTTGGGCAGTGGCCACCTGTGTCCTTTACTGACACACAACCCACCCTTTGGTGTCTGTATCAGACGCCCTGGGTTTTCAGCTAACTCCAATGTAAACCCATTTGCAACAATGACGTAGAGTAAAAAATCAGAAAGTCTGTGTACAGAGGAGGTCGGGGTGATGGAATGATCAAACAAACGCAGGACATTCACCCAGGAGACTGTGTCCTGTGAGAAATGTGAAGTTTTTTAAAACTACGTTACACCTTTAATTTACTAAGTAAAGTCCACGTAACAAACAGTTATTTTAACGCAAACCAAGGTCTTTTTTTCTAAACCTAAAGTAGTTTTAGTGACAAGAGCTATATTTCCTGTGAACACTGGAGTTTATTTTGAAGAGACACTGCATAAAAAACGGCGGAAATTCCCACACCTGTTTGCCTTTTTGTCTTTGCCTTCTTTGACTCTGATAAAGACACAGTGGTGTTAAAACGTTTCTCTGTTTACACAATTAAAGGCTGAAAACAAAGTGTTCCAGTCTCTTCTTTTTCCCTTGGAGGCAAGCCCTCTCTCTCCTGCTGCTGACCTGAGCTGTATGGCTGCTGTTGTGTTTAAAGTGAAGACAATAAAGGCAACAGCGGCTCATAGTCTGAAAACACCTCAACACACAAAACTTTAATTTTCATTCTAATTGAGTTGCTAAAGTTTCCAAAGCACCAAATATGTTATGGTTTAACGAGGAGTTGGAACAAGCGGTTAGAGAATTTCAGGAATTATAGGAAGAACTGTTCTGTCGATTAAAACTAAGCTTTGAAGGTTGAATATGAGAGTAAATAACCTGAGTTGCGACCCCCTGACCTCCATGCTCACAGTCAACTACTTCTTGTTTGTAGTCTCTTCTACCGCCGCGGCATCTGCAGTGATACGGACATTATGCTGGACCGTCGTGGTGAAGAAGGAGCTGAGCCAGAAGGCAAAGCTTTCGATTTACTGGTCCATCTACGTGTCGACCCTCACCTATGGTCATGACCTATGGGTAATGACTGAAAGAATGAGATCATGGATACAAGTGGCTGACATGAGTTTCCTCTGTGGGGTGTCTGGGCTCAGCCTTAGAGATAGGGTGAGGAGCTCAGACATCTGGAGGGAGCTTGAAGTAGAGCTGCTGATCCTTCGCGTTGAAAGGAGTCAGTTGAGGTGGTTCGGGCATCTGATCCGGATCCTCCTGGGCGCCTCCTGTTAGAGGAATTCCCAGCACCTCCAACTGGTAGGAGGCCCCGGGGCAGACCCAGAACACACTGGAGGGATTACATATCTCTGGCCTGGGAACGCCTCAGGGGCCACCAGGAGGAGCCGGAAAGTGTTCCTGGGGAGAGGGACGTCTGGAATACTTTACTCAGCCTGCTGCCCCCGCGACCCAGCTTCGGATAAGTTGAAAATGGATGGATGAATGGATCTTCCATCTGATCCTCCGCTGTTATCTGCCTTGTGACACACTGTGCTACAGTTTGTTACTGTAAGTCGCTCATTTTTCTGACTCAATGAATGTCATTTTGATTTTGATGCAGTTTAACGAGGATAACGAGGCAAAAATAATGTCCTGTAAATCTCCAGAGCTTCACATGTAATCCTGTGGGAACACACTAGTACACGGACAGTAGACATGAAGTAGATATGTGCGTGATCAGACAGCTTTATGACTGCATTAAAACATCAATCTAGAGTCATCTGTTCAGGAGGAACCAGGAGTTTTCTGCCTCGCAGCATCGCATGATAAAATCAGAGCGGCTAAAGAAACCACAGCTGAAGTTAGACTCCATAAATGTCACTCATTGGTCACGCTTTGTTGCGTGATCTGGCATTTGTGAGCGGGCGCTGGTCTAAACAGGCCCTGCAGGCAGCAGCTCTTGCTTTAGCCTTCAGCTTCACTGAGCTGCTCGCAGCAGCAGGAGGATTTAATTAGCAGCAGATTAATGCTGGATGGGAACGCAGATCTCAAACTCCTCAGCAGACAGACGGGTTCCTCTCAGCTGCTCCCAGGTTTTAAAGGCCCAGTCTGCAGGCCGCAGTGTTCCGCTTTAACAATTACATACGGCCGCTGCTGGGGAGAAAACTCCTTAATGTATGTTTTTAGGAACTCATTAGAACAATTTTGTTTGTTTAGCTGGGAGGCTGCTGCACACTCAGTCGGGGATCTCACCGTGAAATTAACCTCCTAAAGTTTCTTCCCCTTTAGGAGTTTCTCCACCTGGTGCCAGATAAACTGTGTTCGGACCAGAGGAACGTTTTCATAGTTCTAAGAACCCTCAGTGATATTGTGTCAGCACTGCAAGAGCTAGGAACGATGGTCCATAGAGTGTCATTTTGAGGGACTTTTTTAGCTCCTATTTAAGCCTTTCAGTGTCCAGAATTGTTTTGGGGCATTGTACCTTTCTGGATACATTACATCTGTACATTTCGTATGTATCATTGGTTTCTGTATTAATGGGCTGACTTTGTCATCTGGAGGTGGAGGGGACGGTGGATGACTCACCCAGTTGAGACTAGTCTTGTCATGATACCAGAATTTCAGTAGTCGATACCAATACCAGTAAATTTCCACGATTCTTGATAGTCATTTGATACCATGATAAGAATCAACAAACAGAACTTGTGTATTTCTAAATTCACTATTTTATTAAAACTGTTTCAAACTTTAACTCTAAGGCCTCATTTACACCGCAAGCGGTCCATAAGTGTAGCAGTAGCGCCCATGTATTTACACCAAAACCGAACAGACGCGTCATGCAGCGGCCGCTGCTGTCCCATCAAAATACAAACCACTCCCGAACAGTTGGTGGCTGTAGTGCACCGTGTTTGCAAATGTCCATTAAACCCCAAAGAAGAAGGAGTTTGGACCCAAAGCCCAGGGTGGACAGGTTTGTGCACCAGTGAATATTCCAACGCTTGGAGAATTAATATTCAGCACTAAAAATGTGTAAGTACATAAACCATGTGCCTGTCACTCACTTGGTCAAGGGGGAGAAATCTACGGTGGCTGAGAGAGGTCACAACACATGCAAACTTGTGTTTTTTGTTGAATATCGCAACCATTCGCTTGCGACTTATGCAAAAAATCGCCGTCTCCTCTATTTTCGAGCTTGCTCGCGAAAGCAGCGCTACTCGAGCAGCGCATAGAATGGATGTGGTGTGAATGCTCTAACCTGATAACATGCTCGCCAAAATGAAAACGTGAGTAAACAGCGACCATTCGCATAGCCCTCACGAATGGTCACTGTTTACTCGCTTGTGGTGTAAATGAGGCCTAACCCCCTCCACACACGACTCCTACTACCTGACTTTTTGACAAGCTGAGGTGTTGTGGCGCCAGCAGCACTTGTAGAAGCCATTGTTTCTAGCAAAGACAACAGAGAACAGGCGTTCTTCTTTGGCGCTCGTCCTCGGCACCGACGCGCATATATTGCCCCCGTCAGTTCCGACAGGAAATGACACGGCTCACTGAGGGCAAAGTTGTATCTGGTACTTACGGTACCTAAAAAGGCAGGTACCAATGTATTTTTTGGGTGATTGCAACGACTTGGTACCGAAGTATCGGTTCTCATGACAACCCTAGTCCAGAGGCCTGCCAAGCTTCAGACCACAGTTTGAGATCAACACGCAACAAAAAACACATTTTTTTTAGCATCCTGTGGCTGTGTTTCCGGCCAGGATAGTGTCATGAAAAGGATATAGAATAAAATAAGATAGTCGGGTCCAGCCCCAACAGGTGCAGCCGCTATTTTAAAATACCTGTTAGCCATGAAAACAATAGATAACACAAAACACAAACAAGCATACTGAGCATATAAGTGACGGTGGAAATATAATGTGATTTTGACTTGTCAAAGCAAAGTGGTGTGATGCAAATGGAAAGACGCCCTCGCAGGTGTGTGTAGTGGTTTGAAAACACCCAGTGATCACGTTAGACATCCTGATAACTGAATTATTTAGACGAGGTGGATTTTTCTTTTCTTGCTCCTTTTCCCATTCCCCTCTTTTGTCCTTTAAATTCTTCTATAAAAAGAAATGGTTTTCCCAATTTGATGTGGAGGAACTTGACTCGTCTGCACAGAGTCCTGACCTCAATCCATCCAGCATGAGTCAGACCTCATCACCTGACACCAGCGGGTGACCTAAGAGTGGAGGCTGTTGGAGCAGCAGGTTGATGCTGCTGCTGTTAAAATCACATGTTCAACTGGAGCAATGTGCTCAGTGGATTGCAGATTTACACCACGCAGATGCTCGAGCTGATTGTCGCCACTCAGGACAATTCATGTAGCCTAATTTCAGCAGACGCTCCACAGCAAGTTTTAGAAGCTATAAAAACACACACCTTGTTTATTTTTGCTGGAGCCTTGGAGCGTTGCGCAGAGCAGATCAAGTTTTCCTGCTAACAGGCACTGTATGTGAAATGTAGGTACATATAATTACGTCGGGTGAATGTATTTTTAATAACGAAAACACAGCCACAAATCTTTGATCCATGTCTTTCATAACTGGACTTTGAACCGTATTAACTTCCTTTGTATGCTACAGCACAACAAAGTCGGAAAAAACAACAATAAACACAATTAAAACAGACACACAAACAGTATAATTGTTGCTCCTGGCTCCATTACCGTTACCATGGTGATGAAGATAACAAAAATGGTGACTAATTCATCGTGTATCGTGTCTAACTTTAGCAGATCAGAATGTATTAGGTATGGAACTAATCTGCAGAAGTTCAAAATGAGAGCAAACTTTTAAATGGATGTCACTTTTTGAGGTTCAAAATGTGTCCTGCAACAGACAGTAAGGCTTGTTGTTTTTAGCTGAGATGATTTCTGGAAAACGTGCAGCTCCTACTGGCTGGTTAGGAAGGGTGAGGAGTCATCAGTCAGTGATGGTATAAAACAGTTAATAAAACAGGTTTTTCAACAACTATGAATCACCGCAACCGTGAGAGGTCCTCGAGCACACAGTCATAAATGTGCACACAAAATGGGAGGCTGAATGGTCCAGTGGTTTGTGAGATTAGCTGCGCACAGACAGAAACACACTCACACACTAAAACCCCTTTTCGACAGTCATGTGCTGGCTTGGTTTGGGCCGTCAGCCCAGCGCCGCAGGGATTTGCATTTCCATTACAACAGGGCTACCTTCTTGAAGATGAGTCTTCAACTGATGAGAGTTTGTCTGGAGGGATGATTTTTAAAAGCGGAGTGCTGATACACAGTTAAAGTCTCCTGTTATTTTTGCAGCATGTGTTTTTCCCCAGCAGGGCAGGTAAAAGAAGTTGGAGGTGAGCTGTTTGCAGAGGCACAGTAGCTCTTCATCAACATCTCACTGTGGCTGTTTATGATTTTACTCGTCCTCCCTGCTGTATTATTACACTGGTCTTAACTGCAGAAAAGCCACTAACAAAGTTCAGCTAATGCAGTGATAAATACATTTTATTGCCTGTAGATTCTGTACACTAAAAATCCCCCAATATTTTGTTATGTAAAAACTTTTATTGTGAAGTAGCAAAAAGAGGAGATGTTGAGTTTTCGAGCAGGAACTTCACACAGCTTCTAATACGGCTGATAGCGAACATGAAACAGTAAAATAAAGTAAAAACTGGACGCAGGAGAGAAACTAAACTCCAAACCACAGAGATTCAGTTAGAAGCTACAAAAGCACTGAGAGCTGAACACAGAGACTTTTAAAAACACCTTTCTCTCTGGTCTCCTGCAGACAGAGGTGAGTACAGTCTCCAACACACACACTTGCTTGAGGTGGAGAAGGGGGCCTTTGGGGGCTCGCTACAGTCGTAAAGACGTCACCACTACACACCTGAGGGCGGGTCGCCCTGCTTTTGGACCTACTGCTGAGGAGGTCCATCTCCAGCACAGCTTGGCACGGCATGTTTAAACTGATAGTAGAAATGCAAATGGGTGCGGTGTGGCTTGACTCAGCGCGGCCAAAAGTTACAGTGGAAAAGGCAGATAACACTTGGCGGAGGTCAGTGTCATGTAAGTAAATTTCAAGCTCCTGTTTTTTTACCATGGTGTTTAATAAAATTATTGTTGATTTCTAGATACGGAGTTTACAGGGACTTTATAACTGCGGATGTTCAGGTGTAAAAGGGAAATCAATGAAACTAAATAAGCATCCCGTCTTAAAAATGCTGCAACAGGCCAGAGTGACAACAAACAATCAAACAAACAAACCATACAACAAACTAGACGGCCACTCGGAGAGCACAGGCTCGGCCAAGGTCAAACGCCTTGTCTTGCAATGTTAACGAAAGTAAAAAATAATTTGCGTATCCACCCAAATTTAATAGGTTCCTTCTACCAAGTTCCATAAAATCAGGCCTGTAGTTTTTCCAAATCCAACTGGTAAACCAACAAACTGAACTGAAAACATAACCTCCTTGGCGAAGGTAATAAAACACAAAATATTTCAGCCTCATGTCTCCGTTAACGTGCTCTTACCCACGAGGTCCCACTCTCCGTTAGCGATGTATCCGGTGATATCAGCCTCGATCATCTGCAGGTCCAAAGACCAGCCGCCGTACGTCCACGAGCCGAACTTCAGGTCACAGCGCTGCACGTCAAACGGAAACCAGCGGACGTCAATGTAACAGGTGCTCTTAAATATTCCTGAAATCAAGATAAGAGGAAAAAGTAATTACAAGCTGCATGGAGGAGATAAAGAAGTAAAAAGTAAACTGTGGTGGGAAATACAAAGAAGGACAAAAACAAACTTAATAGCCTCAGAATAAGTTGCAAAAGAAGTTGAAAATAACATTTATGTTTGCAGGAGATCAATATCGAATCAAAGTCAAAACTAATACATGGAAAAATACAGAAAAACACCCCGGAGGAAGTAATGAAAAATATGAAACCCCAAAACGTTGAAGAAAAATAAATTACACACAACAGAGAAAAAAAAATGATTTGGCCTGCAGGAAACACTCGACTGAACACAGAATCAAGAAATAAGAATAGAAACATAATAACTCCCTCAGACAGAGGACGAGCTGCTGTTTACCAACTGATTTCAGATGGCAATGCATCGAACGAACTCTGTGTTGAAAAGAAGATAAAAAGTGTTTTAAAGTTGATTTTTTCCCCCAGCGGGTAAACAAGAAAACACGTCTGGTGTCCCTCGGAGAATCCATCAGTCTGCTCAGGAGCACTGTGTTTGAGGTTTCCATTAACTTTGTGAGGATCAGCTGGGAAATCCAATCTGTTCCCAAACCAGCCTCCAAAAAAAGATGAAGGTTTAATGATCCCTGAGGAGAAATCAGGACGCTGCTGCACCACAGAGGAACAGGATACAGCAAAGAAGGTAAAAATACAATATTAAGAATAGAGCTTCCTGTGATGACTCATAGCTGAGACAGAACTAAGGAGAATGTGGTGAATTATATAAGAAAAAAAATATGGATTATAGTTTTATCAGAAGCAGGATTATTACAGAAAGACCTAATTAATATAGATATATAATATATCAAATAAAAATAGGTGTAAGTTGTTCTTAAAAGTTCCTCCTTAACTTCGATTGGTTTGTAGAACTCACCAAATTGGAAAATGAGCTACACTCACTGGTCACTGGCTAGTACCAGGCTGGACCATCTTTGCCTTCAGAACTGCTTTAATTCTTGGTGGCATACATTCAACAAAAAAACCCGAATTGGATAATGAGAAATATTCTCCTTTATGGCTTTTTATTGGTAAATCATTTACTTTTCTTTCAGTCTTTTCTGTTTGTTTTTATAAATATATAGTTCTGTTAAATCTGATCTTCTGTCTTGCTGCTCAAACCTGAAGCCTGAGTTCATCTCTGTCACCACCGCCCCTCCCAACTCACACCAATCAATGTCAGCTGTCAGTGATAATAGAGCTGTTACGACTTTTATTGGTTATTGATTTCTGATCGGCTGATGGGTTTCCCTCCTCTTCCTGACATGTTGTGGTTCGGCTATAAACTGTTGGTCAGTCTGCAGATTGATGTTGTTTGTTTCAGTCTGTAAAGCTGCAAGAAATGTTTGTTCTGGTGTTAATTATATGGCAAAACACAGTTTCTTTCCGTGGTGAAATATGGAATCAAGCTCCAACATTAACTGTAAAATAAGCAGTACTAATATCCTCTCATTGTTATTGTAGGAAAAGACTTCCTGTGACACTTTTACAGTGCATGTTTATGGTTATGGTTTTGGTCTTTACTGCCTTTTGATGTTTGTGTCCAAATAAAATATTAAATAAAAAGATGAAAAATAAAATTTTAACTCTCCGTGTTACACAGTCTTGTTTCTGTGAGCTGCCTGGTTGAAAGTCATGACGAGTCTCAGGTCATCAGTCAGGACCGTAACTCCTCCTGACCTTCTCCTGTTGACCCCTTGACCTCATGCTGACTCCCCCGCCCTCCATCAGACCTCCATCAACCGCAGGCTACATATCTGTCAGCATTTGATGAAGTCGTTCACCAAAAGCCCTCACAGGAAGTGTGGTGCTCTTTACTGGGTGTTGTAACGATTTCTAAAGACAAACAGTTAATCTGTAGAAAACAAACAGTCCTGTCGTTGTTATATTTTAGTCTGGAGCAAAGTGATCGATCTTATTTACAGTTGACTTTATTCTCTGATCGTGAAAGGGTTAATCAAACAGGCATGGCGGCTTGTCAGTCATAGTTTAGGTGTGTCATCAGTGGGAGTGGCCTCTGGGTGTTACCTGGTGGCAGGTACTGGCAGTACCCAGTGGAGTTGACCAGGATGTTGGTGTGGAAGGAGGCATCGAACCTGTCATCAGCACTGTGGAGACACACAGATATACAGTCAGTGTCCATCAGAGGGCGCCGAGTGGGGAGTAAATCATAGTTTCATCAAGGCTACAGCTGATCACACACACGTTTGTCCTTATGTACTTGTGAGGACCCTCACTGACATAAATTATTATCTGTAACAGTCCACTGAGGCGGCCGCTGGAAATAAAACCCACAACGCTCTGTGAAGATTATTCTTGTAAAGGTCTCATTAGACACACTGAGAACTATGTTCTCATTTTAAAATGTTCTCTTTTTCAATAAATGCACTCACTTTTAATAAATATCATTACTTCCCCAAATGTCTACATCATTCAGAATGTCCTCACTTTTCAGTAAATGTTTTCTCTTTCCCGGAACGTCCTCATAGTTCAAAATGTCCTCACTAAATATATATACATTTTTTCAGAAAATGTCGTCACTTAAAAAAAAATCAACATAGTTCAAACACCCTCACTAACTTGTGAGGGTTAATGTCCTTACTTTTAAATTAATGTCATCATTTTCCCCAAATGTTATAGTTCAAAATGTCCTAACTTTTTCAAAAATGTCCTCATAGTTCAAAATGTCTTCACTTTTTCAAAAATGTCCTCACAGTTCAAACGTCTTCACTTTTTAAAAATGTCCTCACAGTTCAAAATGTCCCCACTAATTGGCCTAACTTTTTTTTTAATGTCCTTACTTTTCACTTTCCCCAAATTTCCTCATAATTCAAAATTTTCTCACTTTTTCAAAGAATGTCTTCCGATTTTAAAATGCCCTCGCTAAATGTCCTTACTTCCCGAACACGCTCACAGTTTTCTACATTGTTGTCATTTTACAAAATTATCTTCACTTTTTAAATATTTCATTTTCTAAAGGTCTAACACTCAGATATGTCCTTGCAAAGAGTGCAGTACAAGTATACACACAGACAGATACTCTATAAATTAACACTCCCCAGTGAAACCTTGCAACCTTGCAGATGGTGAATTTTTTAAAAACTAAGAAAAACAGCCCCATTTTCTGAATAACAATTTAAAAATTTATCTAAACTGATTTTTAAACCTGTAGTTTTGGGGCCATCTAACACTTTTGATTTAAAACCAAAAATAAACAAATAAATAAAAATAATTTTAAAGACCTGTAAGAATTCCCCAAAAGTGAATAGAAGAATAAAACTAACAAAACAACAAACATCAACAGTAAGTTAACACAAGATCAGGTCTGTGACTGCAGACTGAACTCTTCTTGTGATGCATTCAAGAACCGTAACACACGCACACACACAGAGCCGAGACTTCCTGTCAGTATCATTCTCCTGCTGCAAACACACCAGACTTCAGACCAGCAAACAGACCTGCAGCTCTCTGCCTTTACTGCTGTTTTTGTGGGAAACAGCTGTTCTGCTGTCTGCGTCATTACTAACCCGTAAATATGATGTTCATCATCGAATTGAACGCAGCCTGTTGACCTGCAACACTTCCACTCAACACGTAAGCAAAAACTATTTAACATATCAAGAGACAGATGACAGTTTTTCTTTTTCCAGAGAGCACATCATATTTGATTCTTGTTGCAGCTGAAATTTTCATACAAAAATAAATGTTTTCATGTTTTCTGTGTGATATTCTGAGGAAAAGAAACAGACATGGGTGTGTCGTCTTGGGGTGTGTTTAGGATACTTAGGCAAAGTGATATTTTATGGCAGCAAAAAACAATGCACTAATGAAATGAAAAACTTAAGTCAGAATGGTGCGGTATTTTCCTGCTATTTAAAGGGCCCATTATCATGAGAGTAAAATGTGTCTACAGGGGTGTATTCACATGTGTACACTTTGCTTGTTACACACAGGGCCATCTGGATGGGTTGTGCTCGGTGTTATCAGCCAATATATCGCTGTCTTTTCTTTATTTTAATCTCTCAAATACATCTCAGTATTGGACTCAAAATAAAGATAAAATGAAGATAAAACATTACAGTCACCATGTTAACCTGCTTCCAACATGTTAAAAACAAAGCTAACAAGTGAACATAACTTCTGCTGTGAATCATCCAGAAACGTTCGCTTTTCTCAGGATATGTACAAAGTGGACTGAGTGGGCGGAGGAGCATGTTGGCTCAAAGAAGAAAACTCTGAAGTAAAACTACAGTAAGTGTGCTGTAAAGTTGACCCTGTGCCCAAATAATAATTCAAAGTCAGACTGTGGTGCCGTTCACTGGCCCCCTCTCATTAAAGCCAGCCGGGTCAATATTCCCTCTGACGGTACCCCCCTCCCCTCCCACACACACACACTGCGCTCCTAAACACGGCTCAGTTAATGAGCTGAAACGCTCGTCAGCATCCAGCAGCGAGCCTCCCACAGCCAGCAGCTCTGATGTGTGAGTTAACAGTGAGGTATTAATCCTGACAGGGAGAGGACTGATCTTCAGGAGGGAATTAGCTGAATTAGCTTGTTTACTGAATCAGAACTGAGGGATGAAAACGAACTGTGAGTTGTCTTTAGCCTCGTTCAGGGCGTCTCACCGTGAACTAAAACATGCTCAATCCACCGCAGACAAATTGATCCAAGCAATGTGTCGTCTGGGTGGGATAAAAAAAGAAGTTGGATGCCCGTCCAAGAAGTTTCCCTCGTCAACAGGATTGTTCTTTTCTGACTTTTTATATTTAAAGAAGAAAACTGAGTACGCAGAATTTCACAGGGATGAATATTCAGTGTCAGAACAAAACAAGTGACTTCAAATAATGCAAGTGATTGTCACTGATATGGCACCAAACCCCTAACTGCCTGGGTTGCCTGTCCATGGGCTGTGACATCTCTCCATTTACAGCTTGTATCGGGCCTGTGTGATATGACAGAGTAATTCTTTGTCTTCTTTCTGCTTATAAAGACATGTAAATCTGTTGAAAGCTCCAGACTGAAAGAGTACGTGGACCTTGAGTTGAGATTGTTTCGTCAAGTATCTTAAAATTATTTAACGAAGCAAGTTTTTCCAGAAATTTTAAACAATTCGGGTGTAAACTGGTGCTGTCTGGTCAAATTTTACAAATAGTGACATTACAAAAATAAGAATAGTTCCAAGTTAAATGTTCCAGCAGATACAAAGCACAGTGTTAGTTAAAGTGCAGCTCAGATAAATTCAGAGCTCACAGTGAAGCAGTGTGTGCAGCTGTGAGGGCTCGTACCTGTTGTACAGCAGGATGTCAGGCCTCCAGATCTGACTGTCTGGGAATCGGACGTTGGTCACACCTGGATAGTCAGACATGTTCCACTGAAGGTAGAAATCTGTCCAGTACTGAAAAAGCAAAACACACACACATTGATATTAATACTAATGTTCACACCACTCTGTATCCACACTCACATTTTTTTATATCTTGTTTCAGTCTCTTGTGCACATAGAAGTGATGTTTTCTGTTTTTGAAGTTAGCATTTGCTTTTAGCTGTGTGCAGAGTGAAAATGGAACTTCAAACTTTTAATTTTTACTGTTGTCTTCTGTGTTTTAATGCATGTCTCAATTAGTGCCTCAACATACACCATCAGCCAAAACGTTAAAATCACTGACAGGTGAGTGAACAACACTGATCATCTTGTTACAGTGCAGTGTTCTGTTGGGAAACTTTGGGTTCTCACATCCATGTGGTTGCCACCTGACACGCTCCACATGGATAAACACCAGTGCCATTGACCAGTGCCGTTGCCAAAAGGGGGTTTACTTAATCTGTGTCTTGTGAGTAGATATTGGCACATATTGGATAGCGACCCACAGACTTGTGCTGCATTCTCTACTCCACCAAGAAATTTTTATAAAAGATCGGTCAGTCTACAAGATTACCTCGTGAGAGACCTACTCATTTCATGTCTAAAATTGCTTCTGGAAATTTTCCATGTCATAATTGTGTACACTGTTACTCTATGGTCAAAGGTAACACATTTTCTCATCCAAAGTCCGGAGTTGACATTAAAGTCAGAGGCAGAATCACATGCACACAAAACATGTTGTTTATCTGTTAAAATGTGCGTGCGATTTATATTATGTTGGTAAAACAATAAAATGTGATAAACTTGGAGTGCTGTTCCTCTCATTTTTTTGAATTTTACACTTTATTTGGAATTCAGCACCCAGTTTTTTTGTTTCTGTGAGTTGAGCGCATTGTCTCCTATTTTTGATTTACTTGGTCTGCAATAGTGTTTGGGTGGTTGTAGCGCATCAGGGAGCATTTACATGAATGGACCCAAGGTTTCCCGATGGAATATTCCACTGTTGGTGACTCTAAATTGTCCGTAGGTGTGAATGTGAGTGTGAATGATTGTCTGTCTCTATGTGTCAGCCCTGTGATAGTCTGGTGACCTGTCCAGGGTGAACCCTGCCTCTCACCCAGTGTCAGCTGGGATAGGCTCCAGCTCCAGCTCCAGCCCCATATTATAATTTTTCAATCAGTGTTCTGCACACAGAAACCATTTCAGAAGCTTTTTAAATTTTAATCTTGTATTTTTCTTGGAGAGACTTTGTAACATCTGTCCAGAGACTATAAATAAAACACTACTGGCTAAATCTGGTGCATTTACAGTAATGTTTATCAATGTGGGCTGTCCCTGTTAAATAAAGTGTTGAAAAACAAAAGGGGAAAAACAGGAAAAATGAATAAATAAGGCCTGCTTCTTTCTCATTCTCATCACATCCTAAAGTACTTGTCTGTTAGGTGGATATTTGGCTGAAGTGAGGCATAATTTCAAAATTGCTTTCCATACAATATATTCCGTGGAACAAAAAGATGGAAATTAGGTCTCCATAAAGAGCGTGAGAGGAGTAAACATGTCCAGAAGCGAAGTCTGAAAGCAGCTGATAAGCAGCAGCTCGTCTGTGTTTGACCTCCATATTTCAGCTGGTGAAATCTAGATTACACTGATGGATCTTATGTAACAGCCATTGTTAGCTGTGTGTGTCTTAACGGAGCGGCTGTGAGAGAAAAGAGGGACACGCTGCCAGCAAACATCGGGACTGTGCTGACGCTTCATTTGCATACGCAGCTCTGGTGGCCAGCTCGCTCCTCATTACAATCTCCCAGCCTCTCGCAGCTCTTTGGTCTACGCTGATGGCTGAAGGTCGCACATACATCTCTCTCAGGCTTGTTTACTTCCTGTCACTGAGCTGAAATGTTTTCCCAGAGGAATGTGTTGAAAGCACAACTGTCACAGCGGCTGCAGAGAAACCCCCACCCCCAAAAATCACAAGACAGGACTCTGAAGTTCATGTCAAACTACACGTCTGATGACTTCCGGGGTGCAAACTTATACGAAATGTTTTCTGAAATGTATTTGATGCTTCAAGTTCCTCAAAATTAAAAAAAGAGGTTTAAATTAAGAACCATAAAATGTTTTTTTAATTCTGTAGTGTCACTTTCATCTCCGTCACCACTTCAACATGAAGCAGTGAGTTTACATGCAGGCTAATAATTCTGAAATATTGATTAATTAAAGAAACATCAGCACTTATCGGGCGTCACATGGAAACATATTAGTCACAAGTCTGAGTTAATGAGCTGCAATGAACTGGATGTTACGTTTACTGTGCAGCAGCACCACAATGAAATTGATAAATTAAATTTACCAATTACTGTTAGAGCCGATGAGTTGGCAGTTTTATTTTGACATCAATGGGCAAAAATCCCATATAACCTTTGAGCATACTGTGGTCCTTTCAGGATGTCAACATGTGCGATTACAGCAATTAATGCAAGTTCAGCCAGTCCCTGTGAATCCTGCGTGACCTTGCAATTTTGTCCAATCACTGCAACTTTACCGCAAATTTGACTATTTAAGTTGAGTAAAGACTCGTTTCATTGTAGAGCTGCGTGCAGCGTAGTGATTCTCTCAACCCGTCTGTGTATCTATATATCATGTGACTGCTGCTGCTGGATGTGAACTCTGTGCTTGGGACAGAGTCACACACACAATAGTTTTCTTTCTCAAGAAAAGAAAGGTCTGGCTGGGCCGACTCTCACTTTAAGATTGGAGAAAAAAAATGCCCCGGCTGCTTGTATTTCTTTCAACCAATCACAATCATTCTGGGCGGTGCCACAGCAACGGTGCGCTTGCAAAAATATTGCCGGGGGGAAACAAGTTTTGGTGTAACATGCCCACAAAAATATCGCCTACAGGACGTGAACCATGGCAGAAAAATGGCATCCCCGCAAGATCAAACACCGCAAAAGTTAGCACAGGAAGTGTTGAAAACTGCTACACAACTGGAGGTGGTAGGGCGGGACTTCAGCGGTTGGCTCATTCGGGACTGATATTGTATTATGATGAAGTGCTTTGAAAGAAGACTGGACTTTTGCACTTCCTCTTGGGTCTATTCTTTGGCTTTCGAAAATCTAAAGGCAGATTTATTCTTGTCAGCTCTATGCAGAGCCTATGCTGTACCCTACACATGTGGCCTACACCGTTGTGAGCATTTATACTTGTGCAGTGGTGTGTCTGTGTCACTCTGCAGGTAAACCTCCAAAATACTAATCAGCTGCAGGGTTTCTGTGAAGTGCTGTAAAGTTTAGTTGATACAAAACACACATTAAACACACATTAAACATGGGTTAATAGAGACACTTTTAAACGCAAGTACAAACAAAGGTAACGTTACAAAATTCAGCTCCATCGCAGCTCATGAGGTTCACCGACAAAACAACTGTCTTATAATAAAACACCTTTTCCAAACATGCTAACATTATGAGCACAAGCCAGAGAGGCCTTTCCTGTTGGCTGTTCTATAAATGCAGGTGTGCGTCCACGTCTCTTCAGATTGTAAAAGCCCGATTCAATGGATGAGATTCCTGCAGAGAAGCTGCAATTCCAGCATTGGCTGCAAAAGCAACCCAAAAAAGACGACGGACGGAGTCTGACAATAAACTAAATAAAACACGTGTCAATATCAGCGGTGTTTCAGAGATGTTGCTGCCAATAGTGTAGCCGTATGCTAACCAAAGTGAAAGGCTCACAGCTGTGGCTTCAAGTTCATGTTTATGTAGCTAACGTTAGCCAGAGCCTTGAATCAAAGCCTGTCACCTCAAAGAGCTTTACAGACTCCCAGGCTGGCAAAGAAACAGGACGGTCATTCTCACAGAATGGCAGCACCCACAGGCACATTTTCTATTTGATATGTGCAAAACAATCAAAAACAATTTAATTAAAACTAAAAAAAGCTTCTGTAGTCTTCAAATTAAAAAACAGTTTTCCATTTAACACAGTAACAACAGTAACCGAGAGCTCAAAGAGTCCAGATATCAGAAGCGAGATGAGAAACTGTCTCATATCAAGAGCTAACATGTATTTTCTATGAGCGGGCGAAGACGACTGCGCTCTCTCATCTCATGTCTTAAGAGGTTCAAAGGCTCAAAGAGTCCAAACATGACGAGACCTAAAGAAACCTGCACACTAAAAAGGACTGAAGTTGAGCTGATGCAATGAGATCAAAAAGATTCAAAAAGGGATGAAAAACTGCACAGAGATCCATCCTCGACTGTTAAACTTCATCATTACATTCATTCTGGTTTAATTCTGCACTTTCTAATAGGATTATCCTCCCTGACAGAGTCATTGGTTATTTTCAGATCTCTGAGGGCATTTTAATTCTTTCTTTTCAACAACATGTGAAGAGTCGCTGTCGACCCCGAGAGACACAAAACAAGACTGTCACAGGAGCCAAAAGCAGACTGAGGGTGTAGATTCCTCAGAGGCCTACTGAAAACTTAAAATGCAAAGATTGTCTTCATGATGGCGCTGCAGGAAATGTCAGGGGATCATTCAAATCAAAAAGTGCTACAAGAAAATCCATTTGCCCAAAATAAAAATGGCTCATTCTCAGGGGGATGGGAATTTGAACTGTGCTTGTTTGAATTTTAACACTCATCTCGTGCTGACAACATAATAAATGCTTTTTTAAACACCAGTACATGAAGTGTGATGTTCCTATAACACAGAGATAGTGAGATACTTGAAAAGTCAACAGGTCCTATCTTGTGCTGAGGTAACTTTCTGAATACTCGTGCTCGTTGTCCTCCGCTTATCCGGGTCCAGGTCGTGGGGGCAGTAGCCTCAGCAAAGAAGCCCAGACAGTCCTTCTTCTGTCAGCTCTTCTGAGGGAACCCTGAGGCATCCCAGGCCAGCCAGGCGATGTAATCCCTCCAGCGTGTCCTGGGGCGGCCCCGAGCTCTCCAGTTGGACATGCCTGAAACACCTCCCAAGGGAGGTGTCCAGAAGGCATCCTTACCAGATGCCCGAACACCTCAACTGGCTCCTCTATGTGGAGGAGCAGCGGCTCTACTCTGAGTCCCTCCCAGATGTCCGAGCTCCTCACCCTATCTCTAAGGCTGAGCCCAGCCGCCCTGCGGAGGAAACTCATTTCAGCCGCTTGTACTCACGATGTCGTTTTTTCGGTCACTACCCAGAGCTCGTGACCATAGGTGAGGATTGGAACATAGATCGACCGGAAATCGAGAGCTTCGTTTTCTGGCGAACCTCCCTCTTCACCACAACGAACCGGTTAAGCGCCTGCATCAACTTTCTGAATTCTATGTAAAATTCAGAGTGTATGAGGCGTCTATCTGATATCAGCAGTTACCGCCGTCAGAGCACAGTGCAGAGCGGCAGCCATTGGCAAGGCAGTGGGATACACATGTGCATGAACATACCATCTGTCTCAACACAACGAAGCACAGAGAAGCTCAGATCACAACACACACAGAGGGAGGGTGACTTCATTCTCTGCTCAGGACACCATTAATCAACTATATCTATACATAGAAAAAAGGGGTTTGCTGCTAAATTAATACTCTGAATGTCACATAGATTATCTTTAAGCATGTACTTTGAGTAACCAAAATAATACCATTAAAATGTTCAGCAGATATTGTTGAGAAAACAAAAGAAATACATTGAAATTTACAGAAACAGTCATTGTAAATGCACCTGATGCAAGATTTTGATCTGGTCTCACTCTATTTCTATGGATTTGTTACATTTGCATGTTTAATAGGCATCTATCAATGTTTCTAAAGTGACGTGTGAGCTGACGTTCTCATTGGGAGGTGCAGGGGATGGTGGATGGTGGATGGCATGGCAACCAGCTTGCCAAGCTGCAGACCACTGTTTGAGACTGTTTCCAGTGACTTTCTAGCGACCAAACGTGGATGTTTTGTAGCTACCCATCATTGTTTTTCCAACAGCTACAGTGCTAAAAAAAGCCACTGTGTTTTTTACAGACATTGTTGCATTTCAAGCTGCGATTGTGCCCCCAAATCTGGGTATTTTAAGCCAAAACATGATCATGACTATGACCAAGTTTTTTTGTGTCTAATCCCGATCACACCGTAACCCCAGTGCTGTTAAGTTGAAATGTATCTGCTGCATAATAATGTATAAATGCAACATATTCAAGGTTTGCGGAAATTAACAATACCAACATTTTTTCTGGCATTTGGGTCGAATATCTGCAGAGCTATTGACATTCCCATCAGCCTCAGCTGGGCTTTGTGTTCACTGAATAATTAGCTAATTAGCATACTAACATGCTAAACATCCATCCATCCATTTTAATCATGACGATAGGTGAGTGTTGGGACGTAGATGGACCAGTAAATCAAAAGCCTTGCCTCCTGGCTCAGCTCCTTCTTCACCACGACATGGTAACATGGTAAATGTCATACCTGTGTGCTCTGTTCATTTTTAAACTTCCTAAATCCTGTCTCTCTTCTTTGCTTTTACATTTTCCTTTTGTCTCATTTGAGAATTGTGAATGTTATGTGTTAATACATGTGCTCCGTGGATAATATGCATCTGGGCACCAACAGCTTGTAAATAAAAACAATGCTCCACAAAGTAATTGAAACATTATAAAAAGCAGGTCTCCATGAGCGCCTGAAGGAAGAAATCTGCTCCAAAATGTTAATGTTGATTCTTTTTTTAGTCTGCCAGCGAGTCAAAGTTTTCTTGTTTGCCAGGAGAGAAACTTCCAAAAGCTGCAGTAATACTTTGACATTAAGAAACCCACACAGAAATGTTTCCTCTCGCTTCCAGACATTCATCCCCTTCACAAAAAAAACACAATGAGCAGAGGAGGAGGAGGAAGAGGAGGAGAAGAAGAAGGAGAAGGAACGCCAAATTAAATTAAGCCAAAAGACTAGTTGGTCCTGGGAGGGTGCTGCAGAGAGGAAATGCCGAGCCTCCGGGGAGGAACCAACCTTTCCATCAGAGAGGAGCAGATTAAGGCGGATTAGTGCATCGCCACTTTACAAACACACATTCCACAGGACCTGATATGAAACCTAATTAAATTTGGACAGCTGCATGAAATGGGTTTAGGAAGCTTTCTAAATGAATTCCTACGCTCTCCATTAGCTCTGACATTCACACCACAGTCTGTCCTGCCTGACAAACGGCAGAGAGTAGCAGCGTTTCATGCCGTGAGTTAAAAAGAACAAAGAAGAAGCAGGAGTCGACATCACAAAGGTGTGAAGCGTCAGAGTGCAGGAGGTGTCGGCTCTGACAGAGCAAGCAGCAGAACACAAGATGAAGTATTTGTGGAAGCAGAGACAGAAGTTGGCACTCTGTTCACTGCCTGCTGGATCCAGTTTTTCTCCATCACAGCAAACTTATCTGGGTCAAATACCAGAGCTGGAGTTGTGCGATTCCTCCAGAGTCTCTCTGGAAGCTGAACTGAAGGAAGGATGGGATGATGTGGCTGCAGGCTTCCATTTATTATCAATGTTTACTTAGTTTCTTTCCCTAGAGTCAGTTTACACAGCAGCCCCGGCGGCCTGAGCGGCACAAATAGACCCATCTGTAATGGCTGAGAGTGATTTAATTTCCTGTAGTCAGAAGCCAGGAGAGCAGCCTGACAGCAGAGGGAGGCTGGGTGGAGATTTTCACCCACTGATGATCCATTACCTCTGAGTTATGGATCATTAAACAAACTCTTAACTGTCCACAGCCATGGCTGAAAAAAAAGCACAAACATATAAAGGTGCAGAACCACTAATGGCCACTAGAGGCTGATGTGATTGGACTGAGTTAGTTTATTCACAAAGGCCCACATTCTCTGGAGAAATGCTACCAGCCTGCTTCTGCTGCAGTAACCAGAAAGCCAGGAAATGTTTTAGCAACTTAACTTTCGACCACAGGGACCAAAGTCTGAATCTGTTTTAGAGGGACTCTATGCTCTATGCCAAGCGTATGAGTTGTTTGCACATGGTTCCCAACGTGGAGTTGGCTGAGCTGGTGGATAGCAACTAATGGGGCTCCATACACAGCACTAACACACGGGCCGCACTGCCCGCGTGAGCAGCACTGCTCAGGCGCATCTCGGGCGCTTCTCTGCTGCAGAACATCTACAGAACAGGAGTCTATTTTTTCCTCACAGTTCAGCAAGGTAGGTGTCCTGCATCGTCATGCAGACAGTGTGGCTCGAGCATACACAACGGCAACACTGCTGACAGAGTTAAGTGGGTGGGGCATCCTCATGTCAGTGGTAATAAGTGCTGCGCAGAGTGGCAGCAAGAGCTAGCCAGTGAGATACACACCGGCACTAACATGAGAATGTGGCCGTACTGTCTGCCACAACAACCAGAAGTCAATATGATGCCAGAAAGACGTCGGATAGACTTAAAATTTTGGTTCAAATAAAAATGTGGGTTTTTTTGTCCACACAAAATCTACATTAAGTGTTAGCATGAGACCTTTGGAAGATGTTGGACACAGCGTAAAACCAAGAGAATATCATTGTCATCTGACGTCAGCATTTAATGTTAACCTGACAATGGCATTTGATTTTGGTCACCTCACGTCCCAACCTAAATTCAACCACATCTAAAAATGTTGGTGGTAGGGAAACCACAGAGAAGCTCAGATTACAACACACACAGAGGAAGTGTGACGTCATTCTCTGCTCAGGACGCATTACTCCACTGTATCTTTACATAGCGAATAGTGATTTGCTGCTACATTAATGCTCTACATGGTGCATTCAGAACCTTTTAGTGGTACCTCCCCGTTGTGGAGTACTTTAAAATGAACAGGTAACTAACACTGTAAAGTTTGCACTGCTAAACTTCACTTATCTGTCGAGTTCTCCCCTCTACAGAGGTACTGTTGTTATTACTGAACCTGCTCGATGTTTTCCTGGATCCATTCTTATACACTCTAAATTAAATTCATGTTGGCATTGGATGTTGTCCTGACATTGAATTTTGGTCACCTCAAACGTCTAATGATGCACAAAAACCACATGGTTAGGGTTGGGGTAGATCATATTTTGGCTTTAAATACCTGATTTTCATCAGCACAATCACGGCTGGAAACACAGCAATGTCTTGGCAAAAAACAACCACCCTTTGTGATTTGTTGGTCTCAAACAGAAGTCTGCAGCTTGGCAGGCGTCTCAGCAAGGTGACACACCATACACCATCCCATCCACCTCTTGATGTCAGTGTATACTACATCACTATAGAAATGTCAATACATATGAAAGGTACAAATGAAATGTTATTTTGGTTTGCGAAAAATACAATACCAACATTTTCTTGGGATGTCACATGCTGCACAGGTGATAAAGGCCCTTTGAGGCAATTTTGTGATTTGTGATATTTGGCTATATAAATAAAATTGACTTGACTTGACTCACTAATGTTTATTGATGTCAAAAACTGAATTTTATGCAGCTGACTTCCGTGAAAAGTTTGACAGGGTGAATAAAGTAAAAATGAGTGTGTCTGTACAGCCTCTGAGAGCCATCAATTTGGACTGCTAAATCTTGTTAATCTCTTATTGGTCTAATTTATCTCTTCATTATGATCCTTAGCATGTGGCTGCGAGACAAAATGGAGTGTGTATTTTGTTTCCCCAAGACTCACACAAGGTTTTAGGCCATTGACACAGTTACATAATGTCGGTGAGAAATGCTGCAAAGACTTTAGAGTTTTTGGAAAAGTTCTAGCAGTGGTTCTTGAAACACACAACAGTGACAAATATATGTGCTCTAAGGTTCAGGATGTTTCACTAAGTTCATAGATAATAAACTGATGTAAGAGGACAACAAGATAAAGGGTGTGGATTGAACTGATACTGAGGAGGTGCAACAGAACAGAGGAACAGTTTTTGGGGAGTCATAAACACTGACGTTGACATGTTTGAACTCAAACAGCAGAGTCAAGAAGAAAACTCACCAGCTGCAGCCAGATGTTGGTAGTCAGCACCTGATTCTTCTCATCCTAAAAGCAGAAGAACAACAACAATAATCAGTGTTTGTTTTGTTTGCTATTTAACTAAAGACCCTCTGATTCGCCGCAGTCATGGCTCTGTCCTCTCTCCTCTCGTTCTTTCATCCTTTAAAATTAATCTTAAAGACGGCAGCGCGCCAGCAGAGGCGAGGATGAATATGAATAACGTCAGTTTGATGAATGTCCGCCCTGTTAATTCATGCTCAGGTAGCCAAGCGTACTGAGAGAATTAAAAGATGAGGCTTTGTAAGCAAGCGGCTGTCCTGCAGGAGGAGGGAGATTCCCCCAAGGTGAGGACATTAAAGGTTAGAGTGATTTAATAGATACCTGCCCTTCACTTAGTTCAACACTGAATGTATCTACTCAGCGTGTGTCTAGAGTCTGATAGATCTTCTTCCTGTTGTTAAAACACGTCAGTGAGCCACACTGTTGTTCCTTCATTAGCATGAACACACACTGTAGTTTATTTTGACTCAACCCCACTTACACCATAAATACTCACCAGAGCACCAAATGTGGTTTTTAATTAATTAAACCGCCACTAGAAATAGACCCAACAAAAATACCCTTTCCCACTGAAAACTACAGTGAGCAGCTGTTTAAGAAAATCAATGATGGAAATTTATATATGCTTTTAAAGATTTGTGACTTCAGTAGGAACGAATGGGCTTGGAGCTGAGAGACACAGGCTGAACGTCTTAAGAGACAGACGAACATGTTGCTGGTTTTAGTCCAAGAGGTGTTCGATTATTTGGAAATTTTTCTTGTATCTTTCCCCTGACTTCTGCTTTTCAATCAACTTTTATGGATTTGCTTGGACTCAGTTTAACTGACTCACCAAAAGTTGGACTTTTCAAATACAAGTGTGTATTTTTACAACAATCGAGAGAAGCTATTTGGCTACAGGTGATCTCCATTTAACTGTTGACGTCTAAAACCTGTGATGATTTGGGTGTGATCTATGAATACCAAGCATTTTGTATTTCATATGAAGAAGAAGAGGAGGATATACTTTACCAAACCCAGAGGGTTAATTTAACTTTTTCCCTCTGTTGACATACACAAACTGGGCCTATACATGCATTAAATGGAGAGATGTCAGAGCGAGGGAGCTGCCCATGGACTCAGTTGGAATCAGTTTCTAAAAACACATTAAATATAATTTGATAAAATACTGTTAAACAATAAAACATGGAAGGTCCTATCAAAGCGATCCATAGCACACAGTCTTAGGTCGTGTCCACCTCCACTTCACTAGTTAAACAACACATACTCTGAGTGCAAAGATGGGCACAAGGGGCAAAAGGGTTTTATTACGTCCATTAAATAGTCACAGGTGTGTTCTGGGCGCAACATGAAGTGTGTAATCCCTCACTCTCTTTGAAAGCCAGGTGTGTCTGCACTTGGTGTGCTGCCATTTACATGGTGAATTTGTCAAATTGGAGAAGCGAGTGGTTTGCTGCTGAAAATTATGCCGTGAGAGAAGTAATGTCTGCAGCAAATATTGTGGGACACATAAGCAGCAAAACTGTAGTTAGAAACTTGACAGAGGAAAAAGAACTAAACTTTTAGCCTCTGAAATAATCAATGGAGGTACGCTGCTCCTCATGGTAAACGCTCACAGTGTCTGTCTTAATGGAGAGTCAGACAGCAGCTCTGCAGCTCTGCTCTGATCTCTGCTACGTTCACATCTTACAGAATGTCACTATTATTTTCCTCATAATGATGTATTGTTTCACCCACCTGCAACCCACCCACACGTCCCTGCGAGTGTAGCAAGCAGAGTGTACACGTGTTGTGACCCTGCCTGTGTACGTGCGTCTTACAATCGGAATAATGCGTCCTTTAAATATAGCAGGAAAATACTGCACCATTCTGACTTAAGACCAGATTTTAGTTGGTCAATGGAGGGATTGCTTTCCACTGCCTCAAAATAGCAATACGCCAGCAATGCACCTGACCACACCTCATTTTATGATCGTCATGGCCATGGGCACACAGATTGGTACATTTGTTACCTACACAACGTGAGCACTGTGTCATACAATAAAGAATAAAAATAGAAACTTGTACAGTTCAAAAAGTCAATACTCAGCTCTTGTGTAAATTGTTGAACCTTGTCATCCTAAATGTATAAAATAAACTTTATTTATCCAGAGGAAACTGCTTTGCCGCACTTGCAATAAAAAGTGGGCTGAGAGCAAATATAACGAGTGCAAATATAAGACGTCTGAGATAAGCTGCTCGTTCCTATACATATACATTTTGATAGATGATGTTTGTGTATTTTTCTCACCGTACCATGATGTTGACTAGTTATAATGCGTTGATGTAAGAAGCCCTCACACTATAATGTGAAGTATTTTCCTGAATAAAGAACAGAAATGATGCAATAAATCATGTTTACAGCAGAGGTGTTGACCGTATACATGAATGCTTTATCAAAGTCACAGAGGCAGCAGCAGCCTGAATGTGTTTGTAAAGCTTATTGTCCTCGGCTGCAGAGAGGGAGGACACCAGAGTTCAGCTCTTTTCAACCTGAACATTAACCTGGGAGACACAGAGCAGGCCGGCCGGCCGGGAAGAAAACCAACTCGACTGGATATAAAACTCAGGAGCAACGAGGCAAAACAGCAGCAGCTGTGAAAGGAGATGATAGGAGCCGATAGCTGCCACCACCCACAGCGCCCTGACAGGATTCTGTTAGCAGAGCTGAAGTTTCCTGACAGACTGAGCAGGATGATCTGGGAGTTTAAAGTCACAATGAAAAGAAAAATCACTTTTTATGAGATTATGAGCTAATGTGGCGTGTGCTAACGTGCAGCTGCTGCTCCACAGTAAATGCCAGAAACCCTCTGTTAATAAAACCTCCGTTACTTTACCTCCCTGTTGGCCTCGTCCTTTATCAGTGGGTACTGTAGCTGGACATAAAGACTATGTGACAATCCTGCCTCTCTCTTCTATCCACTGTAAATCTATGCTCTCAGCAGCAAATCCTGCGGGCTTGAGATGTGCTCTGAAAGGCTCGTAGCTCGTTTCACAACCCAATTCCCAGAAATATTGTTGGCATTGTACATTTTTGCAAACCAAAGGTATTATAGATTTATACGTTATTATGCAGCCGACTGTTGAAACCAATGGATTATTGTTAGCAAAAGATTACACCTGTAAAAATACCACAACAAGGCACTATTAGGTCTAGAAAAGCAGTGATGCCACAAAAAACAACCACTTTTCACTGTAGTTTGTCAATATGATGCTAATATTTCTTTTCAGATTAGTAGCAGCCTATAATACTACAACATATACGTATGTTTGTTTGTTTTTTTATGTGTTAACTGCTTTGTGTATTCCGCCATCTCGTAGCTCCACCATTAATGCAGTGGGAGGTCACTGGTATCTGCTGGTGCCGGTTGACAGTGGCAGCAGCAAATGTTAAAGATTTCCTAATTCTCCCTGCCTTCGGCTTGTCATGTAGGCGCATGGAAAGGCAGGGAGGTTTACTCTCTCTGCCTTAGGCTTTCTGCGTACGCCTCGGAAAAACAGAGAGGCCCCAGAACAGAGCCAAACCACCAAACATAATACTGCAAACGGAAATAAAGTCTTCTTTAACTAAAGTGACAAAACTCCTTTTAAACATAGAGCTGCTGGTGTGACTGTGTCAAATGGTGATTTTTAGCTGATTACATCTGCAGTTGCTTGCAGTAACTTGCGTAAACACTTGGTGTTAATAACAAACAGATGTATTTAACTGGTTTAAGTAACACTGAAAGCTCTTACAGGGACACCTACATGTTCTGATTGTGTTCTTAACAATTTGAGATGTTTACTTTGTGGTCATTGCCCAATAGAGTAACTACTTTACTCACCCTGGCCTAGACAGTAACATTAGCCCACCGATGTTGGCTACATTACCATTATCTGTCAGCTAGGCAGTGTTAGCTTAGCTGCTGTTGGAGCAGCTGTGAACTGCACAGCTTCTTCTCCATGTTGTCATAGTAACTTTACATACAGTAGAAAGCAAAGGGAGAAAATTGTGCCTTTTTAGGACACCTTGCATTCAAACTGTGCCTGGTGTAGGGAGACGCCACAGCATTAATGGCGACTTGTTTACCTCCAATACTTCTCCGGATTTGTCACCAGGAGTCACATCATTGTAGTGAAGTGAAAAGTACAATATTGCCCTCTTAGATGGAGTGGAGTAGAAGTATGAAGTAATAAAGACTGAAAATACCTCCAACTTGTACTTAAGGACAATACGTGAGTAAATTTACGTAATTACATCCCATCACTTGTTCCAAATACTCATATTTCAACAGTTTGTTTCAGATTCATATTTTAGCCCAAATATTGTAATAAACAGCTTCTATGTGCCGCTGGTTATCATTTTTTACGATTTCTGCTTGCATTTGCTTACGTTGGTCACGAATGACGAAAGAAAACAGCTGTGAGAGTGAGAGAATGAGAATGTTCTCAACAACTAGTTTGTGCAATGTGTCATCAAAACACACATAAAGGAAAGAGTGTCTTTAACTAAGCCTGCCGTCATAGAGAGAGGCAAGATGTGATGAACTGCACAAATAGTGATACTTAAGCACACTTTGAGACAGTTTTACCTCGAGGGCGTTCGTGATGTAGCTGTGAGATGAACAAAAACAAAAAAATAGAGCTACAGAGAAGAGTTTAAACCCCACTTACTTCACTTTTCACTCGGCTTCATTAGTGTAGCGGCTGTAGTTATAGTAAAACGTCCCTGCTGTTGTGTACTGTTGTGTTTTTTACCTGCTGTGCTGGGTCGTCCCTGCTGCATGCTTAGTCTCCATGCTTTAATATGTGGAACTAATTTTTAGTAAAGGCTTTCCACAGCACTCATGAAGACTCAGCCCCCTTTAGCTGCTGGACTGATGCAGACTTACATAAGTCAAGCTGCTCTTAAATAACCTGTAGAAGAGGAAGATGAGTCTGTATCTAAAGATTCACCTGAGATCAGCGCATGAAACACTGAGAGCGATGTGATGTCTCACAGAGACGACAGAGAAAATGTGCAGGAGAGAAAAAGCTGCTTCTGCTGAATCTGAATCTGTCATTATCTGATTTTAATAAGTAATGAATTACAAGGCTGGGTGATGAATGAGGATTCGAACGCTGTTATGAATGATGAAAATGGATGAAAACCAGAAAGATGAAGTCGAGTCAGTCTTTTTAAAATTGATCCAAATTGATGCGACTGTGTCTGTGTGATGAAGAAGAAGGGTCGGTGATATAAAGTGATGAGACCCGAAAATGATGAGAGAAGAGAGAGAATGCAGAATAATGTCTCACATCGTTGGAATAAGAAACAAATGACAGTGTGAATGGATGATCATAAATACTGAAGACAAAATGTATATCTGACTCAAGAGGCTGATTAAAGAAAAAATGATGAAATTAAGTCATGAGAAGATCTGATGATTAAGTAAGGAAATGAGAGGTGGAACAAAGTAATGATGCTCAGAGTGAATGATGGAAATCTAAATCATTAATAAAGACTATTTTTTAAATTCATCTCATGTCATTATATGAAAATACTGGTGAAGTGTTGAAAATTACAGCTCAAATTACAGTACAGGTGAAAAATATCATTAATTATCTAACGTAGTCGTGTATTTACTGAGACTAATGAGCTAATGAGGCCAGATGGATCGACATGACAGGTGTCAGGTCTCAAAGAGTTTATTGCTGCTGACGAAGAAGATCAGATACAAATGAGAAATAATGTGAAAGGCCTAAAAAAGAGGACCAGAGGGTGTTCTGCAACTATAGGGGTATCACACTGGGCACATCTGCCCAGCTGGTCAGTCTGTTGCTCTGATTGGTTGTATTTCTAACCAACTGTTTCCAGAGGTATTTTGATCTCTCAGACTCCTCACATTTGTGATTCACCCTGGAGAATGTGGAATCTGGAAAGTAACTTATGTTGTCAGACAAATGTAGTGTGGGAGAAAGTGCGATATTTGCCTCTTAGATGTGGTGAAGTATAAAGTAAATACTCAATTAAAACACAAGTAGCTCAAAATTGTAGTCGAGCAAATGTTCTTTGTGTGTACACCCAGATAAACGTTTTGAAAGTAGAAGAAGAATGAAATCAAGGAATAATGGGAACAGTAGCCCCAGTGAATGTTGGGCTGTTTTGCCATCAAGCTGCGAGCATGGCGAGTTCATCAAAGGTGCCCAATTTTCCACTGCATATTGCCAGAACCCTTTTGGTTTAAGAAGAACAAGGCGCCCTTCTGCCATGGGAGGGGCTGTTGATGATGCCACACGAGCAAGCCACTGGTGGTGGACTAACAGGAAACAGCTGATAGCAGGAATTAGCGAGCAGCTAGTAGCAAGAGGGAAACGCAAACCTGACAGACACTGTAAAGATGAGCAACTGGCGAGACAAGGAATTGTGCCCTCGCAAACTAACGGTGAAGGACGGGCCGACTTACGAGAGAATCGCCAAAGGACTGACCAGCCGCGGCTTCCCTCCCACGTCACTGTTTACGTCACATGCTGAGCTACATGTTTTGTTACTTGCTCACGCCCCCCATTGCCCCGAAAAAGGCACATTCTGCATAAACAAAAGTAGGTAGGCGGCATTTTGCCCCACTCCCCGATTTTGTTTTTATACTGCCAATGCTGAAAAAAGACTGGGCTTTCCTGCAAATTTGCACAATTCCTATGGAGGCTCATGTGACAGAGGTCAGATTGAAAGTTGAGTCGACCAAAATAAAGTCTGTAAAAGTTGAATGCTCAGCAGCCGGCCAGGTTCAGGCTGAGTCACTGCTATTGATCAAGAACTCTATTGAGCCCCCGCAAAATATATTATGTTTATTTTGTTCTATGAAACACTGAGAGTCTTTAATTACCCCTCTGACTGATTACTGTAATTATGTTGTTTATTGTTGTTCAGACTGATGCTGTCTTTTGTCCTAGACTCGTCTCTGCGCTCTTTCTTCTGAAGCTCACAATATAAGAACAGCTTGAGGAATTTAAAGTCATGAAATCTACGAAGTGAGCAGACTGATATCTGAGAGAGAACCTGGATGACGAGAGGTTTCCCTCCAGCAGAGGAACTGTCAGAAACACCGAGCAGAGAGTCTCATGTTTTTAGCTCTTCATCCTTCATGTACGCCCTCATTTATTCACTCACCAACTTCTACACCTCAGACAGATGTAAAAACTTCAAGAGACTTTACTCAGAACAACTTACCACCGACCTTTTTAACAACTTGACCGAACCTTCAGTGTCACCTGTCAGTGTGTGAGTGTTTATATGTGAAGCTACAGACAAACTTCAGCTTCTCATAAAGTATTAAAGGTTTGATGTCCAACTGTGGCTGCACAGAGCTGTTGTTTTACACAGAATTCTTCTCTGGGACCGCCTGCTGGGTCAAACTGTGTGTGTGTGTGCGTGCATGTATATGCTTGAGTGTGTGTGTGTGTGTGTGTTGTCACATGCTGTGGAAGTCAAGCCGCCCTGCTTTCCTGCAGTGAGAAAGTGCCATAGTGAGGCTTGAGTGCGTCTGTATTTCTGTGTGTGTGTCTGTTTGTTTGTTTGTGTGCACATGTGAGTGTGTTTCAGTTACACACACACACACACACACACATGCAGCATAAACAGTGTGTTGTCAGTCTGCAGCTCTGTTTTGAAACCTAAACAAGAAACTCACAGAGAGTGAAAAGTATTGCAGACGTCTGACATATCTAATGATGGCCTTATTCTGTGTGCATGTGTGTAGGTGTGTGTGTGTGTGTGTGTGTGTGTGTGTGTGTGTGTATGTGGTCGCGTGCTGTGAGAGCAAAGATGAAAGCTGTCAGTACCTGGCAGGAGGCAGACTGAGTGTTTGCTAAAGTGGGTGGAAGATGTGTGTGAGTTACAAATGAATGAGTGTGTGTTCATTTAGTTCATCCTTCATCACTGTGTGTGTGTGTGTGTGTGTGTGTGTATTACACCATCTGACTTCACAGTGTGAGAGTTAATCACTGAAGTCAGTAATGAATATCAATCCTGCGGCGGCTGATTAGAGTAACGATCTGCTCTGAATCTGAGCCATTTGTTGTTTTTCCCTGTGAAAACTACAATACATGGCCAAAAGTATGTGGACATGCTATTATAACTTCAGCACCAAACTCTGGTTCTCCCCCTAAAACCTAGTTCAGGGTTTTATTTGCGGTAGTGTCTTGTTTTATTTGGCCAATTAGCTCCAGAATGCACGAAGACAGCCACCAGCAGGGAGGCTCTTTAAATCATTCACCTAATCAAATCGAGGGTCTATTTAACACTTACTACATTCATAGTGTGTGTGTGTGTGTGTGTGTGTGTGTGTGTGTGTGTGTGTTCTCACCACGTCCATGATCTGCAGCAGGCTGAAGCTGAAGTGGACGGTGAGGCTGTGAGAGTCGTTGCTGACCGGTCGCTCTAACGGGTTATAGTTCCTCATCAGCTCCTTGTAGAGACGCCGCTGGTACACACCCTGCAGGGAGCCTATACACACACACACACACACACACACACACACACACACACACACACACACACACATATATACACACATCAGCACACACACAGCTGCTTCAACAACTGTGTAAATCAGAATACGAGTACGACAAATGAGTCCTCTCAGCCATAGCTGGCTGCATATTTGTTGGAACTTCCATCATGACGGTTTGTGCTCAGCGAGGAAACACTGATGTTTGTAACTTCAGTGATGCAGAGGCTGAGTCCTCTTTGATTGTTGCGCTCTCTGAGAGGCTCCCTGGATGAAAGCCATAAATGTAAATTGGTGCTGAAGGAGAGCAGGTCGACTTGTTTCATCCTGCAACTGCCTTCAGTCTGTAGATACCGGCAGGAACAGACGCAGAAATGGACATTTAGATGAGGAAATCTGTGTAAACTTTTTGTGCAGAGCGATAAAGATCCGAGCCTCTGTGTGAAAGCAGAAGACATCAAATGTTTTTCATGTAAAAATAAATGAAAGGAATAAACTCTACATGATCAGCCGGTGTGTAGGTGTTTGAATCTTTTGATCACAATGATGTTTGGACGCTTTGGGACATATAAATGATTTCCTGTGTGTGTGAGGCCGGTGCTTGAAAGCAGGAGGAAAGAGAGGAGTAAATGTGTGTTTAGACTGTGACCGCAGTGAGTTTATTGCTTGTCACACTGCAGGACGTCTAATAAAATCTTGGTCACAATCTGTGTCATACTTTACTATATCAATATGAGGCTGTCAGACTGTGCCATGAATGTGTGGTCAATAATAAAGTCAGTCCCTCCGGGGTTTGTGGCTTGTTTCTGTGATACCTGCAGCCTTAAATGCCTGATTTCATGGCATGTTGCGATGTTTATAAGTGAAAGTGAAAACTGCAAACATGGTTGTGATGCTGTCTTGGATTCAGACCTCATTATTATTAGTGTTTCCCACAGAATTAGAATTTATACGTGACGGTAGAGGGGTTAGGGGTGGGGAGCTGCACTGAAGAACCATCTCTATGAGTCGCTTTCCTTCTGTTGTCTCTGCCCGGTTAGCACGAGCTAACACAGCACAATATGATCTCATCACTACATATTTCGCTGCTTGGGCAGACGCTCTGCAGCAGCGTTTAACATCTGACACCAACCTATGTATCTCACGCCAACACCAAAGTGGCTCAACTCAAACGGGAGTTCCTGTCCCGAATGAATCAATATGCTGCATGTAGCTCTACAATGAAATTAGATTCTACCCACTTAAATAGTCAAATTTTCAGTAAAGTTGCAGTGACAGGACAGAATTGCAAAGTCGTGCAGAATTCACGGGGACTGGCCAAAGCTGCATACGATTTTGCGGTCGCAACAATGCAACATCCTGAGAGACTGTAAAGCATGTGAGAGCAGAGAATGTATTAAAATAAAGCAACACCATAAACACGCTTACTGGTTTGTATGTTTGTATGTATGAACTGTTGCGTCTTTTCACTTCGTATTCTGATTGGCTGGCTTGTGGTCGTGGGTCCTCACAGCAGTCACACTGTAATTTTATTTAGTCCTGAATTTAGTCGTGAATTTGGACTCTGACGATACATGACAACCCCTCATTTTTCAAAGGCCATCTCCTTGTTTTAGAGTCCTGCATTGTCAGTTCCCCTGGGTAACCCACAGAAAGCTGTGTAACAGGTAAAAATATGCATATATATATGAATTCACGACTATGGGCACAGGTAAAAATGGTAGTGATTGAATGTTTTCCCCATCCTGGCATCGAGCGCAGCCAGTGAAAGAGACGTCTCCTCCGTTGGATTTGTAATTCAAGAACGCTTAATGTGAGTGACTGTAGCCTGTGTGTGTTTAATCACGGGTGTGGGTCGGGTCATGGGACTTCATTAAAGGGTGCAGCTTTGACTGAGACATAATGATGTGCAACATGTTGGTTCTGGTACTGAACTTACAGGTATGGGCTGGTAGGGGTTTTCAAAAAAGGACCCATGCAGGACTCTGCTGGTTTCTTTCTGGGGTCACAACTGTCTCATGTTACTCCCAATTTATGACAAAGTTTCACACCATTTTCATTTTCATCCTCTCAACCAGTCTCTGGCACTGTAGTGTGTATAAACGACTCTACAAGTCACCAAATTTTGTTTCCTGACGTGCTCATGATGCAGAGTGGAGCTGCTCACACCTTGTCAGCCTCAGTAGGTGAGAGACAGAGAGAGAAATGGAGAGCACTAGGAGAAAGAAATACCCGAGCAAATTTCAGATGTCGTGGGAAAAAGAATTCCTGTTTCGTACGTTAAGTTTTAAAGTAAAGGCATGCATTTTGTGAAACTGTCTGTTTCTACATGTCCATGGTGCACCCTGCTCCCTGCCCAGTGTCAGCTGGGATGGTCTCCAGCCTCCCTGCAGTGGTTACATGTAATGAATGAATTAAGACTTTGCTGTTTTCATTCTTTCAAAGTCACCTGAACACAGGAAACAAAGTTTATGAGCCTCAACTATTCTGGGGCAGAAACCAAAGACCCCTACTTTCATTTCAAAATCCTCCATATTTTAGAGGTCTCAAGGTTGGCGAGTTCGCCTCTGTCAGAGACTCCAAAGCTGCAAATGTGCTTCTTCTCTCACGATTGTCACCTTTCATCTCAGACAGCTCAAAGTCACACAGTGTAAAGGAGCCTTAAGGGCTTTATGGGCGCTGGTTGCATCAGTCAGAGTAAAGATGAAAGCTCATCCAGATGATTGACAGCTGCTGGATGAGACCCTGACCAGCTGTGAGGGGAGGAGGGTGAGACACTGTCAGGCCCGTCCCTGCACTCTGGGTCACTGTCAACACATCACACGTCCAGAGGACAAGAGTTCAAAGCAGCAGAGACAGTTTCCCTTTCAGTGTCAGTTTGCTCCACCTGCTGATGCATTAACTCAGTTTAAAGGTGAATCTGTTGTTTTGTGTAAAACAGAAAAAAAGTTTTAGGTTTTAAAGGGGAAGTCGTTTAAGACACGAAGAATATTTTACTGGTCGTTAGTCCGCCTCAAATTTATTAAAGTTCAATATGAATCACTGAAGTACATGTTTAAAAACTGTATCAATTATTTATGGGTTTACTGACATTTTTGCTTTCATGAAATAGTTACCAGTAGAGACAGAGAGGAAACTTGGAGGGAGAGCGAGGGACAAGGCATAAAACAAATGTCCCAAAGAGGAAACTAACCAGGAACATGGTACACTTGGAGCATATATATGACTTTAACAAATGTTATTTAAAGCATGCGTCTGTAAGTGTTGCTGATGTCTGTGCATGTCATTTATTTAAAGGGATTAGAATGTTCCTTTATGATGTTTAATGACATGTTAATGTAGATACATTTTAAGATATTAAAGGTCCAGTGTTTCAGATTCAGGGGGATTTAGCGGCACCTAGTGATGAGGACTGCAGACTGCAACCAGCTGAAACTTCTCAAGGTTAGAATTCCCTCAGCGCTCTTTGTTCAGGAGGTTTTTAGCGGAAGCTGCATTATCCTTAGAGGTCTCTTTCCCTCCAGAACAAACACACCAGGTGATTTAAACCGTTTAAACATTAAATAACAGTTTTCAGTTAAAAAAAAATCAGCGTTTTACTGATGCTGCTCGTCACAGAGGAGCTTCTACCTACAGTGGCTGATGCAAAAACATGAATGTCACTATCTGGAGCCAGTATGTGGTACTATAGAAACATGATGGTGCATTATGGTGATAATAATCGCTGCTTCCTATGTAGATATAAAAAGCTCATTCTAAGGTAACAAAAACACAGCAATTCTTATTTTCAGGTGATTATACACTAAACAAAACACACTTATTTTCCATTTCTGCCCAAATACCTCCCTAGATCCTACACACTGGACCTTTAAGTCTCCAAAATATTGGTATTAGCTTTCAAAAACTTGGTGTAAATCTGTGTAATGATAAAGCCTAATGGTTCAAAACTTGAGCGAAGTCAGTTCAGGTGGGTTGTCTTATGTCTTTAACTGACTCAGTGTCTGAGTCTTTGTGCTGTTTGCAGATCTGTCTGATCAGTCTACAGGAGACAAATGAAAGGAAACAAAGTGAGATTAATCCACATAAAGAGACAGAGCTGCTGAAGCAGACGTCTGTAGTTTAGACTGTGGCGTGTGACGTGTCTGTTTGAGTCTTAGCAGAGGACATGACGACTCAGCTGACTTTAAGCTTTAATATTCCAACAAATACATCACAAAGGTTTTCCTCTGGATTGTAAGAAAGACATGCAGGTAAATTGGTGACTCTAAATTGTCTGCAGGTGTGAATGTGAGTGTAAATGGTTGTCTGTCTCTATGTGTCAGCCCTGTGATAGTCTGCTGACCTGTCCAGGATGTAAACAATACAAGAGGATAAGCGGTTACAGAAATGGATGAATGAATGAATGAATGAATCAAAAGTAGTTGTACCATGCACTCCTTTTTCTACAGGCATATGTTGAACACTGATTCTGTGCAAACAAGCTCCTCCACCAGTAACACAGTGAAAAACCTATTTTACACTGTTCAAAGCTCACCGGCTGCTGACTGTATTCTCAGATTTAACAGGAAAGACGTTACGGTGACTTTTGGAAAGAAAGTAAATGGCATTTTTTCAAAATGTTAAAAGTATTCCTTTAAGGTGCAGGTCATGTAATGTCATAGAAATAAACTTTTAATGTACAGAAGTGAATAAAAACAAACGAAAAGCTTTTCCTCAGAAACTTAACTTTCTTTTTTGTGTCTTTGTGAAAATCTGAACATCATAGTTCCAGTGACGAGATATGAAGGCATAAAGAGAAGCATGTTACTGTGTTTTGGAGCAGGTTTGCTTGAGTGATCTCAGCCCATCCCTAACTCATCTCCTCGTTCTGGATATTCTGGCCTCAGTAATGGAGAGACAGATGGCGGCGAGCAGTTAACCAACCGCCAGGTTACAGACAGTCTCTCCGGACACTAGAAACAGTCGGATCCAACAAACTACAGAACAAATTTAATAAGTTATCCACGATTAAAGGTACTTACTGTAGATGTGCGCACAATTTTTAATTTAAAGTGGACACACACAGAATGTTCACCTTTGGTTTTACATTATTATAAAGGCTTGCTTTGATCAATGGTATCTGTTGTCTTCATGCAGATTTTTTCCTTGTTGTGCAGTGCGGAAATAACAGATTTTTCAGATTTTAGTCTCAGTGTTGAGTTCACCTGCCTACACTGCACTGAGAACACACTGTAAGAGCCAAGAGCCACTGAAGAGCCAAAAACTGGAAGGAGAAAACATTCATTCACATATGGGAGTGTGTTAGAGATGCAGGGTAACGGATTTTTTGCAGACATCCAATATGCTGATATATAAGAATTTATTTGGCTGAAAACCGATATCAGATATACTCTTATTGTGATGGCCCACCAGCAGATGGAGACATGAAATACAATACTGTTCAATGTATGGAATACTTAACTTAAAATAATAAAAAGCATGTTGGCTGCTACCCATGATGTACCAATATTATCATGCATTCCTAAAATGTATTCAAATTGTTCTTGTCTTTTTGTCTGAGGTCTTTCTGTAGTTTTGCCTTTGTGGTTTTGTTCTCCATCTATCAGGTGGCGGTACGGACTGTACTTTGCAGTATATTTTTATCCACCTGTTTGTACGAATATTTTCAGTTTACATAAAAAAAACTTTGAGGAAACACTGGAAATTCAGCAAAATGTTTAACATCTTTTTTTTTTTTTACATTTGTCTGAGGTGTAAAAGTTTTGCTTCTGGATAAAAAGCAAATGGAAAAAGACAGAGTGAATAAATGATGATGTACATGAATCATGAAGTGTGTGAAGCGATGACGAGACTGTGACCTTCATCAAATTACATACATGACACACACAGAAATGCCAGATTTCCATCATGTTTCCTTCCACATGGTTTACACTTTGACTGGAGTTCTCTGGAAACTGGACATTTAGCTCCATCAATTCTTTATATATATATATATTATATTAATATTTATACAACTGGTTTGGCTGGAAACAAGCAAACATTCAGGTTTTATTTAGATTATTTTCTGGAAATGTGGCTCAAAAGTTTGTTCTCATTTTTGAGGCCACAGTTTGTTTTTTATTGTTGTGCTAGATAACATTATTATGTACAAATGTTCAATATTTCATCAGCCTCCTGCATATATTAGAGACACTCGGTGTCACAGCTTCAGAAATTCAGTTTCATCAAAATGTGGCTCTCATATTTACAACCTGCGACTTTTGGTCACAATATTTTAATAAACAATGTTTCATGAAGCATTTTTTGACAATTTGATGATGAGCTGTAGTTTTTGTTTTTGTCCGTTACATTAATTGATTTTGGTTAATGTTTTGAATTCCTTTGTAAAGAAAAAAGAAAAGCTGCCACATGAAGGAGAACTGCTCTTATTGTTTTAGATTATTTTGATATTTTTAATGTTTAACCTGCTGCTCACAGTCAGTGAATTAAACAACAGTGAAACAAAACTAAGTGAATAGCTGGACTGATCCATGACACGTGTGTGTGTGTGTGTGTGTGTGTGTGTGTGTGTGTGTGTGTGTGTGTGTGTGTGTGTGTGTGTGTGTGTGTGTGTATTAAGCCTACCGTGAATGAGGCAGCAGAGCGTCAGGACATGCAGGGTGAAGATCCGAGCATCCATCCTCAGCAGCCGTGAGACACAGAGACGAGAAACTGAGCGGAGTTCCTCCTGAACTGGCAGAAAACACCGGAGAGGGAGAGAGAGGGAGAGAGAGGGAGGATCAATGGAGGTTTTGCTCTGAGTAGAAGGAGATGCTCCTCCCCCCAAAAAGCATCCGAAGGAGAAGACTCAGCAGCTGAAGACAGTGAGGTGGTGTGTGTGTGTGTGTATTACTCATGTTGTCGGGACATAAATCTGTTTACACATTCACACTGTGGGGACTCTCCTTCCTTGTGGGGACAAAACATAAGTCCACTTAATGTGAATCCTTAAGTTAAAGGGGAAAGACCTGGGCTAAGGTCAGGTAAGTGTTAGAAATGTAGTGGTTAATGTTTGGGTCTCCAGGAAATGAATGGAAGTAAATGAAGCATCCTCTGAAGTGGTGGAAACACGACTGTGTGTTTGTGTGTGTGTCTCCTCTAAAAAGTGGATGAGCTGGTGATTTATTTGATGTTTCTTCTGAGGGTTTTAAAGCTTAATACTGAGCGTGTTTGTATAAGCTGCCAACCAGCCAATATTTCAATGTGTCTCATTTATTTATATCAAACTAGAAATCAGTCAGAGCTCACAGTGCATCTCTGTCAAGGCCGTTCAGTCCTCTGCATGTATTATCTTCATGACAGAACATTTAAAAAACGAATTAGGAGGTGTGTTCAGGTCATGTTTGACCATGTTGACAAGCAGGAAATATTCATTTTTTTGTCCTTATTTCCACAAAAGTCCTGACTACGAAGCTTTTTACATGACTAATTACAATGAATTTCACTAATATTGTTGTTTACATTGATTAATGTGCCCTGACATGTCATTTATCATGTCAAAATATTAGATAAAGACTTGGTGCGCCGTGTGGACACAACCTCCTTCGTTCATTCCTTCAACCACCTTCCCGAAAAGGTTGATGTTGTGATATTTGTTCATATCTAAAAACCTGCTGATACACAACTCGTTCATAATGTTTATTAGAAGTACATGGCTCTTCTTCTGACCAGAAATGTGGGCTTTTCTTTTGGGCATGTATCTCTGCACTAGCCATGCAAACTGTTTGTTTCTGAACCTCAATCTGTCGACTCATCACAGTATTGTTTTGCATTGCTGGGCTAAGTTGTGTTTAAAAATGGTGCTGCACTATTTAACCGTTTCCTTTGAAAACTGAGCAGTTTACATTGTTATATTTGGTGTGTGTTGTTTACCGTTTATACATTTGCACTAAGCAAGCGAGATGGGGTCGAAAAAGGTTTCTCCAACTGCGGAATACAAAGTCAGGACATAAACAGGTTGCTTAACTTCATATCGGGGAGACTGCAGGTATAACATAACAATAAAAACTAATACTGGACTTTTTTGTCCCCTCATCTTGGACTGACAGACTGGACACTACAGTGACCCACTATCACCTCTCCAGGTACAAGTGGTATTACAAGACAGGATGGGCCAGCACTTACTGTAGGTTCAAACCAGAAGCTTCCAAAGAGGCAAAGTCTCTCACGGACGCCCAAGACTGTCAAAAATATTTGTGGCAGCTTTGGTTGCTGTAGTCGCTCATCACGTGAATCACTGAACGTTCGATCGTGCTTGTCAATTTAAAGGAGCTGTAAAGCAGACTACTGGCTTGAAAGCAGCGTAGTTGCTGCTTGCTGTTGTCCAGTCTGTATTTTAATGTCGTTTTACGAAATCTGTGTTGATAAAATGCTTTGCTTTGCGGTACGTTATCATATTCAAACCAAGCAAGGAAGACTTGCGTCGCAACATTAGCCTGCAATTCTCTCCTCTATTAATAACATTACACACTTTAAAACTCCAAGATTCTTGGTGGCTCTCCAGCTTAACAGATGTTGAGATGTCTGTGATAAAACTAAAATTAGCTGTGTTGAAATTTAAACTTTTTTTTAGACATTTAGGTTGCATATAATTGTTCCAGTAGCACTTGGTTTTATTTTGGTGAGAAGAAAGACTAAACAACAAGGAAACACTGATGACACAACAGTTCGATTTAAGCTAGAAAAACTAACTTTCCTTGTTTACCCAAACCTTCAGATGTCTTCTGACCTCATTACCAATATACCTGCTTGATGGAGGAAAATATGGAGGTAAATATCCACCTTTAAATTTTATTCCTAGAAGAGAGGCCTCTATTAAAAGCACCGGATTGGATTTTTTCTCATCTCTCTGTGTTATACTTTGCAGCAGCACATGTCATCACCACGTCTTGTGTCGCTGCACATGCCGGTCCAACATAAAGTTTTCACACGTCGACAGACAAAGCTCTCGGGGACAAACAGCCTGCAGCCAGCACAAACCTCTTCAGTGGATCCGAGTGTGAAAACACCTTCAGACTCCATTCACACCGCTGCCTGCACTGATGAGACACCACAGAGACACTGCGGTACCACACGTAATTCACGTTGTTCATGTTCATGACACAAAGCACACATGTTGTCTCCCACACTCAGCCGCAGTGTGACATTCTCAGTTTCTGATGTTTCCTGCAACATTTGACTCTCCTCCGCAGGAAGCTGTTTGTTTCAGACAAACACGACATGTCCCCCCGACTGGGAGCGACGTTAAAGAAACATTTTCACTAAACGTTTAATATTTAAACGGGGAAACCTTTTACAGCTTGTTTTTAACATTTTCCAACATCTTTGAGACGCACAGTCGGTCTGCAGAGACTCAGGATGTGCTCGTACTTTTAACATTCGGTCCTCTTTATAAGTTCTGTCTGTTACAGCAGTGATGAACCAACACTTCTCAACAAAGATGGATTTATCTGGTTATGCTGATTTGTTTTCATGACTTTCCCGGGCACATCTCTCAGGTGAGGTCCGGACTTTATAAAAAGATAGCAACCAGATGTCAGAACCTAAGCAGCACACATCAAAGAGGAAAGTCTGAAAATTATGGACACAGCACCCAAAAAATGCAAATATAGTGAGGTGAAATGCTAAGAGGGAAAATCTGGGATTGGCTTTACTTTCACTTGTGTCAATGATGCTGTTTACAAACAATAATCGACAATCCTGCATAGTATATGTGTTATATATGTTTCTCTAAAACATTGAATATTCAGGACCAGCTGTCATCAGATTTCGCTGCAAACATACGACAACACATTTTACAATCAAAACTCGCCCACGTCCAACCACTGAGAGAGGTGAGAACAAAAAAGAAACAAAAATCTCTAATGTTGAATTAGACTTTGGCACACGTCTTTATGTTAAATCCCATCGTTCATAATGAGAATCTGTTTTTAAGTGCCATTTAAATTGACAATTTCTTGTTTCAAAATGTACTAAAAAAAACCAAAAACTTTTCACGTCCACATACGATGTGCAAGGTACCCTGGGTGCATTGCTTGTTGATGTTCTGGGACTCTTCTTTCAAGATACACTTTTGTTTTCACAGGAAATTTACCTTAACATACAGTCTCTTTCAAAATAAACACACTACGTCGGTACAACACAGCAAATTGATGGGTTTTTTTCCCTTCCACAACACAATAGTTAAGTTTAGGAAAAAAGAACACGGTTTGGCTTTAAAACCTTTCCGGAAGCAAACACCGCTCTCCCAGGCGAAAGTCGATGTTTGTTGGACCCATCCTCCATTACTCCCACTCATACAGCTCAGAGTTTCACCGCCTTAACTTTCATCCTTGTCCTGCTGCATTTCCCCTGACGCAGCCAGGTGCCATTTAACTATAATGGCACCTGGCTGCCTAATATACTGACGTTAACGGATGCCTTTTTCCTTGGTTTCTATCGCCACAAATCATTGCCCAAGCATTGGATTTTGACGACTGTGCTCTCCAAAAAATGACCCATAGGCTTAAACCAATATATCATGTGACCTTTTTCACATGACCTCTACACGAGCTCTTCAATTACACACCTTTCTCTAATGCAATTTACACCCTGATGAAGACTCTCTAGCTTTAACGTGTTGGTTTATCCGTGTATCATAAAGGACGTTTAACTACAATTAGTGTGCCTCAAATGTATTTTTGGACTGTGCCTGCCTATGTGAGTTTTTGCCCTATCCTTGAAGAGCACCTGATTTTTTACATTTAGCTACACAGTGCCCTTTTTCTCATGACCCATATGTCTGTTTTCTGATTTTCCATCTCTGTGCTTGGGGTCTGGTTGCATCTCCACCAAGCAGCAACCTTTGAGGCTGCAAAACAAAGCCAACATGAAAGTGCCAAAAACAAACTGCACGCATGAGCGGATGCAAGGGAGTCACCACTGCCTGCCAAAACGATAATGTGGGCAGTGCTGATTGTAATTAATCAATGCAATCTGCAGTTCTCTGTTGTTGTTATTTTTATAGTGCTTTTATGTGCTGTCATTGCGATTTCTGAAAAATGTATTGGGACATATTTAATCTTTCCTGGCATACTATGTAGTGTGGTAGAATGGGGATTGGAACGCACAGCAAGATGGCAACAACCGAAATGCTGAACTCGTGGCTTCAAAACAGCAGTCCACGAACTAATTGATTGAACTAAGCTGGTTAAATTTAGAAAAGCATCATCCTCCCTCTGTTTCAGACTAAAATAACATTTTCTCTTCCAAAAGAGAACTTTTTCAAACCAGCCTCCGGAGTGTGTAAATCTAAAAAGGGCAGTTTGGTGTTCGAGGAAAATTAAGCTTTTACAAAACAATGTCGTAATCCTCCCACTGAGGACTGGGAGACTGTGTGACAGACGGAGTTAAGAAAAAAATTCTGTTGCTTCAAATTTCCTCTGTGATCGATCATTTTAATTGTCAACATGGCTGACTACACCGTACAGCTGCTGTCATTAACCTGGATTTATCCTGGTTAATTGCCTCACTGCTCACCAGATGTTGGACTGTGATAGAGTTTTGATGACAGGGGGATGGAGAATAAGAAAGATAGCTGGTGTTCTGTAAACTGTCTCTACTGGAATGACATCAATTGTATTTTTACATAAAGACGTCACAGGCTGTCCACATGTACAAGACACTTAGATTTAATGCTTTTTGAGACCTTTCTGAGATAATTTTCTAGAAATCTAAGATTTAAGCAAAATTTTAAACATATTTAAGACTAATTATTGGATGAATCATGTTTTCCTTATTCAAGCACTAGTCCATACCCACTGGTAGCTTTGTCACCTTCTACCAATGCCAATCCTCAATGCCTATGTGCAGTTTCACATAGACTGACCACGTCAGTGAGCAGAAAGCCACAGTGATCAGTCGCATTTTAGCCATTTTTAAGCATTTTTCTGTTGTTATAGCGCCACCCAGCTGCCAATTAGAGTTAAATTTCTCCAGTCACCGTGAGGCGTCATACGGGGCATGAGATATGCCCATTCAAAGTTTGCAATTTCAATGGGTTGTTATAGCGCCCCCCTTTGGCCAATTGATGTAATATTGCTTCATCTGCATCCTCCCATGACCCTCTACCATAGATTGACCAAGTCAGTGAGGAGAAAAACGTGGAACAGACACACCCATAGACAGGGTTTTCATCTTTATATAGTAAGATTGCAGGTAAGTATAAATCCATAGTACACAATATATAGATTAGTATATTATTATATGTGGTCCCATGTAGAGGTAGGCGTTATGTAGGATTATGATTATTAGAGTGAGTTGGGTTAATCTACATTTTGCCAACAGGTAAGTGCAAGTATAAAGTAAAAAGATAGTAGTTTCAGTGATAGGCTTAAAGGTGTAAAATCAGAAAACCCCTGCTGACGAAAAGGAATAAAAATATGGGTACATTAAATTAGATATAACATTTGTGGCAATTAAGACCTAAGTCTCTATTGACTGACTGAATTTTAAGGCCTAATGTTAATATAGAATTAAATAAAATTGAATTCAAAATTGAATATAAGACAAATTCAAGACTTTTTAAGGACATGCAGACACCCTGTGTAATTTAAAAACTGAGACTGCTTAATGTGGACTGAGTCTGAAACTACTTGTTTAAGCTTCAGGAAAGTCCACCTCAAACCTTACAAGAATCCAGCAGTTGGTGAGAGACGCGTCAAAGAAGGTTCACATTTTTCCCTGAGTCGTCTTAAAATGTCCCTCACATGCATATAAACACTGAAACAGGTTTTGCTTGCAGTAAACATTCTCCGGTTCATACTGTTCGGTAAGACAACATGCCTTTAGAGGACAAACAGTCCTGGTGCTGTACTGAACTACTCCAAAGTTTATCTAAAGTTAATATGAGGCTTCGGCAGTGTGAGATTTCCCCTGACAGAGTTTCCCTGCTGAGCTGCAGTGGAGTGAAAGTAACACAGAGCAGGAACGTTGTACCAAAAAAGGCTGTTACTTTGGATGATATCCAAGAAGAATGATGACATTAAGTAAAATCTATTTCAATGTACAAAACTGCAGAGGTGTCATCATAGAGCTGTACTTATGTTCTTTTTGATTATATGATCATGAAATAGGAGTTTCTGTTCACTTGGTTGACAGGAGGCTTTGACGAGTCTCTTTTTATGCTGGCAAATTCTTCCCCTCAGATCTGCTGCAGCTCTGTGTGCAATCAGATGTGTTGTTGACGTTCGCCTGTTTTGCTTTATTTCTGCAGGACCTTGTCTTGGAGGAGACTTATTGTCCGAGTCTCAGGTGACTGACAGCAAACACACTGCAGCTCCGACACGAAAACACTCGACTCTGAAGGAGGAAATGAGGGTAAAAGAAAAAAACTTCATGCAATGTGTGATGGATTCTCTCTTCAGCTCTGTTTAAAGTTATTTTTCACCCTCAGCCTGAGTAAATGGTGGCGAGAAAGGGAAACAACTTCTGATATCTTTAGCTGCGCTGACTGCGTGACAAAAGGAAGAGGAAACCTGCACTGCTGAAATACTGTTACTCTCTTTAGAAGTTATAATCTCTGTTGCATTCTCATAACCTGTGGTGATGAGGTTAATCTCAGGAGGGTTTATGGATCTCACTTCCCAGAGCTCCAAACAGTTTTATCGTCTGTCGTCATCACTCTTTTTTTCTGTGTTTGGCCACGGTTGCTATAGCGCCCCCCTTTGGCCAATTGTTGTAATATACCTTGATACGCATCCTCCCATGACTAGGGCTGGGACTTGTTTGGGATTTTAACGCTTCCAATTCCTTACCGATTCCTTCTTAACGGTCCGATTCCTTACCGACTCCTACATTATATTCATTATACTTGCTATACTCAAACAAGTATATAATAAACACAAATGCAATCATACAAATATAAAAACTTTATTCTAACTGTTACACAGTATAATTAGATGAAAATACACATTTGTGTGTGGTGTGTATTTCAGATTTAGAGCTTGTATCATCTCCCTGAGAATATATAACAACAAAAAGTGATTCTCTGATTTCTACAGTAACACTATTACCTCAAATTAACCACAGCAATGTAATAAAAAATACTTACATGCATTCATGCTTGGGCACTGTTATTTACGCGACAACACCTGAACAGAACACACACACACATTGGCTGTTTTTTTCTACCGCTCCCCTCGCTGGAAGCTTCGGACCTCCTGCCACCCGGCCCTCGCCGCACTCTAATGGAAATGCATGTGACGTTTCTTTTTTTACAATCTAGGAACTGTTTGCAGGAACCGTTACACCAAATGTGATGGAATCGGTTCCGGATCCGGTTCTTTTTTGGAACTGGAACTTTGAACCCAATTCCAAAAAAGAACCGGATCCAGATCCCAACCCATGACCCTCTACCACTGAGCCAAATTTCACATGGATTGACATAAAAATTCAACCCGCATGCAGTCGACATTAATGTTTAAATCAGCTATAGAGACCAAAACAGTTTTTTTTGTACCAGGCTGTAAACATGTTTATTTCTGCTGTAAAGTTGGACATTTTAAAATGGGGGTCTGATGCTGGCCTCTAGTGGCCATTAGAGGAACTGCAGTTTTTGGCACTTGGCTTCATACATCAGCCCCAGAGGTTGCTGCTTGGTCGTGACTGACACCCAGTTTGTAATTCTACAAATGCAAGTGCTTTCATTGGTGGCCCGTAGACTCATCATTGTGTCACCTCATTCAGCGACAGAATGGGACCTTACAATATTTGTTGAAATAAAAATCTTTCAGACTACTACTTTATATATACATGTAGCCGACACTTTGTTACATTGCAGATTTAAAGCTTCAATATTTAATATTTTTGAGACTTTTGTCCTTCACTGAAACGGTTGGTTGTTCTCATCACTTCAAAGGTCAAAAGGTCATGATGTAATTTACCATCATCACTGTGTAAAAACTTTGAAATAATAAGTGAGTGTGAGCTGAATCCCTGGTGTGAACACTTTCCTCAGCTCTGCTGAGCATGATATAAACTCCTGATTAATTTGCTAATTAGAGCTGAATAATGGGATCGTTTTCTTAATGACTCTCTCCATTAGAGATGTTCCTGCTGATGAGACGAGAAAAATCTGCTGTCAAACATTTCGAGCTGCGGCAGATTCAAACCCAAACCATAATAAGCATGTCTGTCCTGTTTGAGAGTTTCATCATGTGTGTGGAACCGGTTAAAGCCATAATACACAGCTGTCGCTGAAAACATCAGTCTGTGGTTGTGTGTTTACCTGATAGTGTTACTGTCATGTGCACGGCGTCCAGAGACAGATGGGTTTAATTCCAGGATGCGTCGCTTCCCAGCATCCTCTGCTCAGCACGCTCAGCTCTCTCTGCAGCTTATTACCAGCACTGCCTGCAGCGGTAATGAGCAGAAAACCAAACATAAAAGCAGAGCATCTGCAAGTTTCAGCAAGTTAAAGCTCTGCAAAACCTTGTTAATGGCCGAAGGAAATTTAACGACAAGCTGAGGAAGTAAAAACAAGAAATCCTTCACCTGCTGGAATCAAACATCTTCTCACTGACAACACGTCTGCAGCTGTAATGAACATGTTAACACACAGTAACATGGATTCAGAGTGTCACCGTGATGTTAATTATAACATCCAGTGTTTCCTCACAGCAGGAGTCAGTTCTGGCACTGATCATAGACTACCATCTAGTGGACAAACACAGAAATGCAACCAACACTTTGAACCCCAACAGCAGAGGACGTGTTACTGTACCACAGATAATCTGAAGTTTAAGACAGTAGTGGGAAGTAACTAAGTACAGTACTTATTCAGTCATATTTCAATCATATTTTAGGTAATTGTTATTTACTTCGCTCTTTCTATTTTAAGCTACTCTATACTTTTTTCTTTCAAAGTCCACTACATCTGACAGCTTTAGTTACTTTGTGGATTCATAGGAACACAGGATATTAATTAATTATATACATTATAATATCTTATTATGGAGTAAAAAGTATATTTTGATGGTTATACTCTGGTACTTAAGGAGAATTTTTACTTGTAACAGAGTATCTCTGCACTGTAGTGTTGTTCCATTTGTTTTATTTTCACTCTGTAGTTAGGCTGGCTCAGGCCTAGTCTGCCAGAGAACCTCCTATAATACACCGGGCACCTTCTCTCTCTCTCTCTGTCTCTCTCTCCCTCTCTCTCTCTCATGCCGTTACTACATGTCACTAACCATCTGTCCTGCATGTCTCTCTTTCTCTCTGTCTCTGTCTCTCTTTCTGTCTCATTGTGTCATACGGATTACTGTTAATTTATTATGTTGATCTGTTCTGTACGACATCTATTGCACGTCTGTCCATCCTGGAAGAGGGATCCCTCCTCAGTTGCTCTTCCTGAGGTTTCTACCATTGTTTTTCCCAGTTAGTTTCCCTGTGAGGGTCCAAAGGACAGAGGGATGTCATATGCTGTAAAGCCCTGTGAGGCAAACTGTGATTTGTGATAGTGGGCTTTATAAATAAAATTGATTGATCACTGGTTTTAGAAAACGACTTGCGGCACAGTTGGGTTACAACGGTATGAGATTTTCACGGCACAATAACTATCTCAGACAGTATCAGTTTCACCTTGCTACAGAATTATCACCAGTCAGAATGACCCTTTAGTGAATGAAAACATAAAGGTTATTGTTGGTTGAACTGATGTTTTGTTATTATAACTGAAACTTGAAATCATTTTGTTAACGGAAGTTTGTGTTAAAAGTCTCCCCTCAGAAAATAATTAAAATAAAGGGAAGATTCAACGTCCTGCAAATGCACACGGTTTGAAAACTGACAACTTTTATATCACAATGTAGCCTGAAACTGGTATGCGCCTGCAATCCTACCGCACAGAAAAACACATGGTGGGAAATGTACAGTGGTGGAAAGTAACATTTACATTAGTATATTTACACCAGTACTGTATTTAACTTGAGTATTTTCTAAATGATATCATCATATTTAATACTTAAACTCTGCTGCATTTTAGGGAGAAATATTACACTTGTATCTGACGCTTCAGCTCCTCTTCAGATGCACATGCTGAGTACTTTTACCTGATAAATGTTAGTCAAGATTCTCAGTCATCCAGGTCATGGTAACCGTAAGTGCTATATCGTAGGCGACTGGACCTTGCCTAGTAGCAGTATTGCCTCTTTTAAAGTATCAGAGTACTTCTTCCACCGCTGGATATGTTAGTTGCAGTTCTAAGTTGCCCAAACTTTACAGAAATGCAGTGTAGTACATGTTTAGAGGCTTAACCTGCCTCACCGTGTGCCACCATCACACTGAAACGGAAAAGCAATTTCAAACTACTCTCAAATTTTATACGTACACTCACTACAGTCAGTATGCATATTAACACACCCTGATTTTTGGGCGAGCTTTTGATGCCACAGCTGGAAAAACATCTAATCTAAATGGGGATGATCGTGACGGAGCTGCAGGAGCATCAACAAAACAAACAAACACACAAAAACAGTTATAAAAATAAAAAATAAATAAATTTATCGATATGCAGCGTTTGATAAACGGAGAAGATAAAATTTTAGATAACAATACAAAACAGTTTAGAAAGTGTCTTTAATGAAATTATGTAAGTGTCATAATATTATTTTGTGGAGATTTTGGACAGTATTATTTGTCATTTATTTATTAAAAGAAACAGATTTTATTCAGCTATTTTATAAGACGGAAATGATCTGATTTAAATTATTTGCACAGAGGACAGATTAGAAAAGACAGACATTCTTCTTTTGTATAAACAAGTAATGTGCATAGACAGTATTCCAGTTATTGGTGCTGTTGTCCTCGTGAAGACGCAGATTGACATACAGCCCGGCAACTGGTCAGTCAGTCATTTAGTAAACCAGTCAGTCAGTGAATCAGCTGATCAGCTGGCCAGCCTGTCGTTCAGGTAGCTGGAGGTCTTGGTGTCCTGCAACAGCGTTTTGGTGACGTCATACAGATTCTGCTGGTAGGCCAGCTTATAGCGACTGTACACATCATCACAGTGCGTCAGCAGGCGCTTCACGTTTGGAGTGACGCTGCTGGGAGCGCCGTCGAGCCTGAAACAACACACACACACAGACACACACACACACCGCTCCCCCGCCCTCGCCCGCTCGCACCTCGTACACTGCAGCGGTTGGTCGTGTCTTCAGACGGAGCGATGGCGTCGGCCAAGAGAAAGCTGACCTCAGCAGTGTGGGAACACTTTAAACTCAGTGATGATAAAACCAAGGCAGTGTGCCAGATTTGTGACGCACACCTTACCTACTGCGGGGGCACAACAAACCTCAGAAATCACCTTAATCTTGTAAGTAGTATATTCGATATAGGCTGTAGTTTATTGTTTCACCGGCGACGAGCTGTCATTACGTGCGACAATTACACACGGCTGCGCGCTCTTTATAACTCACTGTGTGAACCTATGCTGCATAATAAAGATTTGCCCCCCTCAGTAACTTCATCCTGGCTCCTGAATTTTATGAATGGAGGGGAAAAGAGGAGACGCAATCCCCTGCAAAATGTATTTTATTGCAGTTATTTACCCGGTATTTGCAAAACAAAATCACTGAAGTTAAGGTTCTGTCACAAAACTATATTGTTACGGATCTTTGCACATGTTTAAGTGGGTGTATGGAAATCCTGGAGCTTTCTTAGTGGGTATACATGACGTGATGAATGTCTCGACCTGTCATTTCGGATGGATTTTGATTGGCTGTCAGTGTTTCTATCGTTCATCAAATCGCTCTGAAAGTGATCCAAACGATATCGTCCACCACTGTCGTTGTCGTTATAGTTGTAGTGTGGACGCTGCCAAACACTTGAGTTTAGAACGATTTTTAAAACTGTATATTTATAGTTATATTTATAGTTATAGTTCTTGGTGTGGACGGCCCAGCCTATTAATGGGACAATTTAATTCCGTGGCATAATTCTTTTTTAATTTCTTTCTTTTTTTTGGCTCTTTTAATTGCGAGTGATTTGAGGAAGGATCTATGAGGAAAAATATAATACTGTATGGACAACTGTTTCAGCTGTTTTATTAAAATAAAAAGTGTGTTATTATGAAAAAAGTGTGTTACTTTACTGTCCGATTTACGTGGCAGGCAGTTTCCCCTCTTAATTATAAGTGATCTAACAGGACGGCTGTCTTCGGCTGCTCTGCTCTCCTCCCACATGCCGCTCCGCGCTCCTCGCCGCTCTCCTTCTACATGCGCTCCGCTCCACTTGCCATCTGACAGTCAAATCTGCTATCAGAATTTCTGTATAAACCAGTGCATTTAGACTTTACAATTCAAATCTCACCCGGCTGCAGCTCCTGGGTGGAGGCCAGCAGCGCCTGGACCACAGCGGAGGAGATCAGCTCAGCCACAGTGTCTGCAGAGAGACCCTGAGCTCTGATGAAAGCCTGAGCCTTCCTGAAGCGCTCCGGCTGCTCCGACAGCAGCAGTTTCTCCAGCACCGAGCAAGATTCCTCCCCGCAGATCTCACTGAAGGAACACTGTAGCTCCTGGATGTGATCCAAGGGGAAAGAGTGAAACTGTAGAGGTCAGTGTGAACCTTCCCTACATCCTATTCTTATTTCAGTGGTTTAAAACGTGATGATTCTTTAATCAAAGTAGCAGCGTCCAGTACTGATAGGAAAACTTATTCATTACAACAGTGCAGCATTGGGTGAACTGGCAGGTACCTTGGAGAGCTGGTAGAGGCTGAGGACCTGTTTGCAGTAGTTGTTGCCGTGGCGACACTGATCCACCAGTTTCTGGAGCTGGACAGAAACCTCGTCGTCAAGGAGGGGAAGCATCACGAAGGACGACAGGCTGCTTTGCAGACCAGCAGGTAGCCTTCTTCAAACTTATTTTATTATCGTGTTGATATTAAGGACACTAATATTACAACACTAAATTGGTCACACCTGGCTGTCTGAGTCACTGGCTTCGTTTACGTCCCTCCTTAAAACATACCTCTATCGGAAAGCATATCCTGACTTTATCTGAGCTGTATGTCTATGTTACCTTATTGACTCCTCAATTCCTCATACTTCTTCTTATTCGTCTTCTGTACCAAAATTTCACCGAAAAACTTGTCTCGCAGTGTTGCTGCCACATACACAAAAAATACATCAAAATGTGTGTAAATTCTTGTGAAATGTTCTAGTGCTAACTGCTATGTGACTCCTGAGTGAGGCGGATAATCTCAGAGATTTAGTTGAAGCACGTCTCTCAAACTGCTGGCCTTTCCTTAAAAACAAAAACTCGTATACTCAGAGAGAGGGGACAACCTGACAACCTGAAAAAGCACAAGTTTTAATCCACTTTGACCAAAAATGATGTATGTAGGGTAGAAATTGTGGGCGTGACAGCGAGTTGGAGAGAAATACTGAGGAAGCTCTCTGCACCCTGACAGCTGAGTCCTCCACTCCCGCTCAGAAGATTCTGTCCAATACACACATACGTGAAAAACCTGAAAAGGGCTTTTTTTAACCAACCTTCAAACAAGTTTAAATATTCTAAAAAGTTAAATTGTGTTTTGAAAGTTGAATCAAACCCACAATGTACACAACATGTGGGACATTTCAAGGTTTGAATGAAGTTTCTATGTGAAGGTATGAATGAGGAGATAGATAAGATCATATAAAATAATATAAGATAAACTTTATTGTCCCGCAAGGGAAATTCATCTTGGGCAGTATAGTGCAAACAGCTGCAATATTCACATACATACATACAATCAACATCGACATAGACAAGTTGCCAACATAGTGCGTTGAGTGTGTTACAGTTGCAGACTACTGTTGCAAGAGTAGTGCAACCATTTGCCTAGTTTGTAAGGTTACAAACAAGGGAACTACAGGTATTGCACTGGCCTATTTCAAAGTGCAAGTGAGTGCATATAAAACAGATAAATACAGAGGTCAAATAAAAACACTAGTAAACCAGTTAAAATTATATTAAATCAGTTGCGGGACCATAGTGCAGATAAGAACAATACTAGATGAGAACAACAATAACCAGACCATTTAGGCATAGATAACCCTGCGCACATACGGCTCAACCAGGGGGACATTGCAGGGCCAGCAGGTGAGCGGGCAACCACCTTTTAGCATAATAGCAATAGTAAACAGTGACTGACGGTGAATTGACGGGGAATTTGACGGGCAGGGGATCAGCAGCCATAAGGTCAGGACCAAGGTCAGGTGGTGGGATGGGGGGGGGGCTAGGGTAGTGGATCCGCAGCAGTAAGCCTCCCCACTACCCTAGTTGGGGGAGGGAGGGGCTCTGCCACGAGAGGTGTGTGTTTGTTTGTTTAATAATAGAGTGGAAGTAGGAATAAAGGACAATTTGAACCGGTTGCTCCTACACCTGCTGGCTCTGTAGCGCCTCCCTGACGGCAACAGCTCATACTCCTGAAAGAGAACATGAGAAGGGTCACTCAGGATTTTATTTGCTCCCTTGACAACTGCTCCCTTATATATTGCCTGGAGGGACTGGAAATGATCATGTTTTCCCACTATCTTCAGAGCTATTGTCACCATTCTCTGAAGTCTGGCCTTACACTGGACTGTGAGGGAGCCGAACCACGCTGCCATGCCGTATCTTATGATTCTTGCTAACACAGCGTCATAGAATGTTAACATGATCTCGGTTCAAACCCCAAACAGCCGCAGCCTCCCGAGAAAGTGTAGCCTCTGAGCTAATCTGTTACAGAGGAAATCCACATGACCACTCCAGCATAGGTTATTAGACACCATCAGGCCCAGGTATTTATACGAGGACACCTGTTCAATAACGTAGTTGTCAATGATTGCCGGGTCATGAGCTGCAATTTCTTTAGGGTCAAAAATCATCTCTTTTGTCTTTTTGGTATTTAACACCAGGAAGTTATTGTTGCCACACTGCAATGCTGCCTTGAATACAAAAAAGTTTGAATGATTTGAATGTGTGAAAGTCTGTTGAAAAGCTGAAGCCACACTGAATAGCTGACTTTTATAAAATAAAGTTTGAATGATTTGAACATTTGAATGTTTTACCGAGATTTATGAAATCCAATATGGCCGCTGCCTCGTGACTCCACAATATGCAAATGAGATTAATTTACTCCCATCACAAACTTTGGGTCATGATGAATAGTTTTCTCATTTACAGTATGACTTATCTCTCACCACTTTCAAGCCACAGCCTTTTGAAATGTTGGAATGAAAATAGAATATTTTCCTCAATAAACTGGCACCTGAAGGGTTAAAATGGAGACTGTGCCCCTGTCATGTCTGCATGTAACATGTAGACACGCACACACATCACTAGAGGTGGGGGAAATTTCCGATTCTTAGATTAATCGCGATTCGGCCGTGGAAGAATCGAGAACGATTCACAAACATCCAAATTCAGATTATTTAAATATGCCAAGTAAAGTGGAACTAAAATACAGTAAGCGCGGTCTTCGAGACGCTATGGGGAACGGACCGAGAACACACATCCACAGCACACTCCTCCAGAAAAAAAAACAACAACAAGCATGGCTGAGCTAACCAACCCACCTCGCCGTGAGATCCGACCTGCTCCTAAACATTTAAAAGCAGACGTGTGGAATCATTTTGGATTCTACAACGTTGATGGAGGAAATGAATTGGACAAAAGCTACGTTGTATGCAAGATTTGTCGCGCTAAAATAAAATACTTTGGCAACACAACGAACATGAGAAGTCACACAGCACGATTCCACCCGATGGAGGAGGTGGGAAAGCCGGCTGCTGTTGCTACTAGCAGCCAGAGAACAATCGAGGATGCTCTGGGTAAGCTGCCACCCACATCGCAAAAGGCCAAGCGAATTACGAAAGGCATCGCGGAATTCATTGCCATGGGTTTGCAACCTTACTTAGTTGTAGAAAATCGGGGATTTCGGATTCTCACATGACATGCGGTGCGCTTGCTGCATTCGAAAAAGTTGAGATTTTTCCATCTCTGTGCGACGCGGACGCGCACGGAAAAACAGGCGCGTCGCACCGGAGGCGCGCCGCTGCGGCGTCGCTTTGAATTGTTGAGCGCGCTAAGCGCGCGTCTACATTGAAACTAATGAATTTGCGCGCGCAAAAGACGCTGCATGTGAACGGCCCCTTAGTGGAGATTTAACTCCTCGAAAAAGTTGTTCCCATTCCCAAACTGTTGGTCCAGTCATCAAAATAATGTGATGGTGAGAGAGGTAAAGTTATACAGAAGATCTGTTTAGCAGCAGTTGAGCTGACGTGTGCGTGTTTGAAGCCGATACGATAAACGGTGTAGGAGGAGATGTTTTTTGAGGAAGAGCACGTTTGAGGCGAAATTTTACTTTAAAAGGGAAAATAGCTCACTTCCTGTTGGATTTAGGTCATGGGTGTCAGTGCGTGATTTATAGATCAAACACACCAGTTTTGGTTTGATCTGTGTGTGGTGTGTGTCTGTGTGTGCAGCCGTTATCATGGCGATTAATGACTTGCCTGCGCCTGAGGGACACAGACAGCTCATGAGAGAGCAGATCAACAAAGGCTGTTTATAATGGGTTTTAACTCCTCGAACAAATTCTTCTGAGTCCCGAACTGTTGGTCTAATAATGAAAATAAAGTGATGGTGAGAAGGCACATGTCATGTTTTACATTTCTAGAGTCAAAAATGTGGTCACAGGAGTGAGCTGCAAATGTCTTGCACCTAAGCTGTTTCCAGAAATTTCTCCTCATCACAAGGGGGTGGAGCTTTGTGACATCACAAAGGGGACATTACAAGACAAAAATTGGAAATTGGTAAATAGGAGAGAAGTACATTAAATCTTTTATCCCAACAGGTGCTGAGACACAGTCGTCCGGATCCAGATGGAGAGACAGCCAGAAGAAAACAGCATGTCTACCTCAGAGTGGGACTGCTCATTTCAGTTTTTTACTGAGATGATGCAGGCATTCAGCAGGTGGCAGGCAGAGGAACGGGCTAAAAGCAATTTAGCTGGAGGTTCATCCTCAGTGGCTGGCTCCTACAGGGAGACGCTGAGGGATGATCTGAAGAGGTTTTTTGACCCCCAGCGGTGCCGTACAGAGCAGCAGGGGGAGACATTTGTCCTCTCTGAAGAACAGGCCATGACAGAGATTTTTGAAAGGGCTTATCATGATACTGGAGCCCTGATGCAGTCAGTCCAAAGGTGGGAGGCTGAGGAATGCTCTCAGTCGGAGGTTGAAGGTGAGTGCTCAGCGGTTTGTCCCATCCAACAAAAGGTGGAGGCAGAGCTGAGAGACTTTTTTGACCTCCGGCGAGAGACTGCTGAGTATAGAGGAGAAACACTTGCTATACCTGCACCTGTCAGTACACAGACGTCTGACAGAAAAGATGAGAAATCTGCAGGCAGAAGTGTTAGATACATCTTTAAAAGGATGAAGCCTGCATTCAAGCGCAGCTGGGAACGCCGTTTTGGAGCAAGACCCAGGAATAAGATCCAGCCCAGTATGACCAAGGCTGCTGTGACAGCAGAGGATGTCACAATGGTTGAGGATTTGGAACAAGACTTATCTGACAGCGTGTCTCCCACTGCCTCAGTCGCCTCCAGTGAGGACCTCAATTTTGTTTTAGATTTTGGTCCAGCACTGGAGTCATCTGACAGTGTGACACAGAAGGAGGTGTCTCCCACTGCCTCAGTCGCCTCCAGTGAGGACCTCAATTTTGTTTTAGATTTTGGTCCAGCACTGGAGTCATCTGACAGTGTGACACAGAGGGAGGTGTCTCCCACTGCCTCAGTCGCCTCGAGTAAGGACCTCAATTTTGTTAAAGATTGGGGTCAAGCACTGGAGTCACCTGACAGTGCGTCACAGAAGGTGGTGTCTCCCACTGCCTCAGTCGCCTCCAGTAAGGACATCAGGTCTGCTAAGAGCGCAGACCTGACCGCTGTCCTTCAGGAAAGCATGGCTATTGAAGGCATGGAGACACCAAGAGAGCAGCCTTCTAGCAGACATATACGCAACTGTAGGATTATCAGGAGCGGAAAATATCGCTGAAGATGCCCAGAGCGATGAGGTCCGTGACATCAGAGACCCTTTTCTGGAGGATATCTCCAACATGTCTACCTCAGAGTGGAACTGCTCATTTCAGTTTTTTACTGAGATGATGCAGGCATTCAGCAGATGGCAGACAGAGGAACGGGCTAAAAGCAATTTGGCTGGAGGTTCATCCTCAGTGGCTGGCTCCTACAGGGAGACGCTGAGGGAAAATCTGAAGAGGTTTTTTGACCCCCAGCGGTGCCGTTCAGAGCAGCAGGGGGAGACATTTGTCCTCTCTGAAGAACAGGCCATAGCCATGACTGAGATTTTTGAAAGGGCTTATCATGACACTGGAGCCCTGATGCAGTCAGTCCAAAGGTGGAGGCTGAGGAGGCTGAGGAATGCTCTCAGTCGGAGGTTGAAGGTGAGTGCTCAGCGGTTTGTCCCACCCAAGAAAAGGTGGAGGCAGAGCTGAGAGACTTTTTTGACCTCCGGCGAGAGACTGCTGAGTATAGAGGAGAAACACTTGCTATACCTGCACCTGTCGGTACACAGACGTCTGACAGAAAAGATGAGAAATCTGCAGGCAGAAGTGTTAGATACATCTTTAAAAGGATGAAGCCTGCATTCAAGCGCAGCTGGGAACGCCGTTTTGGAGCAAGACCTAGGAATAAGATCCAGCCCAGTATGACCAAGGCTGCTGTGACAGCAGAGGATGTCACAATGGTTGAGGATTTGGAACAAGACTTATCTGACAGCGTGTCTCCCACTGCCTCAGTCGCCTCCAGTAAGGACCTCAATTTTGTTGAAGATGATTGCAGTCCAGCACTGGAGTCATATGACTGTGTGTCACACAAGGTGGTGTCTCCCACTGCCTCAGTCGCCTCCAGTAAAGACCTCAATTTTGTTAAAGATTTTGGTCCAGCACTGGAGTCACCTGACAGTGTGACACAGAAGGTGGTGTCTCCCACTGCCTCAGTTGCCTCCAGTAAGGACCTCAATTTTGTTAAAGATTTTGGTCCAGCACTGGAGTCACCTGACAGTGCGTCACAGAAAGTGGTGTCTCCCACTGCCTCAGTCGCCTCCAGTAAGGACATCAGGTCTGCTAAGAGCGCAGACCTGACCGCTGTCCTTCAGGAAAGCATGGCTATTGAAGGCATGGAGACACCAACAGAGAGCAGCCTTCTAGCAGACATATACGCAACTGTAGGATTATCAGGAGCGGAAAATGTCGCTGAAGATGCCCAGAGCGATGAGGTCCGTGACATCAGAGACCCGTTTCTGGAGGATATCTCCAACATGTCTACCTCAGAGTGGAACTGCTCATTTCAGTTTTTTACTGAGATGATGCAGGCATTCAGCAGATGGCAGGCAGAGGAACGGGCTAAAAGCAATTTGGCTGGAGGTTCATCCTCAGTGGCTGGCTCCTACAGGGAGACGCTGAGGGAAAATCTGAAGAGGTTTTTTGACCCCCAGTGGTGCCGTTCAGAGCAGCAGGGGGACATTTGTCTTCTCTGAAGAACAGGCCATAGCCATGACTGAGATTTTTGAAAGGGCTTATCATGACACTGGAGCCCTGATGCAGTCAGTCCAAAGGTGGGAGGCTGAGGAGGCTGAGGAATGCTCTCAGTCGGAGGTTGAAGGTGAGTGCTCAGCGGTTTGTCCCATCCAACAAAAGGTGGAGGCAGAGCTCAGAGACTTTTTTGACCTCCGGCGAGAGACTGCTGAGTATAGAGGAGAAACACTTGCTATACCTGCACCTGTCAGTACACAGACGTCTGACAGAAAAGATGAGAAATCTGCAGGCAGAAGTGTTAGATACATCTTTAAAAGGATGAAGCCTGCATTCAAGCGCAGCTGGGAACACCGTTTTGGAGCAAGACCCAGGAATAAGATCCAGCCCAGTATGACCAAGGCTGCTGTGACAGCAGAGGATGTCACAATGGTTGAGGATTTGGAACAAGACTTATCTGACAGCGTGTCTCCCACTGCCTCAGTCGCCTCCAGTAAGGACCCCAATTTTGTTGAAGATTATTGCGGTCCAGCACTGGAGTCATATGACAGTGTGTCACAGAAGGTGGTGTCTCCCACTGCCTCAGTCGCCTCCAGTGAGGACCTCAATTTTGTTTTAGATTTTGGTCCAGCACTGGAGTCACCTGACAGTGTGACACAGAAGGTGGTGTCTCCCACTGCCTCAGTCGCCTCCAGTAAGGACCTCAATTTTGTTTTAGATTTTGGTCCAGCACTGGAGTCATCTGACAGTGTGACACAGAAGGAGGTGTCTCCCACTGCCTCAGTCGCCTCCAGTGAGGACCTCAATTTTGTTTTAGATTTTGGTCCAGCACTGGAGTCACCTGACAGTGTGTCACAGAAGGTGGTGTCTCCCACTGCCTCAGTCGCCTCCAGTGAGGACCTCAATTTTGTTTTAGATTTTGGTCCAGCACTGGAGTCATCTGACAGTGTGACACAGAAGGAGGTGTCTCCCACTGCCTCAGTCGCCTCCAGTGAGGACCTCAATTTTGTTAAAGATTGGGGTCAAGCACTGGAGTCACCTGACAGTGCGTCACAGAAGGTGGTGTCTCCCACTGCCTCAGTTGCCTCCAGTAAGGACATCAGCTCTGCTAAGAGCGCAGACCTGACCGCTGTCCTTCAGGAAAGCATGGCTATTGAAGGCATGGAGACACCAACAGAGAGCAGCCTTCTAGCAGACATATACGCAACTGTAGGATTATCAGGAGCGGAAAATGTCGCTGAAGATGCCCAGAGCGATGAGGTCCGTGACATCAGAGACCCTTTTCTGGAGGATATCTCCAACTTGGAGTGTGACCTGATGTTGCCTGTCACCTCCCTGGAGAGTGAAAGTGACATCAGTGAGTTCAGTGCTCCTGTAGTCTGGGCATGGAAAAGGGAACAGGCTCAGAGAGGCAGTGAGTCAGTGTCAACACCTGTGTCTGAGGAGACAGCTGCTGAACCTGAACAGGATTCATCTGCACAGACAAACAACAACAAATTGTCTGTCAGGGTCCTTGTACAGAGGCTGGTTACAAGGACCTTTAGGAAAGCAGGGACGGACGCCAACCCACGTCTCATAGCTGACTGCCTGTCTGACAGGATATGGACTGAAATTAAGGAGAAGATTTTGAAATTCTCCAGAAACATTCAAAAGTCTTGACAAGAATGTTTTTAAGGACCTTCGTCAACACTGGGGCAGTGCACAGATGGTGTGGGTTTCTATGAATCAGGATGAACCCAAGGTAGACGATTACATCGCCTCTACTTTTAAACGTCACCTGAAAGCAGCAAAGAGGCCCAGTGCCATCTCCAGGTTCTTCTCCAGTGTGGGCAAAGTGATCTCACAGCCCTTCACTGCACGCCATAGACAGGTCAGTGACATGTAGGCGACATATGATATACATGTTGAAGGAAAACATAAGGGGTAAGCCTTTTTATCTTCAACATGTATGTAATCCAGAGCTCAAGTCCTACCTCAATTCAGGTAACCTGCAGGTTACCTCTTGCTCCACTGGCCTTTGCAGGGCAGTGACTTTGGAGCAAGAAACATGACTTGAATTTGAATTGAATTTGACACCAATAAATTCATTAATTAGCTACCTTATCTCTTATTGACTTATCATTTGTTGTCAAAGCTCTAAAGATTCAACTCAGGGTGTACTTCTGCTGATTCAGTTTCCCCTTGAGGTCAGAGCTTTTGCTAAAAAACAAAAAGAAATGAATGTGTTCTTTTGCTTAGGTGTTTTTTTTTCATGTGAAAACCATCTATTTTAGCATTAAACTTATGGTCATGACCCAAAATAGTTAGTGGTTAGGTTAGCATTGAGACTGTGAAGCTAAGATAAGATGCAATGGTTGCATCTCTCAATCTATTTTGACCTAACTAATGAACCTTTTAGAGCTCCATTCCTCCAAACCTATGTTTGAAGAGTTAAACTTTGAGTGTTTCATGCACCAGTTTCAACATATAAAATTCTGCATTCACCGATTGTCAGTTTTTACCAAGTCTCATATTCACTGTGAGCAACTGACAGTAATTGAAACTTCAGAAACATCAGAGCTGTTAAAGCGTGTCTCCCACTGCCTCAGTCACCTCCAGTAAGGACCCCAATTTTGTTGAAGATTATTGCGGTCCAGCACTGGAGTCATCTGACAGTGTGTCACACAAGGTGGTGTCTCCCACAGTCGCCCTCCAGTGAGGACCTCAATTTTGTTAAAGATTTTGGTCCAGCACTGGAGTCACCTGACAGTGTGACACAGAAGGTGGTGTCTCCCACTGCCTCAGTTGCCTCCAGTAAGGACCTCAATTTTGTTAAAGATTTTGGTCCAGCACTGGAGTCACCTGAGAGTGTGTCACTGAAGGTGGTGTCTCCCACTGCCTCAGTCGCCCAGTAAGGACATCAGGTCTGCTAAGAGCGCAGACCTGACCGCTGTCCTTCAGGAAAGCATGGCTATTGAAGGCATGGAGACACCAACAGAGAGCAGCCTTCTAGCAGACATATACGCAACTGTAGGATTATCAGGAGCGGAAAATATCGCTGAAGATGCCCAGAGCGATGAGGTCCGTGACATCAGAGACCCTTTTCTGGAGGATATCTCCAACATGTCTACCTCAGAGTGGAACTGCTCATTTCAGTTTTTTACTGAGATGATGCAGGCATTCAGCAGGTGGCAGGCAGAGGAACGGGCTAAAAGCAATTTGGCTGGAGGTTCATCCTCAGTGGCTGGCTCCTACAGGGAGACGCTGAGGGAAAATCTGAAGAGGTTTTTTGACCCCCAGTGGTGCCGTTCAGAGCAGCAGGGGGAGACATTTGTCTTCTCTGAAGAACAGGCCATAGCCATGACTGAGATTTTTGAAAGGGCTTATCATGACACTGGAGCCCTGATGCAGTCAGTCCAAAGGTGGGAGTCTGAGGAGGCTGAGGAATGCTCTCAGTCGGAGGTTGAAGGTGAGTGCTCAGCGGTTTGTCCCACCCAAGAAAAGGTGGAGGCAGAGCTGAGAGACTTTTTTGACCTCCGGCGAGAGACTGCTGAGTATAGAGGAGAAACACTTGCTATACCTGCACCTGTCGGTACACAGATGTCTGACAGAAAAGATGAGAAATCTGCAGGGCAGAAGTGTTAGATACATCTTTAAAAGGATGAAGCCTGCATTCAAGCGCAGCTGGGAACGCCGTTTTGGAGCAAGACCTAGGAATAAGATCCAGCCCAGTATGACCAAGGCTGCTGTGACAGCAGAGGATGTCACAATGGTTGAGATTTGGAACAAGACTTATCTGACAGCGTGTCTCCCACTGCCTCAGTCGCCTCCAGTAAGGACCTCAATTTTGTTGAAGATGATTGCGGTCCAGCACTGGAGTCATATGACTGTGTGTCACACAAGGTGGTGTCTCCCACTGCCTCAGTCGCCTCCAGTAAAGACCTCAATTTTGTTAAAGATTTTGGTCCAGCACTGGAGTCACCTGACAGTGTGACACAGAAGGTGGTGTCTCCCACTGCCTCAGTTGACTCCAGTAAGGACCTCAATTTTGTTAAAGATTTTGGTCCAGCACTGGAGTCACCTGACAGTGTCACTGAAGGTGGTGTCTCCCACTGCCTCAGTCGCCCCCAGTAAGGACATCAGCTCTGCTAAGAGCGCAGACCTGACCGCTGTCCTTCAGGAAAGCATGGCTATTGAAGGCATGGAGACACCAACAGAGAGCAGCCTTCTAGCAGACATATACGCAACTGTAGGATTATCAGGAGCGGAAAATGTCGCTGAAGATGCCCAGAGCGATGAGGTCCGTGACATCAGAGACCCTTTTCTGGAGGATATCTCCAACTTGGAGTGTGACCTGATGTTGCCTGTCACCTCCCTGGAGAGTGAAAGTGACATCAGTGAGTTCAGTGCTCCTGCAGTCTGGCATGGAAAAGGGAACAGGCTCAGAGAGGCAGTGAGTCAGTGTCAACACCTGTGTCTGAGGAGACAGCTGCTGAACCTGAACAGGATTCATCTGCACAGACAAACAACAACAAATTGTCTGTCAGGGTCCTTGTACAGAGGCTGGTTACAAGGACCTTTAGGAAAGCAGGGACGAACGCCAACCCACGTCTCATAGCTGACTGCCTGTCTGACAGGATATGGACTGAAATTAAGGGAAAGATTTTGAATTCTCCCAGAAACATTCAAAAGTCTTGACAAGAATGTTTTCAAGGACCTTCGTCAACACTGGGGCAGTGCACAGATGGTGTGGGTTTCTATGAATCAGGATGAACCCAAGGTAGACGATTACATCGCCTCTACTTTTAAACGTCACCTGAAAGCAGCAAAGAGGCCCAGTGCCATCTCCAGGTTCTTCTCCAGTGTGGGCAAAGTGATCTCACAGCCCTTCACTGCACGCCATAGACAGGTCAGTGACATGTAGGCGACATATGATATACATGTTGAAGGAAAACGTAAGGGGTAAGCCTTTTTATCTTCAACATGTATGTAATCAGAGCTCAAGTCCTACCTCAATTCAGGTAACCTGCAGGTTACCTCTTGCTCCACTGGCCTTTGCAGGGCAGTGACTTTGGAGCAAGAAACATGACTTGAGGACTTGAGCTCTTAAGACTACCTGAGCAGTCAGCAGTGCGATCTCACAGGCGAGGGCTCGATGAGTCCTGAAACCATACACGTTCCGGGGGGTGGGGGGCATGTTGTCTATGTTTATATTTGTGTTTTTTCTAATCATAAATGCTTTTGAATTTATGTACTTTGTACAGTATTTTTCTATGTACAAATATAAATAAAAAAGACTTGGAGCAAAAAAAACAAAACTTTGAGTGTTTCATGCACCAGTTTCAACATATAAAATTCTGCATTCACCGATTGTCAGTTTTTACCAAGTCTCATATTCACTGTGAGCAACTGACAGTAATTGAAACTTCAGAAACATCAGAGCTGTTAAAGCATTGTGCAGTGTATATGGTTGTGTATAATTGTGTATGCTTGTCTGGTTTTCTGATGATACCTGTGGTAGTGGGGTCCTTTTTTAAACTCTAGGGAAATAAAAATGAAAAAAACAAAAGATGAAAACCAAAGAAACAAACAAGCTACAACAAGGAGATTTTTTTTTCTTAAAGTTGTGACGGCCTCCTGCCTCTAGGGCCTGCTGCTGTGTTCAGTGTTCCCTTTAGTGTTGTCTTGTTTTCCCTGCAGGTCGTAGGTGGGGCTTGCCACACCTGGGTGGACCTGGCCAGTCCACTGGGGTATAAGAGCTGGCATTACTACTCTCTCTCTCTCTCTCTGCTTCTCTGCTGTTAGGTAACCTACCCGGCGCGGCTGCATCGCTGCGCGATCCCTCGGCGCATTATGTTTTGGTTTAGTTAGTATTTGATTACCTTGCCAATTTCTTAATATTGTTTGTAATAAAATCCTTTTGTTTTTACTTTACAAACACCATACGTCTCCTCGTCTTTGTCATGGCTTTGAGCCAGGTCATGACAAAATGGGGGCTCGTCCAGGGTGGATTTCGCCTGTGCGCACCGGTGAGTCGTTCATTCATTCGGTTCGCGTAGTAGTAGCGCGGAAGGTTGTGAATGAAGTGACGTCACCGTGCTTACTACGGAGAGGCGTGGGAATCCAGAATCTGCAATGGCTTTGTTTGAAATGTTTGGCATGTTGCGCGGAGAGCTATGGTTGTTTCAAGATTAATCCGCTTTGTGTTTAAAATGAATTCGTTTGGTAAGTAATATTTGCCGTGGCTGCTTTATATGTAAGTAAAATGTATTGGTTTTGAGCACCCTGATAAGCTTAGCCGGCGGGCAAGCAGGACTTGTCACTTTGTTATTTTCTTTTTTTTATTTTTGTTGGCAAATCCTGAGGAGGGAGCGCTCCGGGCTCGGGGTATTGCGATCGGTTGGCCGAGAGTGGTACCTCGGGTCTGGTGACGTTTCGAGCTCGGCAAGCCATCGAAGACGTCTATTTGAGGCTCAAGAAGAAAACAGCATGTCTACCTCAGAGTGGAACTGCTCATTTCAGTTTTTTACTGAGATGATGCAGGCATTCAGCAGATGGCAGGCAGAGGACGGGCTAAAAGCAATTTGGCTGGAGGTTCATCCTCAGTGGCTGGCTCCTACAGGGAGACGCTGAGGGAAAATCTGAAGAGGTTTTTTGACCCCCAGCGGTGCCGTTCAGAGCAGCAGGGGGAGACATTTGTCCTCTCTGAAGAACAGGCCATAGCCATGACTGAGATTTTTGAAAGGGCTTATCATGACACTGGAGCCCTGATGCAGTCAGTCCAAAGGTGGAGGCTGAGGAGGCTGAGGAATGCTCTCAGTCGGAGGTTGAAGGTGAGTGCTCAGCGGTTTGTCCCATCCAACAAAAGGTGGAGGCAGAGCTGAGAGACTTTTTTGACCTCCGGCGAGAGACTGCTGAGTATAGAGGAGAAACACTTGCTATACCTGCATCTGTCAGTACACAGACGTCTGACAGAAAAGATGAGAAATCTGCAGGCAGAAGTGTTAGATACATCTTTAAAAGGATGAAGCCTGCATTCAAGCGCAGCTGGGAACGCCGTTTTGGAGCAAGACCCAGGAATAAGATCCAGCTCAGTATGACCAAGGCTGCTGTGACAGCAGAGGATGTCACAATGGTTGAGGATTTGGAACAAGACTTATCTGACAGCGTGTCTCCCACTGCCTCAGTCACCTCCAGTAAGGACCCCAATTTTGTTGAAGATTATTGCGGTCCAGCACTGGAGTCATCTGACAGTGTGTCACACAAGGTGGTGTCTCCCACTGCCTCAGTCGCCTCCAGTGAGGACCTCAATTTTGTTAAAGATTTTGGTCCAGCACTGGAGTCACCTGACAGTGTGACACAGAAGGTGGTGTCTCCCACTGCCTCAGTTGCCTCCAGTAAGGACCTCAATTTTGTTAAAGATTTTGGTCCAGCACTGGAGTCACCTGACAGTGTGTCACTGAAGGTGGTGTCTCCCACTGCCTCAGTCGCCTCCAGTAAGGACATCAGGTCTGCTAAGAGCGCAGACCTGACCGCTGTCCTTCAGGAAAGCATGGCTATTGAAGGCATGGAGACACCAACAGAGAGCAGCCTTCTAGCAGACATATACGCAACTGTAGGATTATCAGGAGCGGAAAATATCGCTGAAGATGCCCAGAGCGATGAGGTCCGTGACATCAGAGACCCTTTTCTGGAGGATATCTCCAACATGTCTACCTCAGTGGAACTGCTCATTTCAGTTTTTTACTGAGATGATGCAGGCATTCAGCAGGTGGCAGGCAGAGGAACGGGCTAAAAGCAATTTGGCTGGAGGTTCATCCTCAGTGGCTGGCTCCTAGGGAGACGCTGAGGGAAAATCTGAAGAGGTTTTTTGACCCCCAGTGGTGCCGTTCAGAGCAGCAGGGGGAGACATTGTCTTCTCTGAAGAACAGGCCATAGCCATGACTGAGATTTTTGAAAGGGCTTATCATGACACTGGAGCCCTGATGCAGTCAGTCCAAAGGTGGGAGTCTGAGGAGGCTGAGGAATGCTCTCAGTCGGAGGTTGAAGGTGAGTGCTCAGCGGTTTGTCCCACCCAAGAAAAGGTGGAGGCAGAGCTGAGAGACTTTTTTGACCTCCGGCGAGAGACTGCTGAGTATAGGAGAAACACTTGCTACCTGCACCTGTCGGTACACAGATGTCTGACAGAAAGATGAGAAATCTGCAGGCAGAAGTGTTAGATACATCTTTAAAAGGATGAAGCCTGCATTCAAGCGCAGCTGGGAACGCCGTTTTGGAGCAAGACCTAGGAATAGATCCAGCCCAGTATGACCAAGGCTGCTGTGACAGCAGAGGATGTCACAATGGTTGAGGATTTGGAACAAGACTTATCTGACAGCGTGTCTCCCACTGCCTCAGTCGCCTCCAGTAAGGACCTCAATTTTGTTGAAGATGATTGCGGTCCAGCACTGGAGTCATATGACTGTGTGTCACACAAGGTGGTGTCTCCACTGCCTCAGTCGCCTCCAGTAAAGACCTCAATTTTGTTAAAGATTTTGGTCCAGCACTGGAGTCACCTGACAGTGTGACACAGAAGGTGGTGTCTCCCACTGCCTCAGTTGACTCCAGTAAGGACCTCAATTTTGTTAAAGATTTTGGTCCAGCACTGGAGTCACCTGACAGTGTGTCACTGAAGGTGGTGTCTCCCACTGCCTCAGTCGCCCCCAGTAAGGACATCAGCTCTGCTAAGAGCGCAGACCTGACCGCTGTCCTTCAGGAAAGCATGGCTATTGAAGGCATGGAGACACCAACAGAGAGCAGCCTTCTAGCAGACATATACGCAACTGTAGGATTATCAGGAGCGGAAAATGTCGCTGAAGATGCCCAGAGCGATGAGGTCCGTGACATCAGAGACCCTTTTCTGGAGGATATCTCCAACTTGGAGTGTGACCTGATGTTGCCTGTCACCTCCCTGGAGAGTGAAAGTGACATCAGTGAGTTCAGTGCTCCTGCAGTCTGGGCATGGAAAAGGGAACAGGCTCAGAGAGGCAGTGAGTCAGTGTCAACACCTGTGTCTGAGGAGACAGCTGCTGAACCTGAACAGGATTCATCTGCACAGACAAACAACAACAAATTGTCTGTCAGGGTCCTTGTACAGAGGCTGGTTACAAGGACCTTTAGGAAAGCAGGGACGAACGCCAACCCACGTCTCATAGCTGACTGCCTGTCTGACAGGATATGGACTGAAATTAAGGGAGAAGATTTTGAAATTCTCCCAGAAACATTCAAAAGTCTTGACAAGAATGTTTTCAAGGACCTTCGTCAACACTGGGGCAGTGCACAGATGGTGGGTTGTTCTATGAATCAGGATGAACCCAAGGTAGACGATTACATCGCCTCTACTTTTAAACGTCACCTGAAAGCAGCAAAGAGGCCCATGCCATCTCCAGGTTCTTCTCCAGTGTGGGCAAAGTGATCTCACAGCCCTTCACTGCACGCCATAGACAGGTCAGTGACATGTAGGCGACATATGATATACATGTTGAAGGAAAACGTAAGGGGTAAGCCTTTTTATCTTCAACATGTATGTAATCAGAGCTCAAGTCCTACCTCAATTCAGGTAACCTGCAGGTTACCTCTTGCTCCACTGGCCTTTGCAGCAGTGACTTTGGAGCAAGAAACATGACTTGAGGACTTGAGCTCTTAAGACTACCTGAGCAGTCAGCAGTGCGATCTCACAGGCGAGGGCTCGATGAGTCCTGAAACCATACACGTTCCGGGGGGGGGGGCATGTTGTCTATGTTTATATTTGTGTTTTTTCTAATCATAATGCTTTGAATTTATGTACTTTGTACAGTATTTTTCTATGTACAAATATAAATAAAAAAGACTTGGAGCAAAAAAACAAAACTTGAGTGTTTTCATGCACCAGTTTCAACATATAAAATTCTGCATTCACCGATTGTCAGTTTTTACCAAGTCTCATATTCACTGTGAGCAACTGACAGTAATTGAAACTTCAGAAACATCAGAGCTGTTAAAGCATTGTGCAGTGTATATGGTTGTGTATAATTGTGTATGCTTGTCTGGTTTTTCTGATGATACCTGTGGTAGGGGTCCTTTTTTAAACTCTAGGGAAATAAAAATGAAAAAAACAAAAGATGAAAACCAAAGAAACAAACAAGCTACAACAAGGAGATTTTTTTTCTTAAAGTTGTGACGGCCTCCTGCCTCTAGGGCCTGCTGCTGTGTTCAGTGTTCCCTTTAGTGTTGTCTTGTTTTCCCTGCAGGTCGTAGGTGGGGCTTGCCACACCTGGGGTGGACCTGGCCATCCACTGGGGTATAAGAGCTGCATTACTACTCTCTCTCTCTCTCTCTCTGCTTCTCTGCTGTTAGGTAACCTACCCGGCGCGGCTGCATCGCTGCGCGATCCCTCGCGCATTATGTTTGGTTTAGTTAGTATTTGATTACCTTGCCAATTTCTTAATATTGTTTGTAATAAAATCCTTTTGTTTTACTTTACAAACACCATACGTCTCCTCGTCTTTGTCATGGCTTTGAGCCAGGTCATGACAAAATGGGGGCTCGTCCAGGGTGGATTTCGCCTGTGCGCACCGGTGAGTCGTTCATTCATTCGGTTCGCGTAGTAGTAGCGCGGAAGGTTGTGAATGAAGTGACGTCACCGTGCTTACTACGGAGAGGCGTGGAATCCAGAATCTGCAATGGCTTTGTTGAAATGTTTGGCATGTTGCGCGGAGAGCTATGGTTGTTTCAAGATTAATCCGCTTTGTGTTTAAAATGAATTCGTTTGGTAAGTAATATTTGCCGTGGCTGCTTTATATGTAAGTAAAATGTATTGGTTTTGAGCACCCTGATAAGCTTAGCCGGCGGGCAAGCAGGACTTGTCACTTTGTTATTTTCTTTTTTTATTTTTGTTGGCAAATCCTGAGGAGGGAGCGCTCCGGGCTCGGGGTATTGCGATCGGTTGGCCGAGAGTGGTACCTCGGGTCTGGTGACGTTTCGAGCTCGGCAAGCCATCGAAGACGTCTATTTGAGGCTCAAGAAGAAAACAGCATGTCTACCTCAGAGTGGAACTGCTCATTTCAGTTTTTTACTGAGATGATGCAGGCATTCAGCAGATGGCAGGCAGAGGACGGCTAAAAGCAATTTGGCTGGAGTTCATCCTCAGTGGCTGGCTCCTACAGGGAGACGCTGAGGGAAAATCTGAAGAGGTTTTTTGACCCCCAGCGGTGCCGTTCAGAGCAGCAGGGGGAGACATTTGTCCTCTCTGAAGAACAGGCCATAGCCATGACTGAGATTTTTGAAAGGGCTTATCATGACACTGGAGCCCTGATGCAGTCAGTCCAAAGGTGGGAGGCTGAGGAGGCTGAGGAATGCTCTCAGTCGGAGGTTGAAGGTGAGTGCTCGGTTTGTCCCACCCAACAAAAGGTGGAGGCAGAGCTGAGAGACTCTTTTGACCTCCGGCGAGAGACTGCTGAGTATAGAGGAGAAACACTTGCTATACCTGCATCTGTCAGTACACAGACGTCTGACAGAAAAGATGAGAAATCTGCAGGCAGAAGTGTTAGATACATTTTTAAAAGGATGAAGCCTGCATTCAAGCGCAGCTGGGAACGCCGTTTTGGAGCAAGACCCAGGAATAAGATCCAGCTCAGTATGACCAAGGCTGCTGTGACAGCAGAGGATGTCACAATGGTTGAGGATTTGGAACAAGACTTATCTGACAGCGTGTCTCCCACTGCCTCAGTCGCCTCCAGTAAGGACCCCAATTTTGTTGAAGATTATTGCGGTCCAGCACTGGAGTCATCTGACAGTGTGTCACACAAGGTGGTGTCTCCCACTGCCTCAGTCACCTCCAGTAAGGACCCCAATTTTGTTGAAGATTATTGCGGTCCAGCACTGGAGTCATCTGACAGTGTGTCACACAAGGTGGTGTCTCCCACTGCCTCAGTCGCCTCCAGTGAGGACCTCAATTTTGTTAAAGATTTGGTCCACACTGGAGTCATCTGACAGTGTGTCACACAAGGTGGTGTCTCCCACTGCCTCAGTCGCCTCCAGTGAGGACCTCAATTTTGTTAAAGATTTTGGTCCAGCACTGGAGTCACCTGACAGTGTGACACAGAAGGTGGTGTCTCCCACTGCCTCAGTCGCCTCCAGTGAGGACCTCAATTTTGTTAAAGATTTTGGTCCAGCACTGGAGTCACCTGACAGTGTGACACAGAAGGTGGTGTCTCCCACTGCCTCAGTTGCCTCCAGTAAGGACCTCAATTTTGTTAAAGATTTTGGTCCAGCACTGGAGTCACCTGACAGTGCGTCACAGAAAGTGGTGTCTCCCACTGCCTCAGTCGCCTCCAGTAAGGACATCAGGTCTGCTAAGAGCGCAGACCTGACCGCTGTCCTTCAGGAAAGCATGGCTATTGAAGGCATGGAGACACCAACAGAGCAGCCTTCTAGCAGACATATACGCAACTGTAGGATTATCAGGAGCGGAAAATGTCGCTGAAGATGCCCAGAGCGATGAGGTCCGTGACATCAGACCCTTTTCTGGAGGATATCTCCAACATGTCTACCTCAGAGTGGAACTGCTCATTTCAGTTTTTTACTGAGATGATGCAGGCATTCAGCAGGTGGCAGGCAGAGGAACGGGCTAAAAGCAATTTGGCTGGAGGTTCATCCTCAGTGGCTGGCTCCTACAGGGAGACGCTGAGGGAAAATCTGAAGAGGTTTTTTGACCCCCAGTGGTGCCGTTCAGAGCAGCAGGGGAGACATTTGTCTTCTCTGAGAACAGGCCATAGCCATGACTGAGATTTTTGAAAGGGCTTATCATGACACTGGAGCCCTGATGCAGTCAGTCCAAAGGTGGGAGGCTGAGGAGGCTGAGGAATGCTCTCAGTCGGAGGTTGAAGGTGATTACTCAGCGGTTTGTCCCACCCAACAAAAGGTGGAGGCAGAGCTGAGAGACTGTTTTGACCTCCGGCGAGAGACTGCTGAGTATAGAGGAGAAACACTTGCTATACCTGCACCTGTCAGTACACAGACGTCTGACAGAAAAGATGAGAAATCTGCAGGCAGAAGTGTTAGATACATCTTTAAAAGGATGAAGCCTGCATTCAAGCGCAGCTGGAACGCCGTTTTGGAGCAAGACCCAGGAATAAGATCCAGCCCAGTATGACCAAGGCTGCTGTGACAGCAGAGGATGTCACAATGGTTGAGGATTTGGAACAAGACTTATCTGACAGCGTGTCTCCCACTGCCTCAGTCACCTCCAGTGAGGACCTCAATTTTGTTGAAGATGATTGCGGTCCAGCACTGGAGTCATATGACAGTGTGTCACACAAGGTGGTGTCTCCCACTGCCTCAGTTGCCTCCAGTGAGGACCTCAATTTTGTTTTAGATTTTGGTCCAGCACTGGAGTCACCTGACAGTGTGACACAGAAGGTGGTGTCTCCCACTGCCTCAGTCGCCTCCAGTGAGGACCTCAATTTTGTTTTAGATTTTGGTCCAGCACTGGAGTCATCTGACAGTGTGACACAGAAGGTGGTCTCCCACTGCCTCAGTCGCCTCCAGTGAGGACCTCAATTTTGTTTTAGATTTTGGTCCAGCACTGGAGTCACCTGACAGTGTGACACAGAAGATGGTGTCTCCCACTGCCTCAGTCGCCTCCAGTGAGGACCTCAATTTTGTTTTAGATTTTGGTCAAGCACTGGAGTCATCTGACAGTGTGACACAGAAGGAGGTGTCTCCCACTGCCTCAGTCGCCTCCAGTGAGGACCTCAATTTTGTTTTAGATTTTGGTCCAGCACTGGAGTCATCTGACAGTGTGACACAGAAGGAGGTGTCTCCCACTGCCTCAGTCGCCTCCAGTGAGGACCTCAATTTTGTTTTAGATTTTGGTCAAGCACTGGAGTCATCTGACAGTGTGACACAGAGGGAGGTGTCTCCCACTGCCTCAGTCGCCTCGAGTAAGGACCTCAATTTTGTTAAAGATTGGGTCAAGCACTGGAGTCACCTGACAGTGCGTCACAGAAGGTGGTGTCTCCCACTGCCTCAGTCGCCTCCAGTAAGGACATCAGGTCTGCTAAGAGCGCAGACCTGACCGCTGTCCTTCAGGAAAGCATGGCTATTGAAGGCATGGAGACACCAACAGAGAGCAGCCTTCTAGCAGACATATACGCAACTGTAGGATTATCAGGAGCGGAAAATGTCGCTGAAGATGCCCAGAGCGATGAGGTCCGTGACATCAAGACCCTTTTCTGGAGGATATCTCCAACATGTCTACCTCAGAGTGGAACTGCTCTCATTTCAGTTTTTTACTGAGATGATGCAGGCATTCAGCAGGTGGCAGGCAGAGGAACGGGCTAAAAGCAATTTGGCTGGAGGTTCATCCTCAGTGGCTGGCTCCTACAGGGAGACGCTGAGGGAAAATCTGAAGAGGTTTTTTGACCCCCAGTGGTGCCGTTCAGAGCAGCAGGGGGAGACATTTGTCTTCTCTGAAGAACAGGCCATAGCCATGACTGAGATTTTTGAAAGGGCTTATCATGACACTGGAGCCCTGATGCAGTCAGTCCAAAGGTGGGAGGCTGAGGAATGCTCTCAGTCGGAGGTTGAAGGTGAGTGCTCAGCGGTTTGTCCCACCCAAGAAAAGGTGGAGGCAGAGCTGAGAGACTTTTTTGACCTCCGGCGAGAGACTGCTGAGTATAGAGGAGAAACACTTGCTATACCTGCACCTGTCGGTACACAGATGTCTGACAGAAAAGATGAGAAATCTGCAGGCAGAAGTGTTAGATACATCTTTAAAAGGATGAAGCCTGCATTCAAGCGCAGCTGGGAACGCCGTTTTTGGAGCAAGACCCAGAATAAGATCCAGCCCAGTATGACCAAGGCTGCTGTGACAGCAGAGGATGTCACAATGGTTGAGGATTTGGAACAAGACTTATCTGACAGCGTGTCTCCCACTGCCTCAGTCGCCTCCAGTAAGGACCTCAATTTTGTTGAAGATGATTGCGGTCACTGGAGTCATATGACTGTGTGTCACACAAGGTGGTGTCTCCCACTGCCTCAGTCGCCTCCAGTAAAGACCTCAATTTTGTTAAAGATTTTGGTCCAGCACTGGAGTCACCTGACAGTGTGACACAGAAGGTGGTGTCTCCCACTGCCTCAGTTGACTCCAGTAAGGACCTCAATTTTGTTAAAGATTTTGGTCCAGCACTGGAGTCACCTGACAGTGTGTCACTGAAGGTGTCTCCCACTGCCTCAGTCGCCCCCAGTAAGGACATCAGGTCTGCTAAGAGCGCAGACCTGACCGCTGTCCTTCAGGAAAGCATGGCTATTGAAGGCATGGAGACACCAACAGAGAGCAGCCTTCTAGCAGACATATACGCAACTGTAGGATTATCAGGAGCGGAAAATGTCGCTGAAGATGCCCAGAGCGATGAGGTCCGTGACATCAGAGACCCTTTTCTGGAGGATATCTCCAACTTGGAGTGTGACCTGATGTTGCCTGTCACCTCCCTGGAGAGTGAAAGTGACATCAGTGAGTTCAGTGCTCCTGCAGTCTGGGCATGGAAAAGGGAACAGGCTCAGAGAGACATTGAGTCAGTGTCAACACCTGTGTCTGAGGAGACAGCTGCTGAACCTGAAAAGGATTCATCTGCACAGACAAACAACAACAAATTGTCTGTCAGGGTCCTTGTACAGAGGCTGGTTACAAGGACCTTTAGGAAAGCAGGGACGGACGCCAACCCACGTCTCATAGCTGACCGCCTGTCTGACAGGATATGGACTGAAATTAAGGGAGAAGATTTTGAAATTCCCAGAACATTCAAAAGTCTTGACAAGAATGTTTTCAAGGACCTTCGTCAACACTGGGGCAGTGCACAGATGGTGTGGGTTTCTATGAATCAGGATGAACCCAAGGTAGACGATTACATCGCCTCTACTTTTAAACGTCCTGAAAGCAGCAAAGAGGCCCAATGCCATCTCCAGGTTCTTCTCCAGTGTGGGCAAAGTGATCTCACAGCCCTTCACTGCACGCCATAGACAGGTCAGTGACATGTAGGCGACATATGATATACATGTGAAGGAAAACGTAAGGGGTAAGCCTTTTTATCTTCAACATGTATGTAATCCAGAGCTCAAGTCCTACCTCAATTCAGATAACCTGCAGGTTACCTCTTGCTCCACTGGCCTTTGCAGGGCAGTGACTTTGGAGCAAGAAACATGACTTGAGGACTTGAGCTCTTAAGACTACCTGAGCAGTCAGCAGTGCGATCTCACAGGCGAGGGCTCGATGAGTCCTGAAACCATACACGACCCCCCCCTCCAAAAAAAAAATAAAAATTGAATTTGACACCAATAAATTCATTAATTAGCTACCTTATCTCTTATTGACTTATCATTTGTTGTCAAAGCTCTAAAAGATTCAACTCAGGGTGTACTTCTGCTGATTCAGTTTCCTCTTGAGGTCAGAGCTTTTGCTAAAAAACAAAAAGAAATGAATGTGTTCTTTTGCTAAGGTGTTTTTTTTTCATGTGAAAACCATCTATTTTAGCATTAAACTTATGGTCATGACCCAAAATAGTTAGTGGTTAGGTTAGCATTGAGACTGTGAAGCTAAGATAATGCAATGCATGGTTGCATCTCAATCTATTTTGACCTAACTAATGAACCTTTTAGAGCTCCATTCCTCCAAACCTATGTTTGAAGAGTTAAACTTTGAGTGTATCGTTGCAGGCAAGCACCAGCCACCCTCTCGCATATGTTTTGGTTTTGTTTAAAACTAGACAATTTCTGGCAGTCAATATTTAAAACTTTTTCAGATGTTTTACAAGTACCTATTGAACCTTCTGCCATTACTGCCATATTTGGCGTAACTCCACAAGACACTCACCTTAACTGCAGGCAAAGAAATGATAGCTTTTGCATCTCTTGTAGCTAGGTGATTAATACTTTTTAAGTGGAAGGAGAACTTCCCCCAACCTTTAAGATGTGGGTCAATGACCTTCTACACCATTTGGTACTAGAGAAGATTCGTTACTCTACAAGAGGATGCATTCAAAAATTTTATGCTACATGGAAACCTTTTTAAGTTATATAGAGAATAAGATGTCACTAATATTGGTGTTCTATATGACTGATCCTGTATTATGCATAATTTGAAACCCATAAGGACCACTCAAATCACTTGTGATTTTCTTTTTTGTTTACTTGTTTATCATGCTGTCTTAATTATTATTATTTTTCTTATTATTGCTCTAACTGTATCACTTTTATTTATTAATATAAAATATGTACGATATGTATGTGATGCATGTAATACAAGTGGTTGCATACAAACTCAAGCAATACTAGATTGTCGAATGGTACAGTAATATCGTTCCGGGGGGTGGGGGCATGTTGTCTATGTTTATATTTGTGTTTTTTCTAATCATAAATGCTTTTGAATTTATGTACTTTGTACAGTATTTTTCTATGTACAATATAAATAAAAAGACTTGGAGCAAAAAAACCAAACTTTGAGTGTTTCATGCACCAGTTTCAACATATAAAATTCTGCATTCACCGATTGTCAGTTTTTACCAAGTCTCATATTCACTGTGAGCAACTGACAGTAATTGAAACTTCAGAAACATCAGAGCTGTTAAAGCATTGTGCAGTATATATGGTTGTGTATTGTGTATACTGAGTGTGTTTGCTTGTCTGGTTTTCTGATGATACCTGTGGTAGTGGGGTCCTTTTTTAAACTCTAGGGAAATAAAAATGAAAAAAACAAAAGATGAAAACCAAAGAAACAAACAAGCTACAACAAGGAGATTTTTTTTTCTTAAAGTAGAGAATGCAATTTCATAAAGAATTGCAGTTGTGAAAGCTGCATGCTAAATAGCTGATGCTACACTGCAATGCTAGCTTAAAACATTGAATACTACCATTAATGTATAAATGATGTGGCGTAAATGTGTATGAATAGTTTAGGCTCAGGATGCTCCTGTTTCTACCTCACTATGTGATCAGAGGACCAGGGGTTACGGAGAAACCAAACGTTTTTTCAGCTTCAATCTGTGACTTTACAGTTAACATAACTTTCAGACACACATAATTGTGTTGTCCTGTTAAACTAACATGGTCTATTAATGTTACAGACGGGCATGACTGATAAAGTTCTGCTTAGCTCCCACATTAACGTTAGAAGTTATATTTCAGTTTGATGCTAGCGACACCAGCTGCTCAGCTGCTAGTGAGGGAAGGGGCTGTACCTGCTGTCTGCAGCGTGCTGTGTTCACTTCACCAAATATTTCCAAAGAGCACTTTTTCCTTCATCATTTTTGACCAAAACTGGCTGCTGTGATCCTTCTGCAGCCACGCTGGCCATATCACACAGCAACAGAAATGTGTGCATGCATGCACAGCGACGACAACAAGCCGGGTTGCAGCGAGGGCTCTGTGCCTGCCGGACGCTGACCACACAGCGCGTGTCCGTCGGACCCGTCGCGCCACCTGTCAGGCGCTGAGTGGAGTGCACTGTTAGTATTGATACTTTTGTAAATTAGTTTTGTATCCCGATACAGTGTTTGAGTATTGATACTTTTCAGAGTATCAATACTTTTGACAACCCTATGATGCATTCAGAAATACTCATCCTGAGACCATGACAGGTCACTCACTCTCTGAGACCTGAGTGTTACTTGAATAAGTAACACTGACCAAAAAGAAATCCAATGTTCCTCTTAATCACTCCCCAATTCTGATGAGGTGGACATGATAACCCTTAACACACATAATGTTATCATCCCTACATCAGGAAATACTTTTCCCTAACCTGATATGAAGTGTGCGCTGCACATGTGAGCATTTTTGATGATGGCCTCCGCCCAGTCCTTTGGTCTTATCGCATTTAACCATAGTTGTCTTTGTTTTTGTTGACAGGCAGTGGCAGCTGGCAATATCATTTATGTTTTGAGCGATGACTCCTGACCCCTATGTAGTCTGTGTGGCGAGGCCTTTTGCCTCCATCTAATGAAATGACGTCACTGTGACGGTGGCCCTAAAAGGGTTTATACTGTGGAATATTTAAAAGTTGTTTTAAAAACTTAAACGGTATGATCTAAGATTCAATCAGAAATGACATTAAAAGTCAGATCAAACATGAAAAGGAGCAGCTGGGGTGGACAGGATGCAAAGCAGCCTACAGAGGAAGCATCAATGGCAGGCGGGCTAAAGCAGTTTAAATAGGGCTTGAGATCAACTGATAGAGCTGGGATGTGAGCGGAGCTTGACCCATTCTCAGAACCATCGGTTGTATTTGGCGTCTCACTTAGTTATTATTATGTGTCACATAAAGCCATCTCTGGTCAACCTGGACACTTGTGGCTGGCTGTAGTTGTTAGGAGTTCATCAAGGTTTTCCAATTCGTGTAATTTCTGTTTTCTCTTTAAACTTGGGTCAAACTTGACTGTTTGATAATCTCTGTTTCAATTCTTTAGTATTTAGTAAACTGCAGAGAGTCTGCCATTATGATTAATCTATCAAAACATGTGAAAAAAAGGAGGACAGTAACTGAGTACATTTACCTTAGTGTTTGCAGTAAATATTAAGGACCCTGCACCAAATTGGTCACATCTGTCCCATTTAGGCCTTCTCTGGTCAACCTGGAAACTCATGGCTGGCAGCAGTTGTTAGAGGAGCTCCACAAGTTCAATTTTGGATCCTCTTCTTTTCAATTACTTTAATTTTTGTTGTTTTCTCTTCAAACTTGTGACTGATTTATAATGCTTTGTTTTAAAGTATTTCGTAAATGACAGAGATGCTGCCATTAAGTGTATTTATGCATAAATAATTATAATTAGAAAGATAACATATTATTCTGAAATGGGCCATTTTGTATACTTTTATTTTTGATATTTTAATTATATTTTGATGCAAATAAAAGTAAAATTATTAGGTAATTTATCATGAATCATTTAATTTGAATAAATAATCATTTTTTGGGATGCATGGGTTTTACTTGTAACAGAGTATTTTGACACTATGGTATTACTACATTTGCTTAAGTAAAAGATCTTCCACCACCTGAGAATTTATCAGTAGAGTACTATTATTCTTTCTAATAATGCAAAGACATTTTTCCATGTAACTGTATGTTGTGGTAACAGATGTCTAATGTACATTCATATACAAAAGGAAGTTGAGATGGAGGCTTACAGGTGGTGATGGTTTTCCTCTGCAGAGCTTCTGACCCTTCTTCTTGTGTTTCAGCGTTTAGCTCTCCAGAAGCCAGACCTCTGCAGCGCAGCACCACCCACATGTCCGGGTGATACAGGGAGAAATAACGACAGACCCGGCTGGCTTCATGGATACTGCCTTCATCTAGTAAATGACCACTCAGTTCAGCCAGAACACTCCTCTCCTCTTGACTTAGCTGTGTGTCGATGTTCAGCTTGTCCTGCTCCTCGCAGGGACCTGGGAGTCCCTCCAGACTGAGACACTTCTCTGTGTTCAGTCCTGAGATGTTGGAGAAGGAGAACTCCTTCATCAGTACTTCGTATGTGTTCATTTCAGGTGTGATGGCGGGCGGCGGCAGGTGAAAACGCTCTCCTTCTCCATGGCGACGGTGAGGATGTGTCGTCTGACCCGGCTCACCCACAGTTTTTTCTCCAGGCACTCCAGTTGGTCCACAGGAGCCGGGCTGAGCAGGGAGAGCCAGTGAGCGGCAAGGCAGAGCAGCAGGCAGCGTTCCTGGATGTCCAGCAGCTCGCTCTGAGTCTCTAAAGCTGCGGAGGAGTCTGTGGTCCCAGTTTCAGCCTGTGACAGGAAGAAGTGGGAGGCTGACTCTGGATCAGTGCTGTCAGCCTTTAACTGCTCCTGACATTTCCTCCAGAAACCGACTCTGGTTTCCAACCTTCTCCACTGCCGCTTGGACTTCTGCGAGTTTACTTCCTGAAGAAACTACAAGAGAGACAGAAATTCTTATGTCTTATAACATTTTGCAACTATCTTATGGTTTACTGGCCTATATTTTAACTAAATACAAGTTAAAATATAGGCCAATACATTTTGTTTAGTTTTATGTTAACTCATGCCATGAACAAACACTTTTTTTTTATAAGAACGTATTAAATTTGATGAATTAAAAATTGTGACTGAATCAACTCAGTGCCCATCTAAGGTACATAGCTGATTGGATTAAAGATGATGCTTCCTCAGTCTGGCTTGATATCGAGAAGTCCTTATCCAATTGTCCTCTAAAAAATCTACTTTTTATCAAACTGAAATGTATTAAAAAGCTTTGTAGCAATCCAGTTACAATTAATACTGTTAGAGCATGGAGGATCACACAGCATTTGGATGGCAGATCAGGGCTTACATCGGTCTTTACTCCAATCGCTGATAACCCTGACTTTCTTCCAGGAAACCTGGACAAAGCTTTCAAATGCTGGGCAGCTAAGGGACTTGCTTCCCTGGGTGATCTTTTTGTTGGTTCTCCCCTCATGACTTTCAATCAAGTTATGGAAAAATATGGCATATCAAGAAATGATCTTTTTCGTTACTTTCAGGTCAGAGATTTTATTATAAAAGATACATCTTTGCTTGCTAATTTGAATGTCACACAGATAGAGAAACAAGTACTACTTTCACAGGGCAATGCTTCCATTAGATCCTTTTATGCCAGTCTGAGGGATTGTTTAAATCTTGGCGCATGGACATTGGGAGTGGTCTGGGAGAGGGAGTTGGGTGTTGCGATAACTGAGGAGATGTGGGATGACATCTGGGATAATGCAAGGAAAATAACTGTTTGTAAACGGACAAGAGCGATGCAATTTAAGATGCTGCATAGAGCACATATTGCCCCTAACCGTCTCTCCAAACATAGAAAGGATGTCTCTCCATTTTGTCTTAAATGTAAGACAGAAATTGGTGATCTTACTCACTGTTACTGGTCTTGTGTAAAAATACAAAAATACTGGAATGATATCCTGTTTGAAATACAGAAGGTTCTGAAGAAAAAGCTTGAACTCGACCCAGTTTCCCTCCTTCTGGGTCTTCCCAGTGATCGTTACTGATAGGTATCAGAAAAAATTGTATAATGTTATGACATTTTGTGCCTGGAAAAATATTCTTCAGCAATGGATCACAGATAAGGCCCCCTCAGTGATGGGTTGGCACAGGACAATAATGGAATACATACCTCTGGACTTTCTCACTTGTCTTCTGCACTCCAAAACTAATGCCTTTGAGAGAATATGGAAACCTTTTCTTGATTATATTAATGTAAATATCTCTGCTATACTGACGAGAGCATTTCTATATAAAAAAAAAAACAACTGTATTATCTATTTTTGCTTTTTCTTTTTCTCCTTGTTTAGCTCCCATTGTATTTCACTCTGTGTTATATGATGTGCCTGTTACATTTCCCTGTCACACAATTTTCTTCCAGAACTGATCTTTTTTGTTTGGGTTGCTGTACAAATTGTGACTGAAACATGAAATGAGCAGCAAATTCTTGAGTTAAAAAATAAGCTTGTCCCTGGTGGTTAAACTTTAAAATGGAGACACTGTTTCTGAACAACCATTTTTGCATTTGCAGTTTTGGCATTCCTGTACAGACATTTCTTACTTATCAGCCACATAAATGTGATATATAGTATATCTGCAATAAACTAAATTGGGTAATGGGAACCACTACAGGTTGGTGTTTACTTAAAGTGAAGGGTCAGAGCTAAAGCTTTGTCATACTCTCCACATACAGTCAATTTGAATCAACTTAACCAACACCTGAGAGTTAAATTCTGCCGAACCGTCTTTAGTTTTTTACCCTCTCGAACAGCTCAAAGCCTCGCAGGAGGGGCCTGACGTGGCCCAGCCCCAGCAGCGTCCTCCAGATGATTGACAGGTCATGTAGGGTCCACTCATGGTGCTGTGGGGCTTCAGCCAGGTGGGAGGTGGCTTCCCCAGCTGCGACATCATCAACGGAGGTCAGCACCCACACGCAGAGGCACGGCAGCAGCTCTGCCCCCTGTTGGTGTGTGATGGAGTTAATGAGTGATCAACATTTCTGACATCACAGTAGCAGCATCGTTTTGTGAGGTTACCTGTTGACAGGCAGCCATTACAGCCAGCGTTGAGCAGTGTTGCACCAGTGCCTCCTGCAGCAGGTACCTGCAGGGCGCCGCCTCCTCCTGGCTCTGCAAGAGGACCTGGAACAGCTCCCTGGGGTGCTCTGAGCTCCCAGGGGCCTCCTCTGTGTTCATGGGTGCTGACTGCTCCTCACAGCCAGAGACCAACCGCCGCTGACTGTACACCTGCAGGTCCTGGAACGCCAGACTCAGGTGGGCCTGCAGGGCGGGACTGAACTGCGCTGCCAATGATCTCACCTGCAGGAAGAACCAAATATGGTCAATGGAATAGCTCGATTTTATACGATTCGATCAGACATGAAATCCAAAATGTGACACAGTACCATGTTTTAGAATAAATTTATCTTACACTAATCATTGATATTAATAAGAAAAGTTATAAAGGTTTTATGTGATGACTTAAAAGCTGAAATATTGGGCTTTCACCAGAGATGCAGTTACAGTGTACAACAAATCATTTAGTTTATTAACTCAACATCTTGGTGTGGAACTGAGAAACTGTAGATGAGGTGATGCATGTTTTGTTCTGTCCATGATGCCGTTGTGCGAAGTTCTCTCACAGAGCTTTGATGTAAGGATGTGGTGGAGGCGTGTGTTCACCTGCTGGGGTGGGACGTTGTGCAGCTGGACAAACAGCAGGAAATTGATGAACTGTCCGTCCTCGGTGCAGTGGGCGGGGTAAACAGCGCTGAGCTTCAGACTGTGGAGCTGACAGAACTGAACAGGCAGCGCCCACTCCTGAGCCGCCTCGTAGGATGACCTGATACACACACACAGAAATATACGTAACTATCTTTGTGCAGATTCTTCTTAATATATGTAATGCTTGATTTATTAAAAACAAAGGCTATGAGCAGTGAAAAAAGAAATGACCCCAAAAACTGGCAAGAAATTACTAAAAAGAAAAAATTAAAAACAAGGAAATCAGCTTAAAAAAATAAAGTTTTATATAATATATTACAATATAATCATAATAAAACAATATCATAATATATAATAGAATATCATCACCTTTTCCCCCCATGTTTTAGAAAGAAATCACACCAATTAGTTCAGGGTTTAAAGGTTTTAATATTTGTGAAAGGCATCTAAAAGCAGGACAAGAACAGTGATGTCGCTCCAGGTTTCAAAGGTGAAATGACATCTGCATAAAAGAATTTTCATCCCAAAGTTGTTGTTTTTTTTGTATGTTAAACTTGTTTTTGTTGAATCAAACTTCTAGCTAGCCTGCTAACTGGTGTCTGTCTAACATTAGCTAGCAGGCTAGCTGCTCTACTGCTTTGGTTATAAGCAAGTTAGCATGTTAGCAGGCAGCGTTCAAACTGTAGTAAATTTTTAAATTAAAGCTGGTATTCAAATAATGGCTCTGCTGTTACAGAGAATAAGTGCTATATAATAAAGCTGGGTGATTTAAAGGCTAAGTTCGGTTTTTTGACACCTGGGCCTTATTTTTAGGAATAAATACGCTCGTAGACTCACCCAGACGATTTTGGTGGAGCTCGGAGCCGTTTTCGAGCAATTTAGATCCATCCGACGGCGTCTTCTCTCATGCCATAGAAGCGGACGGGGCCAGACATCGAAGCCCCTAAATTAGACATTATCTGCTGCGAAACTCGCTCATTTCACCTACATTTTATAAATGAATGGCCAGTGTTATCACCATGTCCGCTCAACTTCCTTGTTATGGTCATCCGGGGCTTTAAAACGATGGGTCACTTTTGGTGACGTCATAGACGTGCGCCGCAGGAGCGCAGTCCAGCCGGCGCTAGGCTATACAGCTACACGGGTACAAAACATGGTTTGTCATTGCGTTTTTCCACTTTGTCCAAACAAAATGACTAGGTGGACAAAGTTCACATTCCACAGGCTTCCTTTGAAAAACCCGGAGTTACTAAAGCTCTGCTTGTTGTCCTGAAAATGGACCCGAATATTGCTATGGAAGAACTGAGGAGGGTCAGTCACCGGGTCTGCAGCGCTCACTTCGCTCCAGAAGACTTCATTACGAAGACGACAAAGATAAAAGGCCAGGAAGCTCAGCGTCAGTACCTCAGGAGGAATGCCATCCCGATTGTTTCAGAGGGCAAAACAGACAGACGCAGCGGAGGTAATGCATTTCTTTTGAAGATGTAATAATATTGGTCGATAACCAGTGCACGTCGGCCAGCGTATAAAGCTCTTGTATAAAATGAATAGCTATCTTCACGACCTATGTCTGAGCAGGAGCAGCCTTCTAAAAATACATTCCTGCTAAAGAATACTGCACTGTAACGCAATATAATTGACTCTAGTCCATGCTAGTTTTTGAAAAACTAACTCGCAATGCATATGATATGGTTATTCTCTGCAGGCAATAAATTGTGACTCGAGCTGCAATCATCACGGGTCTGCATTGTTAGCGCACACTTACAAGTAGTCATATGCTTTCTCCAAAACTAATTGTCAGTAGTTTCGACCGTTATTTATTTATAAAGCAAACACTCATAGAAAATATACCCTTTTTGCATGTGTATCGGCTACTTACTCTATCGAAAGTTGTCCGTTCGGTCCTGCTGGCTTCGGCTGCGTCTGCCAGTTGACTCTCGGGACATAAAAAAAGTCTCTACCACAGCCCGGTTTGTCATGGCAGAAAAATCTTCCAGTGTAGTGAGACACGTACTTTGGGGGGCATCAATACGTGTTTCCTCTGGTCTCAAGTCCCACTCTGAGCAGTAAAGGCTCTCTTCTGTTGTCTGTGGCGTGCAGTGTCCACAACAACACCAGTTAGCCCCCATTCGTGGACGTGCAGTGGTCGCTTGTTCTCTGGCCAGCTGTTCGGCTCTTTCCCTCTGCATCCTCCTTTCAAATAGCTCCTTGTCGGTGTATTCTGGCTCAAAACGATACGGGCATCCATCATACTCAGAGTCGTCATCAGACACTTCTACATCGGATAAATATTCCGTCATGTTGCACAAGAATAGCTGTGTAGCTGTATAGCCTAGCCTAGCACCGGCGGAACTCAGCTGCGCTCCTGCGGCGCACGTCTATGACGTCACCAAAAGTGACCCATCATTGTAAAGCCCCGGATGACCATAACAAGGAAGTTGAGCGGACATGGTGATAACACTGGCCATTCATTTATAAAATGTAGGTGAAATGAGCGAGTTTCGCAGCAGATAATGTCTAATTTAGGGGCTTCGATGTCTGGCCCCGTCCGCTTCTATGGCATGAGAGAAGACGCCGTCGGATGGATCTAAATTGCTCGAAAACGGCTCCGAGCTCCACCAAAATCGTCTGGGTGAGTCTACGAGGGTATTTATTCCTAAAAATAAGGCCCAGGTGTCAAAAAACCGAACTTAGCCTTTAAGAACAAAGGCCTGTAGCACAAGCTTCTGACAACCCAGTGTGTAAATGTTGTTCTGCCAACTTCTAGCGACAGAGGAGACAACAGTGTAAAGTGGTGTGATGCATTAGTGTTGCGCAGAGGATGTTCACCTGCTGATGCCCTTTTGCTCCAGGCTGTCTGTCACTGCAGCTTCCAAGTAGCCAATCAGCTCCTCTGCTGCTCCAGGCTCCGCCTCCACCAGCTTTACTCCTTTAGATACTGAAAAGAGACAAATCAATGTGTTTACGCAGAGTGTGTTGACGTTGGGTTGCAGCAGTGTGTGTGTGTTGTGTTTACCCAGAGTGTGTAGATGCTGTGTCAGAGCGGTGTGTGTGTTGTGTTGGTTCCAGTGCTGCAGGACGGTGTTCATGACTCTGATGTCGACCCTCAGTTTGAGGCTGCAGATTCCCAGCAGCTCAGAGAAACAAGCGGTCGCTGGCGCCACAGATGGCACGTTAAACCACTGCAGGGCCAAGCGGTACACCTGCTGCCAGGCCTGCTGCAGCCTGAAACACACACACACACTCATTATAGCAGAATGTTGCTTTCTCCACTTCCCAGTTCCATTCATCTCTTCTTCCTCAGTCTGTCCTGACCTGAACAGCTGCAGCTAAATGCATCGTACTCACAGTAGCTGGACGTCAGTGCATCTGCTCAGCTGCTGCACAAGGAAGGTGGCATATGCAAAGGAGGGTCGGCCATGACGGAGGTACAGGAAGTCCAGGTTCTCCACAGAGCGAATCTGTTCACCAGGTGAGGGCTGGAGAAATGAGGCAGCTCTGATATTTCTGTGGAGGATAATTCCAGTGGGATTAATGCAAAATACCTGTAGACCAGGGAGCCTGAAGATCTGTGTTCATGCTCTTATCTAAAGTATCTGATTAAAGCCCACTGACTGCATCCATTTAAGATTTTGCTTGAGATCGCTCTTAAGAAGCTCTTAACAGGAGCTGGCCACTACCGTGGGTGCTGAAACTAAATCAATCGATGTCAGGCACATTGATCACCCACCACTTCATCAGCGCACATACATACATACATCAGTCAAGTCACACACATACTTATTTTTCATCTTATTATTTTTCTTTTATTTTTTCTCTATTTTTCTGGGTCTTCATAAAACATAGATTCAAGATTCAATATGCACAGTGAGGACACACGTTTCCCTGCAGAATGAAATTCGTTCTTTTCTGTCACGAATTAATGCCAAACAATATAAATCTCAAGTGTGAAATAGATCAAAATATATACAGTGCGCACTGTTGTAACATCTCCTTGCTTAGTGTAATACTAGTTCCGACGCCCCTTCGTGGATGTGCAGGATGTGGTTCTGAGCGAAGCAGTGGCCAATGTGGCACCTTTCCTGATCTCTCACATCAAATCTTATCTCATGATTACAAGATCCTTATTTCGGTTTCTAATTTATTTATCCAGTTTATGCAATGCGCTTTAATAGTTCCGGGTCACGCAAGTTGGATCAAATGAAAAATCAAAATTTTTGCATTTCTGAATTAGATTATTAAACGAATAATTAAAAAACAAACCGTTTTTTCGTTTTTTGATTTTTGATTTAAATTGAAAATGGAATGAACGAATGACACACGGGCGAGGTGGCTGCAGTCGTTTTTTGGCACGACACTAGTCCTGGGACATTTTTGCTTGGCATTAACTCAGCTCTTACAAACTGCACCGTAAAGCGTTTGTCACAGACGTGAATAGGACTTCTGTGAATCTGTGCTCGATTACTCGTCTTTATGGACCAGAAATGTGTCTCAGTAAACTGAAATTGACTTTGAGAACTGAAATTGAATTATGAAAACTGAATCTGCGAACTGAACTGTTCGACTAAACTGTCTGAAACACGGTTTGTGTTTTGTGTCAATTTTTTTTTTTTTTGTTATATGTTTTAACTTGTAAAGCACGTTGAGTTGCATTTTATATGTATGAAAAGCTGAAGACCCCCAGAGTTGTTTTAGAAAACCATTTCAGCAACACGTCAAAATCTTGCAGGTGCAACTTTCAGGTTTGAACTTAGCCGAATTGTTTGTTCCTTTGTCTGTACTTACCTGTTCGTTCCTTTGCTCAGACCCACCATGCAGGATTGTTGGAAAGGCCGCCGCCCAGCACTTGCTGTCTTTTATAGTTTTAGTGATGTCATCAATGACATCATTGGGCTGAACTAAGTGGAGGGGTTTTCTTTTTGTAGGAATATTTCTTTTGTTGTTTAGTGCAGTTTAAGTAACTGGTTAGGATTATTTACTTTTAGTAGTTCATTTAGTGATGTAAATGTGCTTGTAAGTTAATCCTAGGTGTTTATTTGATTTCCTTGTGTTAAGGTTATGGTGTATTGCAACCTCCTTTTGTTCTGGTAGGGGCTGAGGCAGTCTAAGTATGAGCCAGTCCCTCTATATAAAGGGGTCATTCCATGAAACGGGTGCCATTTCCACTTTACAATTTTTGAAAATTTCATCAAGAGCAAACTTTTTTTTTTTTTCAATCCACAACATGAATGATCGGTTAATCCTCCAAAAAAACATATTTTCCCACCTCAGGCATAAACCACTTATTAATATTATCCTTTTTTTTCAGGCATCGGAGACATTTTTGTACCACCCCGTCACAGACAATATGTACACCATTCGAATAGTAATACATGAAATAAATTGTAAAAGATATGTTTTTCAACTCCTAAAATGTGCTTTTTTTGGAAAACATCAATAGAAAGTATGTAATTTAATGAGTTTCTTTCATTTTTAGATTCTTAATCATGAAATATGAATTTTACCTGTCATTGGCCTCACTGTTTGTGCAAAAAGTACTAATTAATTTCAAATTTCAAATAAAAACTACATTAATTTGATTAGTCCACAAAAGAAGAACATTATTAAACATTAATTTATAGAGAATGTCATTCCTTTCATATAATTTTTAAAACAAAATTACTCTGTGACGGGGTGGTAACTGATGTGACAGGGTGGTTCACTGTGACGGGGTGGTATGGACCTAGCCTTCATCTAACATGAGAACATTTTGTTAACTCATTTCAAACACTTGAACTCTCTGCACCTTGCCCCAATGAGTTATACATCTATATACCATATATCCAGTAATTGCTTATATTATGGTCACAGTCATAGTCACTCTGGTAGGCTATAAGTAGATGTTTAATTTCATACACTGGTAGAGATTACCAGAATGCTCACTACTGACTACTATTGTCACCATCAGCTTGTTGAACCCTAAACTCTTTAACTGAAAAAAAGGAACTGATTAGAATTTGATAAGTCCCTGCAAGACTAATCTGAGTACCCAGAAGCCTTCGCTCACAGCCAACATGGCTGATGAGAAAAGCTTCTGGGAAAATACGTTGAAAATTATGAGACACCAATCAAAATGGTCTTAACTTTTTAGACCATTTACATATCCATTGTGAACATATCCATTGTGATTGGCCCTTGTAAATAATGCCAGTCATTGCTATCATAGCATGTCTATGGTTGCCATGATGACACACAGACCAGGAACCAAGAAACTGCTGTTCTGTGAGAAAAGCATAGCCAGCTTCAGACGGGTGTGCAGCTAAAAGTATAGATCACACAGATTATCCATGGACAGTGTAAGAAGCAGCAGAATTGTATGATCATTTTGGTGTATAACGTGTATGTAGGCTTGTAGGCAGTTTTAAAAACGTAGCTAATTATCTACTGGTGTTAGAGGCTGTTCAAGTTCAGTGGAAGTTCCTGTTTGTCTCAGGATTCCACGCGTTTCTCTCCAGACTACTGCAAGACAAGTGGTACCAAAAATTCCAATGTACCTGTACCCATACTAGTTATAAGCATACATGGCAAAATAAACTTTCTATTTTATTCTATTCTACAAATAGGCATTATTTAATGATGCAAGATGACTGGGTGAGTGAGTGAGTGGGTGAGTGAGTGACTGAATGAGTGAGTGAGTGAGTGACAGAGCACACATTCTAACCTATATACGCTCCAGTTCAACCACCCCGTCACAATAAAACATGTGACGGGGTGGTATGTGACGGGGTGGTAAATTTAATCTTAAAATGGCCGCAGCTCTCCATGTGGTCAAGCTATAGGTCTAGCATACATGCATTCAATTTGAAATATGATTTTCTTTACATTAATAATGTAAAAATGTTGATAAAAATCAGTTTTCCCTATCTATTTTGCGTGACGGAGTGGTTGGGTTGAGCTTGACGGACCCGATCTAACATGAAAAAGCAAGAAATAAACAATATAAAGAATGTCAAAAATTGCCTGTTTCTTGTCCTGCCTGCTCCAAAGGCCCAAAAGATGTCACTTACTGTTTGTGATGTCATTTAAAGCAACAGTACGGTATGGTACAGTACAAAACAAGTAAGCGTGACGGGGTGGTATGTCAAACTGAGGGACGCAGACAAATCACAACATTTTAACAAAAAATAATGTTTTTATTTTGAATAAATATATTTTATGTAAACAAGGACACTCATATAATCCTGAAAATAATTTTTTTGATAAAAAATATAACATTATTTGGTGATATTTTACATGCAAAGATTATGTTAGTCAATACGGACATGTGAAAATGACCATGTACTAATGAAAAACGATTAAAAATAGTATGTTACTCTTTAAGAAAAGTATTTTTTTCATATATCATGCTAATAAGAACACTTTAATTAATAGCTGTACACTTTGGAAACACACTTGGCACATGTTTTGTGCCTTATGCATCTCAGCAAACGTTGTGGACCCAAATGGGCTCGAGGCTGGAGAGGAGAGGCTGTGCTGCTGTGAGCATGTGCCCTTATGTTTGATTTATTATGAGTTAATTTTCCTCAGTTATTTGCTTGACTTTTTGTTTGTTTTTGCCTAATTTGCACATGCAATGGCGAGCACTGTAAATAAATTTACACTTTGGTGGAGCCAAGAAGTCTGCTGAGTCTGCCTACCTACCACCTTCCTTGACACTCGAGCTAAACTACTTCACAAATGGTGGCAGTGGTGGCTCCAGGCCAGTAGGAGGCAGCAATGCAGAAGGCAACCAGACCAAAGAAGCCGCAAGCCCCAATGGATTTTCCAAGGGAAGAGGATCCTGATGATCTTAGCCAACAGGGGGCAGCAGGTGAACAATCTGATCCACATAACTTTGCGGACCTTTCTGACCTGTTACGGGCCTGCTGCGCCAACAAACCGACCGAGACACAAGTGGGAACAGGAACGGCAACGCCAGGAAGAGCGCTGGAAAAGAATCCAGCACCAATTCACACAGCTCCAGCAGGAGGTGCAATCAGACCGCCGGGAGCGCCAGCAGCTGTTGGAAGGTGCAGCAGCGGCCCCTGGGACATCCTTGAGACCTCCTGTGGGCAGCCTGGACCTCGGCCTGTTCTGCCAAGAACCGACCCCCAGAGGCCTCTGTTCCAGCACACTCGTCGAGTCCAGCAAGGTTCCTTGGGTGGAAGGGCCCAAAAATGCAGCCTTATCATGAAGATAAAGATGTTGAACATTACCTGATGACTTTCGAGAGAATTGCTACAGCATGCCAGTGGCCACAGGAAGAGGGGCACTACATCTGGCTCCACTTCTTATGGTAAGGCTCGAGCTGCTTATGTAGCCATGGACATTGAGGAGACAATGGACTATTCAAAGGTGAAGAGTGCTGTTCTTGAAAAATCTGAAATAAGTGCAGAGACTTACAGAATGAGGTTCCGCACCACCACAGTGGAGGAAAATGAGACCCCCAAAGAGTTGCAGACTCGCCTGAAAGACCTGTACGACAAATGGCTGGTTCCAAAAGAAAAAACAAAGGAGCAATAGGAGATGCTATTGTGATGGAGCAGTTCCTGAGAATCCTCAACCCTGACCTTCATACTTGGGTAAAGGAGCGCAACCCAACTACATCAAAGCAAGCAGCAGAAATGGCCGAAGCTTTCCTTGCAGCCCGGCGCCAACTGAAAAGTGGCACATAGTAAAAATCACAAGTTTCCCCATGATATAGATCAAGGTTGATGGCCTGACATTACAATATCTCCTGCAGACTACTTCTTACTAACTTTTTCTCCCTTCAAGGAGTAAACATAATATCACATCATACAGGAAAATCCTGTATGATGTGATATTATATTGATTCTTTGGAGAAAGATACAATATCTGGTGATATAATTAACTCTGCCATGATACAATTTCAATTCAATTCAAAGGACTGTGATTGAAATGAGACAATATCATAGACCCATTTAACACAATCAATTACATTTACAGTATATTAACTGACAAAAAAACAACTAAAGGCTAATTACTGAACTCTTCCAGATATTCAAATGAAAAATTATATATTCCTTTTAATAAAAAGAATAAAATAGACTTATTATAGTCATTGGTCTTTTGTAGTTGTAGTTAAGGTTTTTGTGGGAAAAAAAGCTGGCAAATTTCAAAATAGATGTGGTTTTTTTTTTTTTACTATATTAGAAACAGCACAGACTTATGGGAAATGCATTTGCTTAAACTTAAAATGAAAAAAAGACAACCTTTTGATTTATAGATGAATCAGCATTGTGTTTCATCATAACTCAAACTACTGTTTGTGTGCAAAGACAATATTTTCACTTTGCAGCAATACGAGATCATTGATTACTGAAATGATATGTATGACATTGATGTATCGCTGAACCCGGCCGTCTCACCACAAATTTGAAGAGCACATTACTCTCTCACCTCAACATCTGCACTGTGTGTAGATCTTTGCAGTCATCCTTAAAAGAACATACTCAGGTAAGACACAAGTTATAGATCCTTTGAATAATAGACTGAATTTCATATAACTGATACATGTGTTATCATATATTTCTCATGAAGTGACTTACATGCAAATGTCGACTTTCCAGTCTTGGACATGGTATTTTAATTGTACTGTTAGGCTCCAAGAACGTCTTGCGTTTTGGCATTCTAAAGAACATGGACATACAAAAATTGGGTCAAAGACGAATAAGGATTTAAAAAATGAAAAAAAATCAAATTGGCTAAAAATGCCTATTAAGTTACTTTCTGTCTTTATTAGAGTGTTCTGTATACCACTCAACAACAGGAATTTGTTGTAAGAATGCAATTAACATTTTTCAGTGAATCATGTGATTTCTCCCAGAATATCTTTGTTATCCAGGAAGGACATATTGTTATCCAGGAAGGACAAAATAACTATTTTTCCTTTATTATCAGGCACTAACTGGGTCTACTGTGTAAAATATTAGCTTAATCTTCAACACATTAATGTCATATTTCACATGAAATAGGTCATTTTAAAATGTAAAAAAAGTATTAAATGTTTTTTTAGCGTTATCTGGAAAGACACATCATGGTGGTACATCATGTACCACTGAGCGAAAAGGTCAAATTATCAACATTTTAAGAGACTTTCTGATCTTGTGGTATATTTTGGGGTCCTTCAGAATCTGTTGGCTGATGCAACACCCTGTCACATGACTATCCAAATCCAAATATGGTCATGTATAGCCACTTTATGTCTGTTACCCAGGAAGGACATTTGAGAATCCAAAAATGGGGACAAAGTATTTCTTTAATAAAAATGTAAATGACTTTAGTATTGTTACTGTATTTGTAGGTGTCATGACAAACATCAACACAATTATGCCCAGTACATCATTTATGCTTTTATTGAGATTTTTGACATTTTTAGCATATTTTTGTGCTTAGATTTTAGCCCGGACGTTATCCAGGAAGGACAGTTTTGTACTTTTGAGCTAAATAGCTCCTTAAATTTTCATTTCTTATAGTAAATACTCATATGAGTAAGTAAAGTGACCAGAGTTGAGTAACAAAATGTAGTGTTTTAAATTTTCTATATATTTTTAACATTATAAACATGCCTCGGACACCAGAATTGACATGCCACGTCTTTGACCCAATTATTGACTGAGCCTGACACATACTTTTTTAAATGTCTTTTCAACATACTGCAAGTGTGTCCCCGCGTGTGTCTAGACACCCAAAACTATGATAAAAGCTCACCCTCTGTGTTTCTCCTGCTCCATCTGTCAGTAAATGTGTGTTGGCTGTGTTAACACCAAGCTAAAACTGATGCTGCCTAGATCTGTGATAAATCCTACTTCATTAAGATTATAATGTTGAAACTGGTTTGGAGATGTGTTGATTCAACTTTTGGAAATATAACAGTCATTATCTAAGTTAACACCAAATCAGCATTATGAAGGGAAGATTCATTAAAAGGACATTTGTGAATTTTTAACAAATCATAACTAACCTTTTCATCCAAACCATCAAAATCTGTAAGGCAGTGCTTTCAAAGTGGGACTCTGGTACTTAAGGAGAATTTTTACTTGTAACAGTATCTCTGCACTGTAGTGTTGTTCCATTTGTTTTATTTTCACTCTGTAGTTAGGCTGGCTCAGGCCTAGTCTGCCAGAGGACCTCCTATAATACACCGGGCACCTTCTCTCTCTCTCTCTCATGCCGTTACTGCATGTCACTAACCGTCTGTCCTGCATCTCGTCTCTGTCTCTCTGTCTCATTGTGTCATACGGATTACTGTTAATTTATTATGTTGATCTGTTCTGTACGACATCTATTGCACGTCTGTCCGTCCTGGAAGAGGGATCCCTCCTCAGTTGCTCTTCCTGAGGTTTCTACCATTGTTTTTCCCAGTTAAAAGGGTTTTTTTGGGGAGTTTTTCCTTATCCGCTGTGAGGGTCCAAAGGACAGAGGGATGTCATATGCTGTAAAGCCCTGTGAGGCAAATTGTGATTTGTGATATTGGGATTTATAAATAAAATTGATTGATTGATTGATTGATTGATTGATTGATTGATTGATCACTGGTTTTAGAAAACGACTTGCGGCACAGTTGGGTTACAACGGTATGAGATTTCACGGCACAATAACTGTCTCAGACAGTATCAGTTTCACCTTGCTACAGAATTATCACCAGTCAGAATAACCCTTTAATGAATGAAAACATAAAGGTTATTGTTGGTTGAACTGATGTTTTGTTATTATAACAAACTTGAAATCATTTTGTTAACGGAAGTTTGTGTTAAAAGTCTCACCTCAGAAAATAATTAAAAGGGAAGATTCAACATCCTGCAAATGTACACGGTTTGAAAACTGACAACTTTATATCACAGTGTAGCCTGAAACTGGTATGTGCCTGCAATCCTACCGCACAGAAAAACACATGATGGGAAATGTACAGTGGTGGAAAATAACATTTACATTAGTATATTTACACCAGTACTGTATTTAACTTGAGTATTTTCTAAATGATATCATCATATTTAATACTTAAACTCTGCTGCATTTTAGGGAGAAATATTACACTTGTATCTGACGCTTCAGGTCCTCTTCAGATGCACATGCTGAGTACTTTTACCTGATAAATGTTGGTCAAGATTCTCAGTCATCCAGGTCATGGTAACCGTAAGTGCTATATCGTAGGCGAATGGACTTTGCCTAGTAGTAGTATTGCCTCTTTTAAAGTATCAGAGTACTTCTTCCACCGCTGGATATGTTAGTTGCAGTTCTAAGTTGCCCAAACTTTACAGAAATGCAGTGTAGTACATGTTTAGAGGTTTAACCTGCCTCACCGTGTGCCACCATCACACTGAAGCGGAAAGGAATTTCAAACTACTCTCTCAAATTTTATACGTACACTCACTACAGTCAGTATGCATATTAACACACCCTGATTTTTGGGCGAGCTTTTGATGCCACAGCTGGAAAAACATCTAATCTAAATGGGGATGATCGTGACGGAGCTGCAGGAGCATCAACAAAACAAACACACAAAAACAGTTATAAAAATAGAAATAAATAAATATATCGATATGCAGCGTTTGATAAACGGAGAAGATAAAATTTTAGATAACAATACAAAACAGTTTAGAAAGTGTCTTTAATGAAATTATGTAAGTGTCATAATATTATTTTGTGGAGATTTTGGACAGTATTATTTGTCATTTATTTATTAAAGAAACAGATTTTATTCAGCTATTTTATGACAGAAATTATCTGATTTAAATTATTTGCACAGAGGACAGATTAGAAAAGACAGGCATTCTTCTTTTGTATAAACAAGTAATGTGCATAGACAGTATTCCAGTTATTGGTTCTGTTGTCCTCGTGAAGACGCAGATTGACATACAGCCCGGCAACTGGTCAGTCAGTCATTTAGTAAACCAGTCAGTCAGTGAATCAGCTGATCAGCTGGCCAGCCTGTCGTTCAGGTAGCTGGAGGTCTTGGTGTCCTGCAACAGCGTTTTGGTGACGTCATACAGATTCTGCTGGTAGGCCAGTTTATAGCGACTGTACACATCATCACAGTGCGTCAGCAGGCGCTTCACGTTTGGAGTGACGCTGCTGGGAGCGCCGTCGAGCCTGAAACAACACACACACACACACACACACACACACACACAGACACACAGACAAAGGTCAGATCAAACATTCAGGTGGTTTCAGGTTGTTACCGACTAACCTTATTTCACAATCCCTGATGGAGAAGCAGCATTTTTCACACTGTCTTACTTTTTGAAAATGTCCTCGAACAGGCTGGAGGTGAGCGGGCGGTGGCGTTTGAGCTCCTCCAGGTAAACAAAGTCTCCGTTCACAATCACCTTCTGGTACAAAATCTCCGCCCAGTCTGGACTGTAGCTGTACGCCTCTGACACCACAAACACCTGAGAGACAGAAACATCAGAGTTTAATCTACAGTCTGAATGTATGTAGAGGTCTGAGGGTCCGGATCATGACTCAGTACGACACAGAGCACTCAAATTATTATGTTCATTTATGTCTGTTTAATGGACTTAAACTCACTTAACACAGTTTAATATTGGTATTTTGGGGTTTACTGTGATTGCTGATACTGTATTAGAAAACCAGACCTTAACCACAGGGCATCATGATGATTTCGGAACGGACTTGAGTTTAATATGGTCGGAACAATGGGCAGTTCCCGACTGAGCATGTTAATAGGGCCTAATGCATTCTTCTTCTCTTTGAGCGATTTTTGTTAAGGCTGTGCTACGATTCAAAAACTACTGTAAAGTGCCAGTTACTATTCACTAAAGCCCAGGGTGATGTCTTCAAATGTCTGTGACAGGCCTCAGAAGGCTGTTTTAAATGGAGCACTACAGGCACTGTGACCTAACCAGACCTGATAGCATCGTGGCAGTGCTGTGACGGCGTTCAGCAGCTCTGCAGGTCGCAGGTTGATGAGCCGCAGGTCTGATCCCTGGTTCAGGAAGTGCAGCTGAAGAGCAACCAGCTTGGCTGTCCGAACACAGCGACTCGCCTGACGCACACACGAGTCCTGGAAACACACACACGGTTAATATCTTATCAGAGTATTAAAGGTACACATGGAGACAGGTAGAGAAGCTGAGGAACCTTGAAGAAGCTCTCTGCAGCGTCCTTCAGCAGCCCCAACACTTTGACCAATGAACTCTTCAGATCAGGAGTGACAACTGTTTGGAAACAAGGTAAAAACAACAGCATGACTGGCAAGAGATAAAAAGCATGTTGAGCTCATGGTGTGTTTTTGTGTTGAGCTAGCTGTCAGCCTGCAGCTGACTCACCCCAGGCCTGAGACTCGATGATCTTTAGCTGCGTTCTGGCGGCCATCTCGTGGTTTTCTCCGATCTCCCTCCTCATGCTGAAACACAGCGCCACCATGTTGTGCTTCTCGCTGTCTGCAGGGAGGCAGCGCTTGATGTAATCCAGCAGAGCTGTCTTCAGACCGGAGCTCTGCAGCAGCAGGAAGGACAGGGATTAAGATCAGGGCAGCGTTAAGACGTGTTAACATGTTCGGTTATCTTTCAAACACGGGTTAGAATACGTAAGGGATAATGTATAGTGAGCCAGTGACAGTTGAAAAATAACTGGAACCCCGACGCGCAGCGGAGGATACATTATCCCGCTTAGAACATGGCTTACTACTAAAACATTCAGTGATGTGACACATATGTTATGATGGCTCACATGGTTAAATCACCGTATTGTACATTTCCACAGCACCATTTCAACAACGCAACAGTGCCTTTTTCTTATTTACCTTCCAGGTATTAGTGCCTGTACACCTGCCGTGATTCTTGCCCCTCAAATCCATTGTTTTCAATGTAGACATGCAAGAGGCAGGGCTTGAAGCAAGAAAAAATCCTGTGCCTGAATTTCTTTTCGAGGGCTGTGCTAGGGGGGTCCGGGGAAGAAGTCCAGAAGAAAATTTTGAACATTTGACAACTAATGAATTAATCTGGTGCACTTTGTGAGTATTAATCAAGTATCACATTAAGGAACTAGAATAACAATTTCAAGGTTTTTAATGATGAAATATGAACAGTTGGGTCGGTTCCTGAGCAGCGTAACGAGCTAAACTCAACACACCTGAGTGAGCTGGGGGTATTCCATCAAGCAGGCTGAAGGCAAATGTGAGCCAGAGTTCTGTTCCATCAAAGTGGCTAAGATTAGCCTCACATCATTAACCGTGGAAACCATGGTTCTGGCTAAGCCTGATACATCGAGCTAAACTGTGGTTTCCGTTCCATCAAACTGAGCCGCAACTCCTTTCCATCAAGGTGGTTAACCTGAATCCCAGTCTAGTAACCATGGTAACTTATGCTGCCGGGCAATCCTGGTCTGTAGCAGGATTAAGGTGAGGATTAGCTCCATCAATGATCAAAAAATGTTCAATAGACAAGAACAGACACCTGAAAGACAGTTCTGCCAGTGCTTTTACACACTCACAACTGTCATGTAATGATAAAATAATATGTAGATCATAAAATACAAAACACAATTAATCAAAAAAACATTAACTATTAAAAAACAAATTAAAATGTAATAAAAATAAGAATTAAAAAAAACACAAGCCCTGTGTGAGTGTGTGTGTGGGAGTGTGTGTGTGGACATTGGGTTTATTTTCTTTATCAATACAGCTTCTACTGTTTGAGTTCGTTTGTGATCAGAGTGAGTCTATTTTGCTGGAGGGTATTGTGAACTGTGAATACATTCAGTAATAATAATAATAATAATAATAATAATAATACATTTTATTTGTTAGGGCGCCTTTCAAGCCACTCAAGGTCGCTTGTGACATATTGAAAGGTCAACAGTGAGCCAGATATATAGTTTATAAATTACCAATTATTTTTCTTGTAATAAATGCCCTGTGTTTATTTTACTAAACTTGGTGTGGTAGTTGCAAGTGAAGTTTTCTCATTTAAAGGGATAGTACCAACATTTTTGGTTACTTCAGAAAAGTTATTGGAGGCACCGCCAAGTCATTGTATATCACTACCACATTTGTCACAGGTGTTTAGCACCATTTCCAGTCAAACTCAGGCCCCGTCCCACTGTACTACAACACCCCCATTAGCATTAACTAGCTACATGGGACTGGGGTTACACATGCCATTATTTCCTAATTTACTCTCTCTTGCTCTGTCTCTGTGTCTCTTTGGGTGTGTCCCTCTTGGAAACACAGTGGGGTGGGGATGGGAGGGCAATCACATATTCATGTACAATCTGTTTTTTTAATGACTCAGTTTCATTTTATTACAGTTTTGTTTTTATTAAATTGATTTTGGCTTTACTGTTATTTGAATGGGACAAATTAACACGTTGTGGGCGTGGAGGCCTGGAGTTCACTGGGTTTAACCAGCATAAACAAAAATGCTCGTGCAAAGAGTTAGTTCTGTACTTACAAATCCAGCCACAGCGACCACAGCGACCACAGCACAACTCTCTGTCAGTCTTGGTAGTTTGAAGTGTTATATTCTTCTTCGCTTTATGCTTATCCAGCTCGGACGGCAATATAGCTTCTGCCGCAGTTAACCTGCGTTCTCACGGAGGTCAGGCTAAGCACCGCCTCCCTCAACAAGGTGAGATTAAGATTGGCTAAAGACTACAGACAAGCCAATTAAGATTGGCTAAAGACTACAGACAAGCCAATTAGAGAAGAGAGAATGAGTGATTGACATTCCATGCTGACATCACGCTTAAATGCTCCATACACACAACGTGGTCTGGCGGATCAGTTCAACGGAGATATTTTCCAGGATCATGCACTTGCAGATGTGTCTCTGTCAGCGGACATCATCGATTTCTGCTGGGGCTAGACGCCTGACTCTCTCTCTGAAGGGGCTGGGGTCTTTCAACCTTATACAGTGCTCCACCCTTTTCGCCAAACCCACATCCCTTTCTGTTTTGGAAGAAACGTACCGTCCTGATGCTGCCTGAAACCACCGTGAAAGCGCCCAAGACGGGCTCAAAGAAAGCCGTGTTTAAAAGCGTCAGCAAGACCGGCAAGAAGAAGAGGAGGACCAGGAGGGAGAGCTACGCCATCTACGTGTACAAGGTGCTGAAGCAGGTCCACCCCGACACCGGCATCTCGTCCAAGGCCATGGGCATCATGAACTCATTTGTGAGCGACATCTTTGTGCGCATCGCCGGTGAGGCCTCCCGTCTGGCTCACTACAACAAGCGCTCCACCATCATTTTCCCATGGTGTGTTTTTACCGTTTAAATAAAGTGTTAACTTGAAGAAGACACCGTGCTGAGTTCACAGATTATGAACACAAGGACTTGAACACCATGAGCAGTGGTCTGTGGACACCAAACATCTCAGCATCACTTCTACCATGTCACCCTAGAGGAGGGGGAGGAGGTTCCTGACCTGCAGCTGAGTGTTGTGTTCGGGGACAGTGCTGAGAAACCACAGACCCCCCACATTCTGCCTGAGGATGCTGAGTTACAGGAGCTCCCTGATTCTTATTCATTATTCAGCAGAGACATTATATCTGAGCAGAACTCAGTTGAAATGTGTTCCAGAACGTATTTTGAAAAATAGCTCACTAAAGTATTTATATCTTGAAGGCAACCAGATATCCAGTATCCCAGATTCAATGTTCATCAGCTTGCCAAACCTTCTGTGGCTGGACCTCAGAAATAACCAAATTACATCACTCCCCACCATCAAATTGGCTCGCACAGATCTCTGAGAACAGTACTTCTGGAAGGAAATCCAATCTCAGGACTTACACCAGAGTTGGGAAATGTAATTACCCTCAAAGGCCCAAACCTGAGGAACTGCCCCATCATTTTCCCTCCACAAGACATTGTGAGCCAAGGGCTGCAGAGCATCCTCCAGTGGCCCAGGACTGCGATGGCTAAGCGGCCAGTTAGCATGGGAAAGAGCCCCCCAGAGATGCAGTTAATAAAGTGTTAACTTGAAGAAGACACCGAGACAAGTTCACAGATTATGAACACAAGGACTTGAACACCATGAGCAGTGGTCTGTGGACACCAAACATCTCAGCATCACTTCTACCATGTCACCCCTAGAGGAGGGGGAGGAGGTTCCTGACCTGCAGCTGAGTGTTGTGTTCGGGGACAGTGCTGAGAAACCACAGACCCCCCACATTCTACCTGAGATTCAGACCACGCCCACTCGCGGGAGGGAAGCCGCCACTGAGCAAGGATGTAACAATGGATGCTTACGCTAGCAGCATCATCGGACTGACCAAGCCCTACATGTTCGAGCCATCAGAGCCAGAAACTGACTCTGAATCAGAAGCTGATGATGAGCCTCGTTCCTCACAGCCTGCAACAGAATGGTAAATTATTTCTCACATTTATGCAGGTTAGCAATATGTATTACTGACTAGTTAGCTTAGCCAAATCAAGGCTATCAATCAGTAATATTACAGAACAAAAGTATGTTGACACTTAACCCGATATTTTTGTTAGGGATGCACCACATATTTGGTAATGGCCGAATATTGCAAAAAAACACACATTCGGTATTTGGTGGAATAAGTTAAAAGCAAGGCTGAATAATAGCGCCGTGTTTTCATAACGCAATCACACAGCGTGCCGTGACGGGCGGAGTAAAATGTCGGCAGTGTGGCGATCCGTCCATCACCAGCAGTGGTGGAGTGAGTACACGACTTCAGTACTTGAGTAAGAGTACAAATCCTCCTTGTCAAATTTACTCCACTACAAGTAAAAGTAGCTCTGTCAAAATGTTACTTGAGTAAGAGTAACAAAGTACTTGCTTTTAAATATACTTACGTAATCAAGAGTACAGGCTTTTAAAAGTACTTAAGTAAAAGTAAAAAGTAAAAGTAAATTTCTTTTTTCGACTTACCTTTTTTCCCCCTTTTTAATTTATAGGGCCTTTTTTTCTTTTTTGATTTATAGCACCTTGTTATAACTCCCTGGACCTGTCCATGCTCTCAAGAGTTAAATTGTTAATGATCTACCTTAAAAATGTAATTACTAATTTAGTCAACACTTAAAGAGGGTATAAGCAGTGAGTATTGTTATTAACCAGTTATCGGTCCTCCTATGATACCAAGATCAACACAGCATGTAATTGCGGACAAGATCTAATCCAGAAACATTTAAATATCACCCAATGGTGGTCCGTCGTTCAAACAGCTTATAAATTGGACCTTGTTCTGAAAAAGGTTGCAAACCACAGCACTAATACCATGTTATACAAAGCCTGCAGAAAATCCTATAAAACAGTAATTTAATCAAACAAGGATGACAAATCGCTGTCCTTTCTGATGATCCCATTTATTTAACCACATGAGACAGTGACTGACCATGCCAACACTCTAGAGCCTCAAAATTACAATTTGCACATTAACTTTTTTTTAACAAAGACAAAAAGCTGTGCAAGAATATATAAATAATAATAAAGGGAGCAGAAATATATGGCACAACAAAAAAAATAAATTATGCACACTATTTGAAAGAAAAACGTATATAACGACCCACAGACTGAGAACCCCTGAAGGACTGCTGTTTTTACAATGGTGTGCCACACACACACACACACACGAACAAATACCAAAACATTTGTCCCACCCGTGTTTGGGTACATCAAGGCATCAAGATTTTCTGTCTCCTCCCTCACTGAGAGGAGCAGTGATGACATAACTGCCACTCTGTTTCAAGAACTTTAGAATTCTTTACTTGACTGCAAGACAATAAACAGCATATAACCAGTAGTAAAACAATATTGAAAAACTCTCCATGTGCCACAACTGTCTCCACAACTGTCTCCATCTGTGTGTGTGTGTGTGTGTATCTGTGTGGGTCTGTCTGTCTCGGTCTGTCTATGTCTACCTGAAATCAAAATAGGCCTTGTTTAACTTCAAAAGCAACTGGTTCTCCAGGTTCTGAGAAAGAATTCTTCCACGTTTTGGTGTAAACAGCAGTCCAGCTGTACTGAACAGCCTTTCACAGGCCGCCGAGGCCGGTAGGCCCGTGTTCAACTTCAGTGCCAATCTGGCAACAGCTGGACAAGGTGCGAAAGTTTCCATACCTCCAGATGTACACGCCAGGTAGGTATCAAGCTGCTTTGTGGTCTCCTGCGTGTGTGTGTGCCTCAAACCAGAGAAGTAATCCTCTTCATCAGAAGTGCTAGAAGAAGACTCATGCTGCTGCCGAGGTTGGTCGAACGAAGGAAGGTGGTCCTTTATGTATGCAAGCCCTAAATGAAACAACCATCAGTCATTATACAATTTTTATAATTTCTCCATAGACTAGAAATTGATTTAAAATGTGCTCCTGTAAACAAACTCAAACAAAAATTATTCTCACATGTATAGATCAGTGATGAGTTCCTGGAAAGCAGGCAGCTGAACCATGGAGAACGGCTGTAGGCCTTGCGTGATGAAGTTGAGTACTCTGTTGTCTACAAATTTCTGTGTGACTCTAGGGAAACTTTGACCGGGTTCATCAATTTTCCTTTGTTTCAAGGGGGTAGAAGAGCTGTCAGTCCGATATTTTCTCTTCTGTGATGCTGTGGTCAGTTCTGAGTACTTTGCTGCATGTTGTTTATGTTTTCTCTGTAAAATACAAAGTAAAGTTCAGTTAAAAATAGTTGACACAGATTAGAATCAAATAGGACTCGAAATTGACACTTAGTAGCCCGCAGACCCCATTTGGGCCCCATAAGAGAAGATCCGTTTGTGGCTCTAGCAGTGTTTCTCAACAACTTAAATTCAAGGACCCACAATTTTACATGCATTTAATGGCATTTCAATCTTTGGGATCCACATTAATTGTAAAGTCAATGTTAATTTAACATCAGAATGAACAGGTACATTTGGTTCCATTTGTATATTGAGTTAGACCCATAAGCAGTTTGAGAATCAATAATATACTATGTAATTATTGGTATGATTAATATTGCTGCTACAATGACTGAGGAACTGTACAGAACTAAATAATTTTACTCCTCGGCCCCCTAATGATGCGCCTCATTTGCAGTCCTCTAGCTCTGTGGTTCCTAAACTTTTTCATGTCAAGGACCCCCAAATTGACTCAATAGCCTGCAGACCCCATCTGATTTCCCCTGTGGGATAATAAATCCATTTATCTGAAAAGATAGATCAGGGACACCAAAGAGAAGCAGTGATTCTCAACCATTTTCATTTCAGGGACCCCCAGTTTGACATGCATTAAGGCTAAAACCACATTGGCTCCATCTGTGCACTCTCAGAGACCCACGTGGGTCCATTTAGTTTGCAACAATGAAATGTTTACTCACGTCAACGTGCTTCTTGAGGTTAGATGTAGAGTTGTTGAACGCGGTGATGTGATTTATCTTTGGAAAGCATAGGAGGCATTTGAAAACGTAGGTCTTGTTGTCAGAGTTCGCGTTTTTTACCATGGAAAACTCAAACATGGACTTAAGGTATGGCCACGGGTTTTCTTCTTGCTCATCACAAACATCCTGGGTGTCATTTTCCAATTCTGAATCAGTGCTGCTGGACTCTATCTGGACATTATCTTCGTCATCTCCTGCACTCGCCATTGCCGCTGTCGCTGTCTTGTTCACCGTTGTTGTTGTGAGTGAAGCGTCGCACGTTTTCCCGGCGTCTTCCTTATGATGATGCATTTCCGGTTTTACGTGGTTAACGCAGAGGAGAACGTGCACTGCGATAGGCTCCTTCTTTGACGAACACAGCGCGTGGCCAATTGTATTGAGGAAAACAAGGGGGCAAAACTTTGCGCCGCATTGTGAGCTTGCAGATCAGCTGTTTGGCAAAAACCCAATACTAAACTAAAAGTAACGCTTACTTTTTGCCCTTCACAGAAATCTACTCGAGTAAAAGTATCAAATTCATCCTGGAAATGTTACTCGAGTAAGAGTAAAAGTATTAAATCAATTTTCTACTCGAGTAAAGTACAAATCCTTAAAATCTGTACTCAAGTAAAGTACTTAAGTAAATTTACTCCGTTACTTTCCACCACTGGTCACCACACACGCATTTGCGACTAAAAATAGTTTTGAGCGAGCAAAATAGGCTTAAATCATTCATCACGCTGTGTGAGTACAGATTTCAACCACCAGCAGAAACGACAGGCGAATCCCACTGGTTGAACGGGGGTCACAGACATTAATGTATTCCTGTCAAATACGGCGGCCATCAGCTTACTGGCGGCGACGAACAAGTCAGCTCCAATAATTTCCTCTTCTTGGCGTCATGACAGCCCAGTAGTACCTGAACAGCTGAGCCAGCCAAACACAGGTAGGCTATGTGGTGTGTCAGAGGAGAAACGAGCCGTTCACATTTCTGTCATTGTGGCAGGTAACGGCCCACAAACCTCACCGCACTTGGGTCCATGTCATTGGTCCGACAGCCCATTATTTCTACATCCCGTTAACGGGATGTCCGACTGTCCGCGGTGCTGAACGGCTTGCGGTGGGCGTATGGTGCGCCGCGACCGGCTCTGGGTCAGCTGGGAAAGGCTTGAGGCGGAGCAGGTTCACAGCTTATGTGTTTGTCACTTTCTTTTTCATTTTAACCCACACCATGATCTTTTCCTGACCCTAACCAAGTGGTTTTTGTGCCTAAACCTAACCAGACCTTAACCACAGGGCATCGTGATGATTTCGGAACAATGGGCAGTTCCCCCGCACTTTAGGGAGTGTTCTTTACTTAGGAGGGGACTGTTCTTTACTTGTCAGGGGAGAACTTTGATCTTCACAGATAAAACACATCCTGCCATTGTCTTTGTGAAGTGCTAATCATGAATACTGAGCAGGAAGAGAGTCTGTCAAATGCCAATAATAACACCTATATTTAAAATTTGTTATCAAAGTGTACACTGCTTAAAGGGACATTTCACTGAAGAGGCAGGGAACAAACAAAATCTATCAGCTACTGCCTCTTTTCACGCCTCACTTTTCTACACTTGAAATCTTCCCCTGCAAAAGAATTTCATCAAAATACATAATGACGAGTGTTTGAGAGTGAGCGTGTGTGTGTGCGCCATACTGCAGCTCAGGTCTCGCAGTGGAACAGTGTTGATGTTTTCCAGCAGTTTGAGTCCCACCAGGTTCGGATCGTCGCACAGTTTGATGAGCTGGACCAGTGAGTCCCGCCCCTCTGACGGCCTGTACACCTGCCTCTCTGCGGGGTCACACATTACAAAACACTAATCACCAACAGTTTTGATAATTGATTATTTGTTTAAATTACCAGCGATTACCTATAAATTACCTATTACATATCGAATCTAAGCATCAAGTTTAGATCTCAGCGTCCAGTCCCACATTAACAGGGACAAAAACATCATTTTTCCACCTCATCACCACCATCGTCAAGGTACGACCATTTCTAAATGAAAAGGATACTGACACATTTTTTCATGCCTTTATTTTAAGCCGACTTTACACCACTGAGAGACTTCAGCTCATTCAAAACTCTGCAGCTCAGCGATTATTCAGAGCCAAGAGGAGAGAGCACGTCAGGCCAGTCTGAGCTGCTCTGCACTGACTTACATTTAAAATTTGTTTTAAGCTGCGCCTCCTTGTATACAAGGCCCTACGTGGGCTGGGACCGAGCTACACTGCTAACTCCCTTGTTAACTACTTGCTCCAAGAACACCACCTATAGATATCAGGGAAGCTAGTTTGCTACGTATTTTTAAAAGAAAGCTAAAAACGTATCTGTTCACTTTAGCTTTTAACCAGCTCTAACTTTCCTCAAACAGGTCTGAAACTTTTTATGCTTTTACTTTCTATTTACTGCTGCTGTAATTCTTTTAAAATCTCACCTGATTTTATGGTTTATATTTTTGCAATTCTATAATTTTATGAATCAGTTCTGTTTTACAAGCAATCAGTGCTTATAATGCCCTTGTGTGAAGATTTGCTAGCATGGACCGGTGCCACATATTACAGTGTTTATGGCCCTAATGTATTTGGCAAAGCCTAGATGGGCTTTTCACAAATATCTCTGGCTTTTGGAATGTTAGTTGGACAAAAGCCATTTGAAGTTAGGGCTCTAGGAACATGTGCCGGGCATATTTCACTATTTTCTGACATTTTTATAGTGTAACCAGTGAAAAGAAATTTGGGATTCAAGATCAGGTGCTTGCAGAAATGCACACTGTTAACCTTCTACCCAAATAATTTGTTGAGCTGCTTGAAAGTGAAGCATTTCGGCAAAGAGCCTGAATATATATAACAACAAAAAGTGATTCTCTGATTTCTACAGTAACACTATTACCTCAAATTAACCACAGCAATATAATAAAAAATACTTATATGCATTCATGCTTGGGCGCTGTTATTTACGTGACAACACCTGAATATAACACACACACACACACACTGGCTGTTTGTTTCTACCGCTCCCCTCGCTGGAAGCCTCGGACCTCCCGCCGCCCGCCTCTGCCTTGATTAAACGCTGAAAATAAAATACAAGAGGGAGACAGGTGTCTATTTTATCTTATTTTGTTATATTTCTCCCTCTTCCCTCGCTGGAAGCCTCGGACCTCCCGCCACTTGCTCTCGTCTCAAACGTGGAGGTCTCCCTCTCCACTGAGCACCCACGGCGCATGCCCGGCCTGTTAAATAGCCTGTAACCATAACAACTGTGTGACACAAACTCAGTGCTTTAGTCATTAAATAATATCGGGCTCGGTCGGGTTCGGACAGAAATATGCTGCTTGTGCCGCACTCTAATGGAAATGCACGTGACGTTTTTTTTTTTTTTTTTTACAATCTAGGAACCGTTTGCAGGAACCGTTACTCCAAATGTGATGGAACCGGTTCCGGAACTGGAACTTTGGACCCAGTTCCAAAACGCTCTAACCACTTGCCATCTGACAGTCAAATCAGCTATCAGAATTCCTGTATAAACCAGTACATTTTGACTTTACAATTCAAATCTCACCCGGCTGCAGCTCCTGGGTGGAGGCCAGCAGCGCCTGGACCACAGCGGAGGAGATCAGCTCAGCCACAGTGTCTGCAGAGAGACCCTGAGCTCTGATGAAAGCCTGAGCCTTCCTGAAGCGCTCCGGCTGCTCTGACAGCAGCAGTTTCTCCAGCACCGAGCAAGATTCCTCCCCGCAGATCTCACTGAAGGAACACTGTAGCTCCTGGATGTGATCCAAGGGGACAGAGTGAAACTGTAGAGGTCAGTGTGAACCTTCCCTACATCCTATTCTTATTTCAGTGGTTTAAAACGTGATGATTCTTTAATCAAAGTAGCAGCGTCCAGTACTGATAGGAAAACTTATTCATTACAACAGTGCAGCATTGGGTGAACTGGCAGGTACCTTGGAGAACTGGTAGAGGCTGAGGACCTGTTTGCAGTAGTTGTTGCCGTGGCGACACTGATCCACCAGTTTCTGGAGCTGGACAGAAACCTCGTCGTCAAGGAGGGGAAGCATCACGAAGGACGACAGGCTGCATTGCAGACCAGCAGGTAGCCTTCTTCAAACTTATTTTATTATCGTGTTGATATTAAGGACACTAATATTACAACACTAAATTGGTCACACCTGGCTGTCTGAGTCACTGGCTTCGTTTACGTCCCTCCTTAAAACATACCTCTATCGGAAAGCATATCCTGACTTTATCTGAGCTGTATGTCTATGTTACCTTATCGATTCCTCAATTCCTCATATTTCTTGTTATTCGTCTTCTGTACCAAAATTTCACGGAAAAACTTGTCTCGCAGTGTTGCTGCCACATACACAAAAAATACATCAAAATGTGTGTAAATTCTTGTGAAATGTTCTAGTGCTAACTGCTATGTGACTCCTGAGTGAGGCGGATAATCTCAGAGATTTAGTTGAAGCACGTCTCTCAAACTGCTGGCCTTTCCTTAAAAACAAAAACTCGTATACTCAGAGAGAGAGGACAACCTGACAACCTGAAAAAGCACAAGTTTTAATCCACTTTGACCAAAAATGATGTATGTAGGGTAGAAATTGTGGGCGTGACAGCGAGTTGGAGAGAAATACTGAGGAAGCTCTCTGCACTCTGACAGCTGAGTCCTCCACTCCCGCTCAGAAGATTCTGTCCAATACACACATACGTGAAAAACCTGAAAAGGGCTTTTTTAAACCAACCTTCAAACAAGTTTAAATATTCTAAAAAGTTAAATTGTGTTTTGAAAGTTGAATCAATCCCACAATGTACACAACATGTGGGACATTTCAAGGTTTGAATGAAGTTTCTATGTGAAGGTATGAATGAGGAGATAGATAAGATCATATAAAATAATATAAGATAAACTTTATTGTCCCGCAAGGGAAATTCATCTTGGGCAGTATAGTGCAAACAGCTGCAATATTCACATACATACATACAATCAACATCGACATAGACAAGTTGCCAACATAGTGCGTTGAGTGTGTTACAGTTGCAGACTACTGTTGCAAGAGTAGTGCAACCATTTGCCTAGTTTGTAAGGTTACAAACAAGGGAACTACAGGTATTGCACTGGCCTATTTCAAAGTGCAAGTGAGTGCATATAAAACAGATAAATACAGAGGTCAAATAAAAACACTAGTAAACCAGTTAAAATTATATTAAATCAGTTGCGGGACCATAGTGCAGATAAGAACAATACTAGATGAGAACAACAATAACCAGACCATTTAGGCATAGATAACCCTGCGCACATACGGCTCAACCAGGGGGACATTGCAGGGCCAGCAGGTGAGCGGGCAACCACCTTTTAGCATAATAGCAATAGTAAACAGTGACTGACGGTGAATTGACGGGGAATTTGACGGGCAGGGGATCAGCAGCCATAAGGTCAGGACCAAGGTCAGGTGGTGGGATGGGGGGGGGCTAGGGTAGTGGATCCGCAGCAGTAAGCCTCCCCACTACCCTAGTTGGGGGAGGGAGGGGCTCTGCCACGAGAGGTGTGTGTTTGTTTGTTTAATAATAGAGTGGAAGTAGGAATAAAGGACAATTTGAACCGGTTGCTCCTACACCTGCTGGCTCTGTAGCGCCTCCCTGACGGCAACAGCTCATACTCCTGAAAGAGAACATGAGAAGGGTCACTCAGGATTTTATTTGCTCCCTTGACAACTGCTCCCTTATATATTGCCTGGAGGGACTGGAAATGATCATGTTTTCCCACTATCTTCAGAGCTATTGTCACCATTCTCTGAAGTCTGGCCTTACACTGGACTGTGAGGGAGCCGAACCACGCTGCCATGCCGTATCTTATGATTCTTGCTAACACAGCGTCATAGAATGTTAACATGATCTCGGTTCAAACCCCAAACAGCCGCAGCCTCCCGAGAAAGTGTAGCCTCTGAGCTAATCTGTTACAGAGGAAATCCACATGACCACTCCAGCATAGGTTATTAGACACCATCAGGCCCAGGTATTTATACGAGGACACCTGTTCAATAACGTAGTTGTCAATGATTGCCGGGTCATGAGCTGCAATTTCTTTAGGGTCAAAAATCATCTCTTTTGTCTTTTTGGTATTTAACACCAGGAAGTTATTGTTGCCACACTGCAATGCTGCCTTGAATACAAAAAAGTTTGAATGATTTGAATGTGTGAAAGTCTGTTGAAAAGCTGAAGCCACACTGAATAGCTGACTTTTATAAAATAAAGTTTGAATGATTTGAACATTTGAATGTTTTACCGAGATTTATGAAATCCAATATGGCCGCTGCCTCGTGACTCCACAATATGCAAATGAGATTAATTTACTCCCATCACAAACTTTGGGTCATGATGAATAGTTTTCTCATTTACAGTATGACTTTATCTCTCACCACTTTCAAGCCACAGCCTTTTGAAATGTTGGAATGAAAATAGAATATTTTCCTCAATAAACTGGCACCTGAAGGGTTAAAATGGAGACTGTGCCCCTGTCATGTCTGCATGTAACATGTAGACACGCACACACATCACTAGAGGTGGGGGAAATTTCCGATTCTTAGATTAATCGCGATTCGGCCGTGGAAGAATCGAGAACGATTCACAAACATCCAAATTCAGATTATTTAAATATGCCAAGTAAAGTGGAACTAAAATACAGTAAGCGCGGTCTTCGAGACGCTATGGGGAACGGACCGAGAACACACATCCACAGCACACTCCTCCAGAAAAAAAAACAACAACAAGCATGGCTGAGCTAACCAACCCACCTCGCCGTGAGATCCGACCTGCTCCTAAACATTTAAAAGCAGACGTGTGGAATCATTTTGGATTCTACAACGTTGATGGAGGAAATGAATTGGACAAAAGCTACGTTGTATGCAAGATTTGTCGCGCTAAAATAAAATACTTTGGCAACACAACGAACATGAGAAGTCACACAGCACGATTCCACCCGATGGAGGAGGTGGGAAAGCCGGCTGCTGTTGCTACTAGCAGCCAGAGAACAATCGAGGATGCTCTGGGTAAGCTGCCACCCACATCGCAAAAGGCCAAGCGAATTACGAAAGGCATCGCGGAATTCATTGCCATGGGTTTGCAACCTTACTTAGTTGTAGAAAATCGGGGATTTCGGATTCTCACATGACATGCGGTGCGCTTGCTGCATTCGAAAAAGTTGAGATTTTTCCATCTCTGTGCGACGCGGACGCGCACGGAAAAACAGGCGCGTCGCACCGGAGGCGCGCCGCTGCGGCGTCGCTTTGAATTGTTGAGCGCGCTAAGCGCGCGTCTACATTGAAACTAATGAATTTGCGCGCAAAAGACGCTGCATGTGAACGGCCCCTTAGTGGAGATTTAACTCCTCGAAAAAGTTGTTCCCATTCCCAAACTGTTGGTCCAGTCATCAAAATAATGTGATGGTGAGAGAGGTAAAGTTATACAGAAGATCTGTTTAGCAGCAGTTGAGCTGACGTGTGCGTGTTTGAAGCCGATACGATAAACGGTGTAGGAGGAGATGTTTTTTGAGGAAGAGCACGTTTGAGGCGAAATTTTACTTTAAAAGGGAAAATAGCTCACTTCCTGTTGGATTTAGGTCATGGGTGTCAGTGCGTGATTTATAGATCAAACACACCAGTTTTGGTTTGATCTGTGTGTGTGTGTGTGTCTGTGTGTGCAGCCGTTATCATGGCGATTAATGACTTGCCTGCGCCTGAGGGACACAGACAGCTCATGAGAGAGCAGATCAACAAAGGCTGTTTATAATGGGTTTTAACTCCTCGAACAAATTCTTCTGAGTCCCGAACTGTTGGTCTAATAATGAAAATAAAGTGATGGTGAGAAGGCACATGTCATGTTTTACATTTCTAGAGTCAAAAATGTGGTCACAGGAGTGAGCTGCAAATGTCTTGCACCTAAGCTGTTTCCAGAAATTTCTCCTCATCACAAGGGGGTGGAGCTTTGTGACATCACAAAGGGGACATTACAAGACAAAAATTGGAAATTGGTAAATAGGAGAGAAGTACATTAAATCTTTTATCCCAACAGGTGCTGAGACACAGTCGTCCGGATCCAGATGGAGAGACAGCCAGAAGAAAACAGCATGTCTACCTCAGAGTGGGACTGCTCATTTCAGTTTTTTACTGAGATGATGCAGGCATTCAGCAGGTGGCAGGCAGAGGAACGGGCTAAAAGCAATTTAGCTGGAGGTTCATCCTCAGTGGCTGGCTCCTACAGGGAGACGCTGAGGGATGATCTGAAGAGGTTTTTTGACCCCCAGCGGTGCCGTACAGAGCAGCAGGGGGAGACATTTGTCCTCTCTGAAGAACAGGCCATGACAGAGATTTTGAAAGGGCTTATCATGATACTGGAGCCCTGATGCAGTCAGTCCAAAGGTGGGAGGCTGAGGAATGCTCTCAGTCGGAGGTTGAAGGTGAGTGCTCAGCGGTTTGTCCCATCCAACAAAAGGTGGAGGCAGAGCTGAGAGACTTTTTTGACCTCCGGCGAGAGACTGCTGAGTATAGAGGAGAAACACTTGCTATACCTGCACCTGTCAGTACACAGACGTCTGACAGAAAAGATGAGAAATCTGCAGGCAGAAGTGTTAGATACATCTTTAAAGGATGAAGCCTGCATTCAAGCGCAGCTGGGAACGCCGTTTTGGAGCAAGACCCAGGAATAAGATCCAGCCCAGTATGACCAAGGCTGCTGTGACAGCAGAGGATGTCACAATGGTTGAGGATTTGGAACAAGACTTATCTGACAGCGTGTCTCCCACTGCCTCAGTCGCCTCCAGTGAGGACCTCAATTTTGTTTTAGATTTTGGTCCAGCACTGGAGTCACCTGACAGTGTGTCACAGAAGGTGGTGTCTCCCACTGCCTCAGTCGCCTCCAGTGAGGACCTCAATTTTGTTTTAGATTTTGGTCCAGCACTGGAGTCATCTGACAGTGTGACACAGAAGGAGGTGTCTCCCACTGCCTCAGTCGCCTCCAGTGAGGACCTCAATTTTGTTTTAGATTTTGGTCCAGCACTGGAGTCATCTGACAGTGTGACACAGAGGGAGGTGTCTCCCACTGCCTCAGTCGCCTCGAGTAAGGACCTCAATTTTGTTTTAGATTTTGGTCCAGCACTGGAGTCATCTGACAGTGTGACACAGAGGGAGGTGTCTCCCACTGCCTCAGTCGCCTCGAGTAAGGACCTCAATTTTGTTAAAGATTGGGGTCAAGCACTGGAGTCACCTGACAGTGCGTCACAGAAGGTGGTGTCTCCCACTGCCTCAGTCGCCTCCAGTAAGGACATCAGGTCTGCTAAGAGCGCAGACCTGACCGCTGTCCTTCAGGAAAGCATGGCTATTGAAGGCATGGAGACACCAAGAGAGCAGCCTTCTAGCAGACATATACGCAACTGTAGGATTATCAGGAGCGGAAAATATCGCTGAAGATGCCCAGAGCGATGAGGTCCGTGACATCAGAGACCCTTTTCTGGAGGATATCTCCAACATGTCTACCTCAGAGTGGAACTGCTCATTTCAGTTTTTTACTGAGATGATGCAGGCATTCAGCAGATGGCAGACAGAGGAACGGGCTAAAAGCAATTTGGCTGGAGGTTCATCCTCAGTGGCTGGCTCCTACAGGGAGACGCTGAGGGAAAATCTGAAGAGGTTTTTTGACCCCCAGCGGTGCCGTTCAGAGCAGCAGGGGGAGACATTTGTCCTCTCTGAAGAACAGGCCATAGCCATGACTGAGATTTTTGAAAGGGCTTATCATGACACTGGAGCCCTGATGCAGTCAGTCCAAAGGTGGGAGGCTGAGGAGGCTGAGGAATGCTCTCAGTCGGAGGTTGAAGGTGAGTGCTCAGCGGTTTGTCCCACCCAAGAAAAGGTGGAGGCAGAGCTGAGAGACTTTTTTGACCTCCGGCGAGAGACTGCTGAGTATAGAGGAGAAACACTTGCTATACCTGCACCTGTCGGTACACAGACGTCTGACAGAAAAGATGAGAAATCTGCAGGCAGAAGTGTTAGATACATCTTTAAAAGGATGAAGCCTGCATTCAAGCGCAGCTGGGAACGCCGTTTTGGAGCAAGACCTAGGAATAAGATCCAGCCCAGTATGACCAAGGCTGCTGTGACAGCAGAGGATGTCACAATGGTTGAGGATTTGGAACAAGACTTATCTGACAGCGTGTCTCCCACTGCCTCAGTCGCCTCCAGTAAGGACCTCAATTTTGTTGAAGATGATTGCGGTCCAGCACTGGAGTCATATGACTGTGTGTCACACAAGGTGGTGTCTCCCACTGCCTCAGTCGCCTCCAGTAAAGACCTCAATTTTGTTAAAGATTTTGGTCCAGCACTGGAGTCACCTGACAGTGTGACACAGAAGGTGGTGTCTCCCACTGCCTCAGTTGACTCCAGTAAGGACCTCAATTTTGTTAAAGATTTTGGTCCACACTGGAGTCACCTGACAGTGTGTCACTGAAGGTGGTGTCTCCCACTGCCTCAGTCGCCCCCAGTAAGGACATCAGCTCTGCTAAGAGCGCAGACCTGACCGCTGTCCTTCAGGAAAGCATGGCTATTGAAGGCATGGAGACACCAACAGAGAGCAGCCTTCTAGCAGACATATACGCAACTGTAGGATTATCAGGAGCGGAAAATGTCGCTGAAGATGCCCAGAGCGATGAGGTCCGTGACATCAGAGACCCTTTTCTGGAGGATATCTCCAACTTGGAGTGTGACCTGATGTTGCCTGTCACCTCCCTGGAGAGTGAAAGTGACATCAGTGAGTTCAGTGCTCCTGCAGTCTGGGCATGGAAAAGGGAACAGGCTCAGAGAGGCAGTGAGTCAGTGTCAACACCTGTGTCTGAGGAGACAGCTGCTGAACCTGAACAGGATTCATCTGCACAGACAAACAACAACAAATTGTCTGTCAGGGTCCTTGTACAGAGGCTGGTTACAAGGACCTTTAGGAAAGCAGGGACGAACGCCAACCCACGTCTCATAGCTGACTGCCTGTCTGACAGGATATGGACTGAAATTAAGGGAGAAGATTTTGAAATTCTCCCAGAAACATTCAAAAGTCTTGACAAGAATGTTTTCAAGGACCTTCGTCAACACTGGGGCAGTGCACAGATGGTGTGGGTTTCTATGAATCAGGATGAACCCAAGGTAGACGATTACATCGCCTCTACTTTTAAACGTCACCTGAAAGCAGCAAAGAGGCCCAGTGCCATCTCCAGGTTCTTCTCCAGTGTGGGCAAAGTGATCTCACAGCCCTTCACTGCACGCCATAGACAGGTCAGTGACATGTAGGCGACATATGATATACATGTTGAAGGAAAACGTAAGGGGTAAGCCTTTTTATCTTCAACATGTATGTAATCAGAGCTCAAGTCCTACCTCAATTCAGGTAACCTGCAGGTTACCTCTTGCTCCACTGGCCTTTGCAGGGCAGTGACTTTGGAGCAAGAACATGACTTGAGGACTTGAGCTCTTAAGACTACCTGAGCAGTCAGCAGTGCGATCTCACAGGCGAGGGCTCGATGAGTCCTGAAACCATACACGTTCCGGGGGGTGGGGGGCATGTTGTCTATGTTTATATTTGTGTTTTTTCTAATCATAAATGCTTTTGAATTTATGTACTTTGTACAGTATTTTTCTATGTACAAATATAAATAAAAAAGACTTGGAGCAAAAAAAACAAAACTTTGAGTGTTTCATGCACCAGTTTCAACATATAAAATTCTGCATTCACCGATTGTCAGTTTTTACCAAGTCTCATATTCACTGTGAGCAACTGACAGTAATTGAAACTTCAAACATCAGAGCTGTTAAAGCATTGTGCAGTGTATATGGTTGTGTATAATTGTGTATGCTTGTCTGGTTTTCTGATGATACCTGTGGTAGTGGGGTCCTTTTTTAAACTCTAGGGAAATAAAAATGAAAAAAACAAAAGATGAAAACCAAAGAAACAAACAAGCTACAACAAGGAGATTTTTTTTTCTTAAAGTTGTGACGGCCTCCTGCCTCTAGGGCCTGCTGCTGTGTTCAGTGTTCCCTTTAGTGTTGTCTTGTTTTCCCTGCAGGTCGTAGGTGGGGCTTGCCACACCTGGGTGGACCTGGCCAGTCCACTGGGGTATAAGAGCTGGCATTACTACTCTCTCTCTCTCTCTCTCTGCTTCTCTGCTGTTAGGTAACCTACCCGGCGCGGCTGCATCGCTGCGCGATCCCTCGGCGCATTATGTTTTGGTTTAGTTAGTATTTGATTACCTTGCCAATTTCTTAATATTGTTTGTAATAAAATCCTTTTGTTTTACTTTACAAACCACCATACGTCTCCTCGTCTTTGTCATGGCTTTGAGCCAGGTCATGACAAAATGGGGGCTCGTCCAGGGTGGATTTCGCCTGTGCGCACCGGTGAGTCGTTCATTCATTCGGTTCGCGTAGTAGTAGCGCGGAAGGTTGTGAATGAAGTGACGTCACCGTGCTTACTACGGAGAGGCGTGGGAATCCAGAATCTGCAATGGCTTTGTTTGAAATGTTTGGCATGTTGCGCGGAGAGCTATGGTTGTTTCAAGATTAATCCGCTTTGTGTTTAAAATGAATTCGTTTGGTAAGTAATATTTGCCGTGGCTGCTTTATATGTAAGTAAAATGTATTGGTTTTGAGCACCCTGATAAGCTTAGCCGGCGGGCAAGCAGGACTTGTCACTTTGTTATTTTCTTTTTTTATTTTTGTTGGCAAATCCTGAGGAGGGAGCGCTCCGGGCTCGGGGGTATTGCGATCGGTTGGCCGAGAGTGGTACCTCGGGTCTGGTGACGTTTCGAGCTCGGCAAGCCATCGAAGACGTCTATTTGAGGCTCAAGAAGAAAACAGCATGTCTACCTCAGAGTGGAACTGCTCATTTCAGTTTTTTACTGAGATGATGCAGGCATTCAGCAGATGGCAGGCAGAGGACGGGCTAAAAGCAATTTGGCTGGAGGTTCATCCTCAGTGGCTGGCTCCTACAGGGAGACGCTGAGGGAAAATCTGAAGAGGTTTTTTGACCCCCAGCGGTGCCGTTCAGAGCAGCAGGGGGAGACATTGTCCTCTCTGAAGAACAGGCCATAGCCATGACTGAGATTTTTGAAAGGGCTTATCATGACACTGGAGCCCTGATGCAGTCAGTCCAAAGGTGGGAGGCTGAGGAGGCTGAGGAATGCTCTCAGTCGGAGGTTGAAGGTGAGTGCTCAGCGGTTTGTCCCACCCAACAAAAGGTGGAGGCAGAGCTGAGAGACTCTTTTGACCTCCGGCGAGACTGCTGAGTATAGAGAGAAACACTTGCTATACCTGCATCTGTCAGTACACAGACGTCTGACAGAAAAGATGAGAATTTTAGTGTTAGATACAAAAGGATGAAGCCTGCATTCAAGCGCAGCGGGAACGCCGTTTTGGAGCAAGACCCAGGAATAAGATCCAGCTCAGTATGACCAAGGCTGCTGTGACAGCAGAGGATGTCACAATGGTTGAGGATTTGGAACAAGACTTATCTGACAGCGTGTCTCCCACTGCCTCAGTCACCAGTAAGGACCCCAATTTTGTTGAAGATTATTGCGGTCCAGCACTGGAGTCATCTGACAGTGTGTCACACAAGGTGGTGTCTCCCACTGCCTCAGTCACCTCCAGTAAGGACCCCAATTTTGTTGAAGATTATTGCGGTCCAGCACTGGAGTCATCTGACAGTGTGTCACACAAGGTGGTGTCTCCCACTGCCTCAGTCGCCTCCAGTGAGGACCTCAATTTTGTTAAAGATTTTGGTCCAGCACTGGAGTCATCTGACAGTGTGTCACACAAGGTGGTGTCTCCCACTGCCTCAGTCGCCTCCAGTGAGGACCTCAATTTTGTTAAAGATTTTGGTCCAGCACTGGAGTCACCTGACAGTGTGACACAGAAGGTGGTGTCTCCCACTGCCTCAGTCGCCTCCAGTGAGGACCTCAATTTTGTTAAAGATTTTGGTCCAGCACTGGAGTCACCTGACAGTGTGACACAGAAGGTGGTGTCCCACTGCCTCAGTTGCCTCAGTAAGGACCTCAATTTTGTTAAAGATTTTGGTCCAGCACTGGAGTCACCTGACAGTGCGTCACAGAAAGTGGTGTCTCCCACTGCCTCAGTCGCCTCCAGTAAGGACATCAGGTCTGCTAAGAGCGCAGACCTGACCGCTGTCCTTCAGGAAAGCATGGCTATTGAAGGCATGGAGACACCAACAGAGAGCAGCCTTCTAGCAGACATACGCAACTGTAGGATTATCAGGAGCGGAAAATGTCGCTGAAGATGCCCAGAGCGATGAGGTCCGTGACATCAGAGACCCTTTTCTGGAGGATATCTCCAACATGTCTACCTCAGAGTGGAACTGCTCATTTCAGTTTTTTACTGAGATGATGCAGGCATTCAGCAGGTGGCAGGCAGAGGAACGGGCTAAAAGCAATTTGGCTGGAGGTTCATCCTCAGTGGCTGGCTCCTACAGGGAGACGCTGAGGGAAAATCTGAAGAGGTTTTTTGACCCCCAGTGGTGCCGTTCAGAGCAGCAGGGGGAGACATTTGTCTTCTCTGAAGAACAGGCCATAGCCATGACTGAGATTTTTGAAAGGGCTTATCATGACACTGGAGCCCTGATGCAGTCAGTCCAAAGGTGGGAGGCTGAGGAGGCTGAGGAATGCTCTCAGTCGGAGGTTGAAGGTGAGTGCTCAGCGGTTTGTCCCATCCAACAAAAGGTGGAGGCAGAGCTGAGAGACTGTTTTGACCTCCGGCGAGAGACTGCTGAGTATAGAGGAGAAACACTTGCTATACCTGCACCTGTCAGTACACAGACGTCTGACAGAAAAGATGAGAAATCTGCAGGCAGAAGTGTTAGATACATCTTTAAAAGGATGAAGCCTGCATTCAAGCGCAGCTGGGAACGCCGTTTTGGAGCAAGACCCAGGAATAAGATCCAGCCCAGTATGACCAAGGCTGCTGTGACAGCAGAGGATGTCACAATGGTTGAGGATTTGGAACAAGACTTATCTGACAGCGTGTCTCCCACTGCCTCAGTCACCTCCAGTGAGGACCTCAATTTTGTTGAAGATGATTGCGGTCCAGCACTGGAGTCATATGACAGTGTGTCACACAAGGTGGTGTCTCCCACTGCCTCAGTTGCCTCCAGTGAGGACCTCAATTTTGTTTTAGATTTTGGTCCAGCACTGGAGTCACCTGACAGTGTGACACAGAAGGTGGTGTCTCCCACTGCCTCAGTCGCCTCCAGTGAGGACCTCAATTTTGTTTTAGATTTTGGTCCAGCACTGGAGTCATCTGACAGTGTGACACAGAAGGAGGTGTCTCCCACTGCCTCAGTCGCCTCCAGTGAGGACCTCAATTTTGTTTTAGATTTTGGTCCAGCACTGGAGTCATCTGACAGTGTGACACAGAAGGTGGTGTCTCCCACTGCCTCAGTCGCCTCCAGTGAGGACCTCAATTTTGTTTTAGATTTTGGTCCAGCACTGGAGTCACCTGACAGTGTGACACAGAAGATGGTGTCTCCCACTGCCTCAGTCGCCTCCAGTGAGGACCTCAATTTTGTTTTAGATTTTGGTCAAGCACTGGAGTCATCTGACAGTGTGACAGAAGGAGGTGTCTCCCACTGCCTCAGTCGCCTCCAGTGAGGACCTCAATTTTGTTTTAGATTTGGTCCAGCACTGGAGTCATCTGACAGTGTGACACAGAAGGAGGTGTCCACTGCCTCAGTCGCCTCCAGTGAGGACCTCAATTTTGTTAAAGATTGGGGTCAAGCACTGGAGTCACCTGACAGTGCGTCACAGAAGGTGGTGTCTCCCACTGCCTCAGTCGCCTCCAGTAAGGACATCAGGTCTGCTAAGAGCGCAGACCTGACCGCTGTCCTTCAGGAAAGCATGGCTATTGAAGGCATGGAGACACCAACAGAGAGCAGCCTTCTAGCAGACATATACGCAACTGTAGGATTATCAGGAGCGGAAAATATCGCTGAGATGCCCAGAGCGATGAGGTCCGTGACATCAGAGACCCTTTTCTGGAGGATATCTCCAACATGTCTACCTCAGAGTGGAACTGCTCATTTCAGTTTTTTACTGAGATGATGCAGGCATTCAGCAGGTGGCAGGCAGAGGAACGGGCTAAAAGCAATTTGGCTGGAGGTTCATCCTCAGTGGCTGGCTCCTACAGGGAGACGCTGAGGGAAAATCTGAAGAGGTTTTTTGACCCCCAGTGGTGCCGTTCAGAGCAGCAGGGGGAGACATTTGTCTTCTCTGAAGAACAGGCCATAGCCATGACTGAGATTTTTGAAAGGGCTTATCATGACACTGGAGCCCTGATGCAGTCAGTCCAAAGGTGGGAGGCTGAGGAATGCTCTCAGTCGGAGGTTGAAGGTGAGTGCTCAGCGGTTTGTCCCACCCAAGAAAAGGTGGAGGCAGAGCTGAGAGACTTTTTTGACCTCCGGCGAGAGACTGCTGAGTATAGAGGAGAAAACACTTGCTATACCTGCACCTGTCTGGTACACAGATGTCTGACAGAAAAGATGAGAAATCTGCAGGCAGAAGTGTTAGATACATCTTTAAAAGGATGAAGCCTGCATTCAAGCGCAGCTGGGAACGCCGTTTTGGAGCAAGAGGAGATAGGAAATAAGTGAGATGACCAGGCTGCTGTGACAGCAGAGGATTCACAATGGTTGAGGATTTGGAACAAGACTTATCTGACAGCGTGTCTCCCACTGCCTCAGTCGCCTCCAGTAAGGACCTCAATTTTGTTGAAGATGATTGCGGTCCAGCACTGGAGTCATATGACTGTGTGTCACACAAGGTGGTGTCTCCCACTGCCTCAGTCGCCTCCAGTAAAGACCTCAATTTTTGTTAAAGATTTTGGTCCAGCACTGGAGTCACCTGACAGTGTGACACAGAAGGTGGTGTCTCCCACTGCCTCAGTTGACTCCAGTAAGGACCTCAATTTTGTTAAAGATTTTGGTCCAGCACTGGAGTCACCTGACAGTGTGTCACTGAAGGTGGTGTCTCCCACTGCCTCAGTCGCCCCCAGTAAGGACATCAGGTCTGCTAAGAGCGCAGACCTGACCGCTGTCCTTCAGGAAAGCATGGCTATTGAAGGCATGGAGACACCAACAGAGAGCAGCCTTCTAGCAGACATATACGCAACTGTAGGATTATCAGGAGCGGAAAATGTCGCTGAAGATGCCCAGAGCGATGAGGTCCGTGACATCAGAGACCCTTTTCTGGAGGATATCTCCAACTTGGAGTGTGACCTGATGTTGCCTGTCACCTCCTCCTGGAGAGTGAAAGTGACATCAGTGAGTTCAGTGCTCCTGCAGTCTGGGCATGGAAAAGGGAACAGGCTCAGAGAGACATTGAGTCAGTGTCAACACCTGTGTCTGAGGAGACAGCTGCTGAACCTGAAAAGGATTCATCTGCACAGACAAACAACAACAAATTGTCTGTCAGGGTCCTTGTACAGAGGCTGGTTACAAGGACCTTTAGGAAAGCAGGGACGGACGCCAACCCACGTCTCATAGCTGACCGCCTGTCTGACAGGATATGGACTGAAATTAAGGGAGAAGATTTTGAAATTCTCCCAGAAACATTCAAAAGTCTTGACAAGAATGTTTTCAAGGACCTTCGTCAACACTGGGGCAGTGCACAGATGGTGTGGGTTTCTATGAATCAGGATGAACCCAAGGTAGACGATTACATCGCCTCTACTTTTAAACGTCACCTGAAAGCAGCAAAGAGGCCCAATGCCATCTCCAGGTTCTTCTCCAGTGTGGGCAAAGTGATCTCACAGCCCTTCACTGCACGCCATAGACAGGTCAGTGACATGTAGGCGACATATGATATACATGTTGAAGGAAAACGTAAGGGGTAAGCCTTTTTATCTTCAACATGTATGTAATCCAGAGCTCAAGTCCTACCTCAATTCAGGTAACCTGCAGGTTACCTCTTGCTCCACTGGCCTTTGCAGGGCAGTGACTTTGGAGCAAGAAACATGACTTGAGGACTTGAGCTCTTAAGACTACCTGAGCAGTCAGCAGTGCGATCTCACAGGCGAGGGCTCGATGAGTCCTGAAACCATACACGACCCCCCCCTCCAAAAAAAAAAATAAAAATTGAATTTGACACCAATAAATTCATTAATTAGCTACCTTATCTCTTATTGACTTATCATTTGTTGTCAAAGCTCTAAAGATTCAACTCAGGGTGTACTTCTGCTGATTCAGTTTCCTCTTGAGGTCAGAGCTTTTGCTAAAAAACAAAAAGAAATGAATGTGTTCTTTTGCTAAGGTGTTTTTTTTTCATGTGAAAACCATCTATTTTAGCATTAAACTTATGGTCATGACCCAAAATAGTTAGTGGTTAGGTTAGCATTGAGACTGTGAAGCTAAGATAAGATGCAATGCATGGTTGCATCTCTCAATCTATTTTGACCTAACTAATGAACCTTTTAGAGCTCCATTCCTCCAAACCTATGTTTGAAGAGTTAAACTTTGAGTGTATCGTTGCAGGCAAGCACCAGCCACCCTCTCGCATATGTTTTGGTTTTGTTTAAAACTAGACAATTTCTGGCAGTCAATATTTAAAACTTTTTCAGATGTTTTACAAGTACCTATTGAACCTTCTGCCATTACTGCCATATTTGGCGTAACTCCACAAGACACTCACCTTAACTGCCAGGCAAAGAATATGATAGCTTTTGCATCTCTTGTAGCTAGGTGATTAATACTTTTTAAGTGGAAGGAGAAACTTCCCCCAACCTTTAAGATGTGGGTCAATGACCTTCTACACCATTTGGTACTAGAGAAGATTCGTTACTCTACAAGAGGATGCATTCAAAAATTTTATGCTACATGGAAACCTTTTTTAAGTTATATAGAGAAATAAGATGTCACTAATATTGGTGTTCTATATGACTGATCCTGTATTATGCATAATTTGAAACCCATAAGGACCACTCTCAATCACTTGCTGATTTTCTTTTGTTTACTTGTTTATCATGCTGTCTTAATTATTATTATTTTTCTTATTATTGCTCTAACTGTATCACTTTTATTTATTATATAAATATGTACGATATGTATGTGATGCATGTAATACAAGTGGTTGCATACAAACTCAAGCAATACTAGATTGTCGAATGGTACAGTAATATCGTTCCGGGGGGTGGGGGGCATGTTGTCTATGTTTATATTTGTGTTTTTTCTATCATAAATGCTTTTGAATTTATGTACTTTGTACAGTATTTTTCTATGTACAAATATAAATAAAAAAGACTTGGGAAAAAAAAACCAAACTTTGAGTGTTTCATGCACCAGTTTCAACATATAAAATTCTGCATTCACCGATTGTCAGTTTTTACCAAGTCTCATATTCACTGTGAGCAACTGACAGTAATTGAAACTTCAGAAACATCAGAGCTGTTAAAGCATTGTGCAGTATATGGTTGTGTATAATTGTGTATACTGAGTGTGTTTGCTTGTCTGGTTTTCTGATGATACCTGTGGTAGTGGGGTCCTTTTTTAAACTCTAGGGAAATAAAAATGAAAAAAACAAAAGATGAAAACCAAAGAAACAAACAAGCTACAACAAGGAGATTTTTTTTTCTTAAAGTAGAGAATGCAATTTCATAAAGAATTGCAGTTGTGAAAGCTGCATGCTAAATAGCTGATGCTACACTGCAATGCTAGCTTAAAACATTGAATACTACCATTAATGTATAAATGATGTGGCGTAAATGTGTATGAATAGTTTAGGCTCAGGATGCTCCTGTTTCTACCTCACTATGTGATCAGAGGACCAGGGGTTACGGGAGAAACCAAACGTTTTTTCAGCTTCAATCTGTGACTTTACAGTTAACATAACTTTTCAGACACACATAATTGTGTTGTCCTGTTAAACTAACATGGTCTATTAATGTTACAGACGGGCATGACTGATAAAGTTTTCTGCTTAGCTCCCACATTAACGTTAGAAGTTATATTTCAGTTTGATGCTAGCGACACCAGCTGCTCAGCTGCTAGTGAGGGAAGGGGCTGTACCTGCTGTCTGCAGCGTGCTGTGTTCACTTCACCAAATATTTCCAAAGAGCACTTTTTCCTTCATCATTTTTGACCAAAACTGGCTGCTGTGATCCTTCTGCAGCCACGCTGGCCATATCACAGCAACAGAAATGTGTGCATGCATGCACAGCGACGACAACAAGCCGGGTTGCAGCGAGGGCTCTGTGCCTGCCGGACGCTGACCACACAGCGCGTGTCCGTCGGACCCGTCGCGCGCACCTGTCAGGCGCTGAGGTGGAGTGCACTGTTAGTATTGATACTTTTGTAAATTAGTTTTGTATCCCGATACAGTGTTTGAGTATTGATACTTTTCAGAGTATCAATACTTTTGACAACCCTATGATGCATTCAGAAATACTCATCCTGAGACCATGACAGGTCACTCACTCTCTGAGACCTGAGTGTTACTTGAATAAGTAAACACTGACCAAAAAGAAATCCAATGTTCCTCTTAATCACTCCCCAATTTCTGATGAGGTGGACATGATAACCCTTAACACACATAATGTTATTCATCCCTACATCAGGAAATACTTTTCCCTAACCTGATATGAAGTGTGCGCTGCACATGTGAGCATTTTTGATGATGGCCTCCGCCCAGTCCTTTGGTCTTATCGCATTTAACCATAGTTGTCTTTGTTTTTGTTGACAGGCAGTGGCAGCTGGCAATATCATTTATGTTTTGAGCGATGACTCCTGACCCCTATGTAGTCTGTGGTGGCGAGGCCTGTTTTGCCTCCATCTAATGAAATGACGTCACTGTGACGGTGGCCCTAAAAGGGTTTATACTGTGGAATATTTAAAAGTTGTTTTAAAAAACTTAAACGGTATGATCTAAGATTCAATCAGAAATGACATTAATAAGTCAGATCAAACATGAAAAGGAGCAGCTGGGGTGGAGACAGGATGCAAAGCAGCCTACAGAGGAAGCATCAATGGCAGGCGGGCTAAAGCAGTTTAAATAGGGCTTGAGATCAACTGATAGAGCTGGGATGTGAGCGGAGCTTGACCCATTCTCAGAACCCATCGGTTGTATTTGGCGTCTCACTTAGTTATTATTATGTGTCACATAAAGCCATCTCTGGTCAACCTGGACACTTGTGGCTGGCTGTAGTTGTTAGGAGTTCATCAAGGTTTTTCCAATTCGTGTAATTTCTGTTTTCTCTTTAAACTTGGGTCAAACTTGACTGTTTGATAATCTCTGTTTCAATTCTATTTAGTATTTAGTAAACTGCAGAGAGTCTGCCATTATGATTAATCTATCAAAAACATGTGAAAAAAAGGAGGACAGTAACTGAGTACATTTACCTTAGTGTTGCAGTAAATATTAAGGACCCTGCACCAAATTGGTCACATCTGTCCCATTAGGCCTTCTCTGGTCAACCTGGAAACTCATGGCTGGCAGCAGTTGTTAGAGGAGCTCCACAAGTTCAATTTTGGATCCTCTTCTTTTTTCAATTACTTTAATTTTTGTTGTTTTCTCTTCAAACTTGTGACTGATTTATAATGCTTTGTTTTAAAGTATTTCGTAAATGACAGAGATGCTGCCATTAAGTGTATTTATGCATAAATAATTATAATTAGAAAGATAACATATTATTCTGAAATGGGCCATTTTGTATACTTTTATTTTTGATATTTTAATTATATTTTGATGCAAATAAAAGTAAAAATTATTTAGGTAATTTATCATGAATCATTTAATTTGAAATAAATAATCATGTTTTTGGGATGCATGGGTTTTACTTGTAACAGAGTATTTTGACACTATGATATTACTACATTTGCTTAAGTAAAAGATCTTCCACCACCTGAGAATTTATCAGTAGAGTACTATTATTCTTTCTAATAATGCAAACACATTTTTCCATGTAACTGTATGTTGTGGTAACAGATGTCTAATGTACATTCATATACAAAAGGAAGTTGAGATGGAGGCTTACAGGTGGTGATGGTTTTCCTCTGCAGAGCTTCTGACCCTTCTTGTGGTTCAGCGTTCAGCTCTCCAGAAGCCAGACCTCTGCAGCGCAGCATCACCCACATGTCCGGGTGATACAGGGAGAAATAACGACAGACCCGGCTGGCTTCATGGATACTGCCTTCATCTAGTAAATGACCACTCAGTTCAGCCAGAACACTCCTCTCCTCTTGACTTAGCTGTGTGTCGATGTTCAGCTTGTCCTGCTCCTCGCAGGGACCTGGGAGTCCCTCCAGACTGAGACACTTCTCTGTGTTCAGTCCTGAGATGTTGGAGAAGGAGAACTCCTTCATCAGTACTTCGTATGTGTTCATTTCAGGTGTGATGGCGGGCGGCGGCAGGTTGAAAACGCTCTCCTTCTCCATGGCGACGGTGAGGATGTGTCGTCTGACCCGGCTCACCCACAGTTTTTTCTCCAGGCACTCCAGTTGGTCCACAGGAGCCGGGCTGAGCAGGGAGAGCCAGTGAGCGGCAAGGCAGAGCAGCAGGCAGCGTTCCTGGATGTCCAGCAGCTCGCTCTGAGTCTCTAAAGCTGCGGAGGAGTCTGTGGTCCCAGTTTCAGCCTGTGACAGGAAGAATTGGGAGGCTGACTCTGGATCAGTGCTGTCAGCCTTTAACTGCTCCTGACATTTCCTCCAGAAACCGACTCTGGTTTCCAACCTTCTCCACTGCCGCTTGGACTTCTGGGAGTTTACTTCCTGAAGAAGCTACAAGAGAGACAGAAATTCTTATGTCTTATAGCATTTTGCAACCACCTTATTGTTCACTGGCCTATATTTTAACTAAATACAAGTTAAAATATAGGCCAATACATTTTGTTTAGTTTTATGTTAACTCATGCCATGAACAAACACTTTTTTTTTATAAGAACGTATTAAATTTGATGAATTAAAAATTGTGACTGAATCAACTCAGTGCCCATCTAAGGTACATAGCTGATTGGATTAAAGATGATGCTTCCTCAGTCTGGCTTGATATCGAGAAGTCCTTATCCAATTGTCCTCTAAAAAATCTACTTTTTATCAAACTGAAATGTATTAAAAAGCTTTGTAGCAATCCAGTTACAATTAATACTGTTAGAGCATGGAGGATCACACAGCATTTGGATGGCAGATCAGGGCTTACATCGGTCTTTACTCCAATCGCTGATAACCCTGACTTTCTTCCAGGAAACCTGGACAAAGCTTTCAAATGCTGGGCAGCTAAGGGACTTGCTTCCCTGGGTGATCTTTTTGTTGGTTCTACCCTTATGACTTTCAATCAAGTTATGGAAAAATATGGCATATCAAGAAATGATCTTTTTCGTTACTTTCAGGTCAGAGATTTTATTATAAAAGATACATCTTTGCTTGCTAATTTGAATGTCACACAGATAGAGAAACAAGTACTTCTTTCACAGGGCAATGCTTCCATTAGATCCTTTTATGCCAGTCTGAGGGATTGTTTATATCTTGGCGCATGGACATTGGGAGTGGTCTGGGAGAGGGAGTTGGGTGTTGAGATAACTGAGGAGATGTGGGATGACATCTGGGATAATGCAAGGAAAATAACTGTTTGTAAACGGACAAGAGCGATGCAATTTGAGATGCTGCATAGAGCACATATTGCCCCTAACCGTCTCTCCAAACATAGAAAGGATGTCTCTCCATTTTGTCTTAAATGTAAGACAGAAATTGGTGATCTTACTCACTGTTACTGGTCTTGTGTAAAAATACAAAAATACTGGAATGATATCCTGTTTGAAATACAGAAGGTTCTGAAGAAAAAGCTTGAACTCGACCCAGTTTCCCTCCTTCTGGGTCTTCCCAGTGATCGTGTTACTGATAGGTATCAGAAAAAATTGTATAATGTTATGACATTTTGTGCCTGGAAAAATATTCTTCAGCAATGGATCACAGATAAGGCCCCCTCAGTGATGGGTTGGCACAGGACAATAATGGAATACATACCTCTGGACTTTCTCACTTGTCTTCTGCACTCCAAAACTAATGCCTTTGAGAGAATATGGAAACCTTTTCTTGATTATATTAATGTAAATATCTCTGCTATACTGACGAGAGCATTTCTATATAAAAAAAACAACAACTGTATTATCTATTTTTGCTTTTTCTTTTTCTCCTTGTTTAGCTCCCATTGTATTTCACTCTGTGTTATATGATGTGCCTGTTACATTTCCCTGTCACACAATTTTCTTCCAGAACTGATCTTTTTGTTTGGGTTGGTGTACAAATTGTGACTGAAACATGAAATGAGCAGCAAATTCTTGAGTTAAAAAATAAGCTTGTCCCTGGTGGTTAAACTTTAAAATGGAGACACTGTTTCTGAACAACCATTTTTGCATTTGCAGTTTTGGCATTCCTGTACAGACATTTCTTACTTATCAGCCACATAAATGTGATATATATAGTATATCTGCAATAAACTAAAATTGGGTAATGGGAACCACTACAGGTTGGTGTTTACTTAAAGTGAAAGGGTCAGAGCTAAAGCTTTTGTCATACTCTCCACATACAGTCAATTTGAATCAACTTAACCAACACCTGAGAGTTAAATTCTGCCGAACCGTCTTTAGTTTTTTACCCTCTCGAACAGCTCAAAGCCTCGCAGGAGGGGCCTGACGTGGCCCAGCCCCAGCAGCGTCCTCCAGATGATTGACAGGTCATGTAGGGTCCACTCATGGTGCTGTGGGGCTTCAGCCAGGTGGGAGGTGGCTTCCCCAGCTGCGACATCATCAACGGAGGTCAGCACCCACACGCAGAGGCACGGCAGCAGCTCTGCCCCCTGTTGGTGTGTGATGGAGTTAATGAGTGATCAACATTTCTGACATCACAGTAGCAGCATCGTTTTGTGAGGTTACCTGTTGACAGGCAGCCATTACAGCCAGCGTTGAGCAGTGTTGCACCAGTGCCTCCTGCAGCAGGTACCTGCAGGGCGCCGCCTCCTCCTGGCTCTGCAAGAGGACCTGGAACAGCTCCCTGGGGTGCTCTGAGCTCCCAGGGGCCTCCTCTGTGTTCATGGGTGCTGACTGCTCCTCACAGCCAGAGACCAACCGCCGCTGACTGTACACCTGCAGGTCCTGGAACGCCAGACTCAGGTGGGCCTGCAGGGCGGGACTGAACTGCGCTGCCAATGATCTCACCTGCAGGAAGAACCAAATATGGTCAATGGAATAGCTCGATTTTATACGATTCGATCAGACATGAAATCCAAAATGTGACACAGTACCATGTTTTAGAATAAATTTATCTTACACTAATCATTGATATTAATAAGAAAAGTTATAAAGGTTTTATGTGATGACTTAAAAGCTGAAATATTGGGCTTTCACCAGAGATGCAGTTACAGTGTACAACAAATCATTTAGTTTATTAACTCAACATCTTGGTGTGGAACTGAGAAACTGTAGATGAGGTGATGCATGTTTTGTTCTGTCCATGATGCCGTTGTGCGAAGTTCTCTCACAGAGCTTTGATGTAAGGATGTGGTGGAGGCGTGTGTTCACCTGCTGGGGTGGGACGTTGTGCAGCTGGACAAACAGCAGGAAATTGACGAACTGTCCGTCCTCGGTGCAGTGGGCGGGGTAAACAGCGCTGAGCTTCAGACTGTGGAGCTGACAGAACTGAACAGGCAGCGCCCACTCCTGAGCCGCCTCGTAGGATGACCTGATACACACACACAGAAATATACGTAACTATCTTTGTGCAGATTCTTCTTAATATATGTAATGCTTGATTTATTAAAAACAAAGGCTATGAGCAGTGAAAAAAGAAATGACCCCAAAAACTGGCAAGAAATTACTAAAAAGAAAAAATTAAAAACAAGGAAATCAGCTTAAAAAAATAAAGTTTTATATAATATATTACAATATAATCATAATAAAACAATATCATAATATATAATAGAATATCATCACCTTTTCCCCCCATGTTTTAGAAAGAAATCACACCAATTAGTTCAGGGTTTAAAGGTTTTAATATTTGTGAAAGGCATCTAAAAGCAGGACAAGAACAGTGATGTCGCTCCAGGTTTCAAAGGTGAAATGACATCTGCATAAAAGAATTTTCATCCCAAGTTGTTGTTTTTTTTGTATGTTAAACTTGTTTTTGTTGAATCAAACTTCTAGCTAGCCTGCTAACTGGTGTCTGTCTAACATTAGCTAGCAGGCTAGCTGCTCTACTGCTTTGGTTATAAGCAAGTTAGCATGTTAGCAGGCAGCGTTCAAACTGTAGTAAATTTTTAAATTAAAGCTGGTATTCAAATAATGGCTCTGCTGTTACAGAGAATAAGTGCTATATAATAAAGCTGGGTGATTTAAGAACAAAGGCCTGTAGCACAAGCTTCTGACAACCCAGTGTGTAAATGTTGTTCTGCCAACTTCTAGCGACAGAGGAGACAACAGTGTAAAGTGGTGTGATGACATTAGTGTTGCGCAGAGGGTGTTCACCTGCTGATGCCCTTTTGCTCCAGGCTGTCTGTCACTGCAGCTTCCAAGTAGCCAATCAGCTCCTCTGCTGCTCCAGGCTCCGCCTCCACCAGCTTTACTCCTTTAGATACTGAAAAGAGACAAATCAATGTGTTTACGCAGAGTGTGTCGACGTTGGGTTGCAGCAGTGTGTGTGTGTTGTGTTTACCCAGAGTGTGTAGATGCTGTGTCAGAGCGGTGTGTGTGTTGTGTTGGTTCCAGTGCTGCAGGACGGTGTTCATGACTCTGATGTCGACCCTCAGTTTGAGGCTGCAGATTCCCAGCAGCTCAGAGAAACAAACGGTCGCTGGCGCCACAGATGGCACGTTAAACCACTGCAGGGCCAAGCGGTACACCTGCTGCCAGGCCTGCTGCAGCCTGAAACACACACACGACACACTCATTATAGCAGAATGTTGCTTTCTCCACTTCCCAGTTCCATTCATCTCTTCTTCCTCAGTCTGTCCTGACCTGAACAGCTGCAGCTAAAATGCATCGTACTCACAGTAGCTGGACGTCAGTGCATCTGCTCAGCTGCTGCACAAGGAAGGTGGCATATGCAAAGGAGGGTCGGCCATGACGGAGGTAGTACAGGAAGTCCAGGTTCTCCACCAGAGCGAATCTGTTCACCAGGTGAGGGCTGGAGAAATGAGGCAGCTCTGATATTTCTGTGGAGGACAATTCCAGTGGGATTAATGCAAATACCTGTAGACCAGGGAGCCTGAAGATCTGTGTTCATGCTCTATCTAAAGTATCTGATTAAAGCCCACTGACTGCATCCATTTAAGATTTTGCTTGAGATCGCTCTTTAAGAAGCTCTTAACAGGAGCTGGCCACTACCGTGGTGCTGAAACTAAATCAATCGATGTCAGGCACATTGATCACCCACCACTTCATCAGCGCACATACATACATACATCAGTCAAGTCACACACATACTTATTTTTCATCTTATTATTTTTCTTTTATTTTTTCTCTATTTTTCTGGGTCTTCATAAAACATAGATTCAAGATTCAATATGCACAGTGAGGACACGCGTTTCCCTGCAGAATGAAATTCGTTCTTTTCTGTCACGAATTAATGCCAAACAATATAAATCTCAAGTGTGAAATAGATCAAAATATATACAGTGCGCACTGTTGTAACATCTCCTTGCTTAGTGTAATACTAGTTCCGACGCCCCTTCGTGGATGTGCAGGATGTGGTTCTGAGCGAAGCAGTGGCCAATGTGGCACCTTTCCTGATCTCTCACATCAAATCTTATCTCATGATTACAAGATCCTTATTTCGGTTTCTAATTTATTTATCCAGTTTATGCAATGCGCTTTAATAGTTCCGGGTCACGCAAGTTGGATCAACTGAAAATCAAAATTTTGTATTTCTGAATTAGATTATTAAACGAATAATTAAAAAACAAACCGTTTTTTCGTTTTTTGATTTAAATTGAAAATGGAATGAACGAATGACACACGGGCGAGGTGGCTGCAGTCGTTTTTTGGCACAACACTAGTCCTGGGACATTTTTGCTTGGCATTAACTCAGCTCTTACAAACTGCACCGTAAAGCGTTTGTCACAGACGTGAATGGACTTCTGTGAATCTGTGCTCGATTACTCGTCTTTTATGGACCAGAAATGTGTCTCAGTAAACTGAAATTGACTTTGAGAACTGAAATTGAATTATGAAAACTGAATCTGCGAACTGAACTGTTCGACTAAACTGTCTGAAACACGGTTTGTGTTTTGTGTCAATTTTTTTTTTTTTGTTATATGTTTTAACTTGTAAAGCACGTTGAGTTGCATTTTATATGTATGAAAAGCTGAAGACCCCCAGAGTTGTTTTAGAAAACCATTTCAGCAACACGTCAAAATCTTGCAGGTGCAACTTTCAGGTTTGAACTTAGCCGAATTGTTTGTTCCTTTGTCTGTACTTACCTGTTCGTTCCTTTGCTCAGACCCACCATGCAGGATTGTTGGAAAGGCCGCCGCCCAGCACTTGCTGTCTTTTATAGTTTTAGTGATGTCATCAATGACATCATTGGGCTGAACTAAGTGGAGGGGTTTTCTTTTTGTAGGAATATTTCTTTTGTTTGTTTAGTGCAGTTTAAAGTAACTGGTTAGGATTATTTACTTTTAGTAGTTCATTTAGTGATGTAAATGTGCTTGTAAGTTAATCCTAGGTGTTTATTTGATTTCCTTGTGTTAAGGTTTATGGTGTATTGCAACCTCCTTTTGTTCTGGTAGGGGCTGAGGCAGTCTAAGTATGAGCCAGTCCCTCTATATAAAGGGGTCATTCCATGAAACGGGTGCCATTTCCACTTTACAATTTTTGAAAATTTCATCAAGAGCAAACTTTTTTTTTTTTCAATCCACAACATGAATGATCGGTTAATCCTCCAAAAAAACATATTTTCCCACCTCAGGCATAAACCACTTATTAATATTATCCTTTTTTTTCAGGCATCGGAGACATTTTTGTACCACCCCGTCACGGACAATATGTACACCATTCGAATAGTAATACATGAAATAAATTGTAAAAGATATGTTTTTCAACTCCTAAAATGTGCTTTTTTTGGAAAACATCAATAGAAAGTATGTAATTTAATGAGTTTCTTTCATTTTTAGATTCTTAATCATGAAATATGAATTTTACCTGTCATTGGCCTCACTGTTTGTGCAAAAAGTACTAATTAATTTCAAATTTCAAATAAAAACTACATTAATTTGATTAGTCCACAAAAGAAGAACATTATTAAACATTAATTTATAGAGAATGTCATTCCTTTCATATAATTTTTAAAACAAAATTACTCTGTGACGGGGTGGTAACTGATGTGACAGGGTGGTTCACTGTGACGGGGTGGTATGGACCTAGCCTTCATCTAACATGAGAACATTTTGTTAACTCATTTCAAACACTTGAACTCTCTGCACCTTGCCCCAATGAGTTATACATCTATATACCATATATCCAGTAATTGCTTATATTATGGTCACAGTCATAGTCACTCTGGTAGGCTATAAGTAGTGTTGAATTTCATACACTGGTAGAGATTACCAGAATGCTCACTACTGACTACTATTGTCACCATCAGCTTGTTGAACCCTAAACTCTTTAACTGAAAAAAAGGAACTGATTAGAATTTGATAAGTCCCTGCAAGACTAATCTGAGTACCCAGAAGCCTTCGCTCACAGCCAACATGGCTGATGAGAAAAGCTTCTGGGAAAATACGTTGAAAATTATGAGACACCAATCAAAATGGTCTTAACTTTTTAGACCATTTACATATCCATTGTGAACATATCCATTGTGATTGGCCCTTGTAAATAATGCCAGTCATTGCTATCATAGCATGTCTATGGTTGCCATGATGACACACAGACCAGGAACCAAGAAACTGCTGTTCTGTGAGAAAAGCATAGCCGGCTTCAGACGGGTGTGCAGCTAAAAGTATAGATCACACAGATTCCATGGACAGTGTAAGAAGCAGCAGAATTGTATGATCATTTTGGTGTATAACGTGTATGTAGGCTTGTAGGCAGTTTTAAAAACGTAGCTAATTATCTACTGGTGTTAGAGGCTGTTCAAGTTCAGTGGAAGTTCCTGTTTGTCTCAGGATTCCACGCGTTTCTCTCCAGACTACTGCAAGCAAGTGGTACCAAAAATTCCAATGTACCTGTACCCATACTAGTTATAAGCATACATGGCAAAATAAACTTTCTATTTTATTCTATTCTACAAATAGGCATTTAATGATGCAAGATGACTGGGTGAGTGAGTGTGGGTGAGTGAGTGACTGAATGAGTGAGTGAGTGAGTGACAGAGCACACATTCTAACCTATATACGCTCCAGTTCAACCACCCCGTCACAATAAAACATGTGACGGGGTGGTATGTGACGGGGTGGTAAATTTAATCTTAAAATGGCCGCAGCTCTCCATGTGGTCAAGCTATAGGTCTAGCATACATGCATTCAATTTGAAATATGATTTTCTTTACATTAATAATGTAAAAATGTTGATAAAAATCAGTTTTCCCTATCTATTTTGCGTGACGGAGTGGTTGGGTTGAGCTTGACGGACCCGATCTAACATGAAAAAGCAAGAAATAAACAATATAAAAGAATGTCAAAAATTGCCTGTTTCTTTTCCTGCCTGCTCCAAAGGCCCAAAAGATGTCACTTCCTGTTTGTGATGTCATTTAAAGCAACAGTACGGTATGGTACAGAACAAAACAAGTAAGCGTGACGGGGTGGTATGTCAAACTGAGGGACGCAGACAAATCACAACATTTTAACAAAAAATAATGTTTTATTTTGAATAATATATTTTATGTAAACAAGGACACTCATATAATCCTGAAAATAATATTTTTTTGATAAAAAATATAACATTATTTGGTGATATTTTACATGCAAAGATTATGTTAGTCAATACGGACATGTGAAAATGACCATGTACTAATGAAAAACGATTAAAAATAGTATGTTACTCTTTAAGAAAAGTATTTTTTTCATATATCATGCTAATAAGAACACTTTAATTAATAGCTGTACACTTTGGAACACACTTGGCACATGTTTGTGCCTTATGCATCTCAGCAAACGTTGTGGACCCAAATGGGCTCGAGGCTGGAGAGGAGAGGCTGTGCTGCTGTGAGCATGTGCCCTTATGTTTGATTTATTATGAGTTAATTTTCCTCAGTTATTTGCTTGACTTTTTGTTTGTTTTTGCCTAATTTGCACATGCAATGGCGAGCACTGTAAATAAATTTACACTTTGGTGGAGCCAAGAAGTCTGCTGAGTCTGCCTACCTACCACCTTCCTTGACACTCGAGCTAAACTACTTCACAAATGGTGGCAGTGGTGGCTCCAGGCCAGTAGGAGGCAGCAATGCAGAAGGCAACCAGACCAAAGAAGCCGCAAGCCCCAATGGATTTTCCAAGGGAAGAGGATCCTGATGATCTTAGCCAACAGGGGGCAGCAGGTGAACAATCTGATCCACATAACTTTGCGGACCTTTCTGACCTGTTACGGGGCCTGCTGCGCCAACAAACCGACCGAGACACAAAGTGGGAACAGGAACGGCAACGCCAGGAAGAGCGCTGGAAAAGAATCCAGCACCAATTCACACAGCTCCAGCAGGAGGTGCAATCAGACCGCCGGGAGCGCCAGCAGCTGTTGGAAGGTGCAGCAGCGGCCCCTGGGACATCCTTGAGACCTCCTGTGGAGCAGCCTGGGCCTCGGCCTGTTCTGCCAAGAACCGACCCCCCAGAGGCCTCTGTTCCAGCACACTCGTCGAGTCCAGCAAGGTTCCTTGGGTGGAAGGGCCCAAAAATGCAGCCTTATCATGAAGATAAAGATGTTGAACATTACCCGATGACTTTCGAGAGAATTGCTACAGCATGCCAGTGGCCACAGGAAGAGGGGGCACTACATCTGGCTCCACTTCTTAATGGTAAGGCTCGAGCTGCTTATGTAGCCATGGACATTGAGGAGACAATGGACTATTCAAAGGTGAAGAGTGCTGTTCTTGAAAAATTTGAAATAAGTGCAGAGACTTACAGAATGAGGTTCCGCGCCACCACAGTGGAGGAAAATGAGACCCAAAGAGTTGCAGACTCGCCTGAAAGACCTGTACGACAAATGGCTGGTTCCAAAAGAAAAAACAAAGGAGCAAATAGGAGATGCTATTGTGATGGAGCAGTTCCTGAGAATCCTCAACCCTGACCTTCATACTTGGGTAAAGGAGCGCAACCCAACTACATCAAAGCAAGCAGCAGAAATGGCCGAAGCTTTCCTTGCAGCCCGGCGCCAACTGAAAAGTGGCACATAGTAAAAATCACAAGTTTCCCCATGATATAGATCAAGGTTGATGGCCTGACATTACAATATCTCCTGCAGACTACTTCTTACTAACTTTTTCTCCCTTCAAGGAGTAAACATAATATCACATCATACAGGAAAATCCTGTATGATGTGATTATATTGATTCTTTGGAGAAAGATACAATATCTGGTGATATAATTAACTCTGCCATGATACAATTTCAATTCAATTCAAAGGACTGTGATTGAAATGAGATATCATAGACCCATTTAACACAATCAATTACATTTACAGTATATTAACTGACAAAAAAACAACTAAAGGCTAATTACTGAACTCTTCCAGATATTCAAATGAAAAATTATATATTCCTTTTAATAAAAAGAATAAAATAGACTTATTATAGTCATTGGTCTTTTGTAGTTGTAGTTAAGGTTTTTGTGGGAAAAAAAGCTGGCAAATTTCAAAATAGATGTGGTTTTTTTTTTTTACTATATTAGAAACAGCACAGACTTATGAGAAATGCATTTGCTTAAACTTAAAATGAAAAAAAGACAACCTTTTGATTTATAGATGAATCAGCATTGTGTTTCATCATAACTCAAACTACTGTTTGTGTGCAAAGACAATATTTTCACTTTGCAGCAATACGAGATCATTGATTACTGAAATGATATGTATGACATTGATGTATCGCTGAACCCGTCTCACCACAAATTTGAAGGCACATTACTCTCTCACCTCAACATCTGCACTGTGTGTAGATCTTTGCAGTCATCCTTAAAAGAACATACTCAGGTAAGACACAAGTTATAGATCCTTTGAATAATAGACTGAATTTCATATAACTGATACATGTGTTATCATATATTTCTCATGAAGTGACTTACATGCAAATGTCGACTTTCCAGTCTTGGACATGGTATTTTAATTGTACTGTTAGGCTCCAAGAACTTCTTGCGTTTTGGCATTCTAAAGAACATGGACATACAATAATTGGGTCAAAGACGAATAAGGATTTAAAAAATGAAAAAAAATCAAATTGGCTAAAAATGCCTATTAAGTTACTTTCTGTCTTTATTAGAGTGTTCTGTATACCACTCAACAACAGGAATTTGTTGTAAGAATGCAATTAACATTTTTCAGTGAATCATGTGATTTCTCCCAGAATATCTTTGTTATCCAGGAAGGACAAAATAACTATTTTTCCTTTATTATCAGGCACTAACTGGGTCTACTGTGTAAAATATTAGCTTAATCTTCAACACATTAATGTCATATTTCACATGAAATAGGTCATTTTAAAATGTAAAAAAAGTATTAAATGTTTTTTTAGCGTTATCCGGAAAGACACATCATGGTGGTACATCATGTACCACTGAGCGAAAAGGTCAAATTATCAACATTTTAAGAGACTTACTGATCTTGTGGTATATTTTGGGGGTCCTTCAGAATCTGTTGGCTGATGCAACACCCTGTCACATGACTATCCAAATCCAAATATGGTCATGTATAGCCACTTTATGTCTGTTACCCAGGAAGGACATTTGAGAATCCAAAAATGGGGACAAAAGTATTTCTTTAATAAAAATGTAAATGACTTTAGTATTGTTACTGTATTTGTAGGTCATGACAAACATCAACACAATTATGCCCCAGTACATCATTTATGCTTTTATTGAGATTTTTGACATTTTTAGCATATTTTTGTGCTTAGATTTTTAGCCCGGACGTTATCCAGGAAGGACAGTTTTGTACTTTTGAGCTAAATAGCTCCTTAAATTTTCATTTCTTATAGTAAATACTCATATGAGTAAGTAAAGTGACCAGAGTTGAGTAACAAAATGTAGTGTTTTAAATTTTCTATATATTTTTAACATTATAAACATGCCTCGGACACCAGAATTGACATGCCACGTCTTTGACCCAATTATTGACTGAGCCTGACACATACTTTTTTAAATGTCTTTTCAACATACTGCAAGTGTGTCCCCGCGGTGTGTCTAGACACCCAAAACTATGATAAAAGCTCACCCTCTGTGTTTCTCCTGCTCCATCTGTCAGTAAATGTGTGTTGGCTGGTGTTAACACCAAGCTAAAACTGATGCTGCCTACAGATCTGTGATAAATCCTACTTCATTAAGATTATAATGTTGAAACTGGTTTGAGATGTGTTGATTCAACTTTTGGAAATATAACAGTCATTATCTAAGTTAACACCAAATCAGCATTATGAAGGGAAGATTCATTAAAAGGACATTTGTGAATTTTTAACAAATCATAACTAACCTTTTCATCCAAACCATCAAAATCTGTAAGGCAGTGCTTTCAAAGTGGGACTCTGGTACTTAAGGAGAATTTTTACTTGTAACAGAGTATCTCTGCACTGTAGTGTTGTTCCATTTGTTTATTTTCACTCTGTAGTTAGGCTGGCTCAGGCCTAGTCTGCCAGAGGACCTCCTATAATACACCGGGCACCTTCTCTCTCTCTCTCATGCCGTTACTACATGTCACTAACCGTCTGTCCTGCATCTCGTCTCTGTCTCTCTGTCTCATTGTGTCATACGGATTACTGTTAATTTATTATGTTGATCTGTTCTGTACGACATCTATTGCACGTCTGTCCGTCCTGGAAGAGGGATCCCTCCTCAGTTGCTCTTCCTGAGGTTTTCTACCATTGTTTTTCCCAGTTAAAAGGGTTTTTTTGGGGAGTTTTTCCTTATCCGCTGTGAGGGTCCAAAGGACAGAGGGATGTCATATGCTGTAAAGCCCTGTGAGGCAAATTGTGATTTGTGATATTGGGATTTATAAATAAAATTGATTGATTGATTGATTGATTGATTGATTGATCACTGGTTTTAGAAAACGACTTGCGGCACAGTTGGGTTACAACGGTATGAGATTTTCACGGCACAATAACTGTCTCAGACAGTATCAGTTTCACCTTGCTACAGAATTATCACCAGTCAGAATGACCCTTTAATGAATGAAAACATAAAGGTTATTGTTGGTTGAACTGATGTTTTGTTATTATAACAAACTTGAAATCATTTTGTTAACGGAAGTTTGTGTTAAAAGTCTCACCTCAGAAAATAATTAAAAGGGAAGATTCAACATCCTGCAAATGTACACGGTTTGAAAACTGACAACTTTTATATCACAGTGTAGCCTGAAACTGGTATGTGCCTGCAATCCTACCGCACAGAAAAACACATGATGGGAAATGTACAGTGGTGGAAAATAACATTTACATTAGTATATTTACACCAGTACTGTATTTAACTTGAGTATTTTCTAAATGATATCATCATATTTAATACTTAAACTCTGCTGCATTTTAGGAGAAATATTACACTTGTATCTGACGCTTCAGGTCCTCTTCAGATGCACATGCTGAGTACTTTTACCTGATAAATGTTGGTCAAGATTCTCAGTCATCCAGGTCATGGTAACCGTAAGTGCTATATCGTAGGCGAATGGACTTTGCCTAGTAGTAGTATTGCCTCTTTTAAAGTATCAGAGTACTTCTTCCACCGCTGGATATGTTAGTTGCAGTTCTAAGTTGCCCAAACTTTACAGAAATGCAGTGTAGTACATGTTTAGAGGTTTAACCTGCCTCACTGTGTGCCACCATCACACTGAAGCGGAAAAGGAATTTCAAACTACTCTCTCAAATTTTATACGTACACTCACTACAGTCAGTATGCATATTAACACACCCTGATTTTTGGGCGAGCTTTTGATGCCACAGCTGGAAAAACATCTAATCTAAATGGGGATGATCGTGACGGAGCTGCAGGAGCATCAACAAAACAAACACACAAAAACAGTTATAAAAATAGAAATAAATAATATATCGATATGCAGCGTTTGATAAACGGAGAAGATAAAATTTTAGATAACAATACAAAACAGTTTAGAAAGTGTCTTTAATGAAATTATGTAAGTGTCATAATATTATTTTGTGGAGATTTTGGACAGTATTATTTGTCATTTATTTATTAAAAGAAACAGATTTTATTCAGCTATTTTATGACAGAAATTATCTGATTTAAATTATTTGCACAGAGGACAGATTAGAAAACACAGGCATTCTTCTTTTGTATAAACAAGTAATGTGCATAGACAGTATTCCAGTTATTGGTTCTGTTGTCCTCGTGAAGACGCAGATTGACATACAGCCCGGCAACTGGTCAGTCAGTCATTTAGTAAACCAGTCAGTCAGTGAATCAGCTGATCAGCTGGCCAGCCTGTCGTTCAGGTAGCTGGAGGTCTTGGTGTCCTGCAACAGCGTTTTGGTGACGTCATACAGATTCTGCTGGTAGGCCAGTTTATAGCGACTGTACACATCATCACAGTGCGTCAGCAGGCGCTTCACGTTTGGAGTGACGCTGCTGGGAGCGCCGTCGAGCCTGAAACAACACACACACACACACACACACACACACACACACACACACGCGCGCGCAAACACACAAACAAAGGTCAGATCAAACATTCAGGTGGTTTCAGGTTGTTACCGACTAACCTTATTTCACAATCCCTGATGGAGAAGCAGCATTTTTCACACTGTCTTACTTTTTGAAAATGTCCTCGAACAGGCTGGAGGTGAGCGGGCGGTGGCGTTTGAGCTCCTCCAGGTAAACAAAGTCTCCGTTCACAATCACCTTCTGGTACAAAATCTCCGCCCAGTCTGGACTGTAGCTGTACGCCTCTGACACCACAAACACCTGAGAGACAGAAACATCAGAGTTTAATCTACAGTCTGAATGTATGTAGAGGTCTGAGGGTCCGGATCATGACTCAGTACGACACAGAGCACTCAAATATTATGTTCATTTATGTCTGTTTAATGGACTTAAACTCACTTAACACAGTTTAATATTGGTATTTTGGGGTTTACTGTGATTGCTGATACTGTATTAGAAAACCAGACCTTAACCACAGGGCATCATGATGATTTCGGAACGGACTTGAGTTTAATATGGTCGGAACAATGGGCAGTTCCCGACTGAGCATGTTAATAGGGCCTAATGCATTCTTCTTCTCTTTGAGCGATTTTTGTTAAGGCTGTGCTACGATTCAAAACTACTGTAAAGTGCCAGTTACTATTCACTAAAGCCCAGAGTGATGTCTTCAAATGTCTGTGACAGGCCTCAGAAGGCTGTTTTAAATGGAGCACTACAGGCACTGTGACCTAAACAGACCTGATAGCATCGTGGCAGTGCTGTGACGGCGTTCAGCAGCTCTGCAGGTCGCAGGTTGATGAGCCGCAGGTCTGATCCCTGGTTCAGGAAGTGCAGCTGAAGAGCAACCAGCTTGGCTGTCCGAACACAGCGACTCGCCTGACGCACACACGAGTCCTGGAAACACACACACGGTTAATATCTTAGAGTATTAAAGGTATACACATGGAGACAGGTAGAGAAGCTGAGGAACCTTGGAGAAGCTCTCTGCAGCGTCCTTCAGCAGCCCCAACACTTTGACCAATGAACTCTTCAGATCAGGAGTGACAACTGTTTGGAAACAAGGTAAAAACAACAGCATGACTGGCAAGAGATAAAAAAGCATGTTGAGCTCATGGTGTGTTTTTGTGTTGAGCTAGCTGTCAGCCTGCAGCTGACTCACCCCAGGCCTGAGACTCGATGATCTTTAGCTGCGTTCTGGCGGCCATCTCGTGGTTTTCTCCGATCTCCCTCCTCATGCTGAAACACAGCGCCACCATGTTGTGCTTCTCGCTGTCTGCAGGGAGGCAGCGCTTGATGTAATCCAGCAGAGCTGTCTTCAGACCGGAGCTCTGCAGCAGCAGGAAGGACAGGGATTAAGATCAGGGCAGCGTAAAGACGTGTTAACATGTTCGGTTATCTTTCAAACACGGGTTAGAATACGTAAGGGATAATGTATAGTGAGCCAGTGACAGTTGAAAAATAACTGGAACCCCGACGCGCAGCGGAGGATACATTATCCCGCTTAGAACATGGCTTACTACTAAAACATTCAGTGATGTGACACATATGTTATGATGGCTCACATGGTTAAATCACCGTATTGTACATTTCCACAGCACCATTTCAACAACGCAACAGTGCCTTTTTCTTATTTACCTTCCAGGTATTAGTGCCTGTACACCTGCCGTGATTCTTGCCCCCTCAAATCCATTGTTTTCAATGTAGACATGCAAGAGGCAGGGCTTGAAGCAAGAAAAAATCCTGTGCCTGAATTTCTTTTCGAGGGCTGTGCTAGGGGGGTCCGGGGAAGAAGTCCAGAAGAAAATTTTGAACATTTGACAACTAAATGAATTAATCTGGTGCACTTTGTGAGTATTAATCAAGTATCACATTAAGGAACTAGAATAACAATTTCAAGGTTTTTAATGATGAAATATGAACAGTTGGGTCGGTTCCTGAGCAGCGTAACGAGCTAAACTCAACACACCTGAGTGAGCTGGGGGTATTCCATCAAGCAGGCTGAAGGCAAATGTGAGCCAGAGTTCTGTTCCATCAAAGTGGCTAAGATTAGCCTCACATCATTAACCGTGGAAACCATGGTTCTGGCTAAGCCTGATACATCGAGCTAAACTGCGGTTTCCGTTCCATCAAACTGAGCCGCAACTCCTTTCCATCAAGGTGGTTAACCTGAATCCCAGTCTAGTAACCATGGTAACTTATGCTGCCGGGCAATCCTGGTCTGTAGCAGGATTAAGGTGAGGATTAGCTCCATCAATGATCAAAAAATGTTCAATAGACAAGAACAGACACCTGAAAGACAGTTCTGCCAGTGCTTTTACACACTCACAACTGTCATGTAATGATAAAATAATATGTAGATCATAAAATATAAAACACAATTAATCAAAAAAACATTAACTATTAAAAAACAAATTAAAATGTAATAAAAATAAGAATTAAAAAAACACAACAGTAAAGCCAAAATCAATTTAATAAAAACAAAACTGTAATAAAATGAAACTGAGTCATTAAAAAAACAGATTGTACATGAATATGTGATTGCCCTCCCATCCCCACCCCACTGTGTTTCCAAGAGGGACACACCCAAGAGACACAGAGACAGAGCAAGAGAGAGTAAATTAGGAAATAATGGCATGTGTAACCCCAGTCCCATGTAGCTAGTTAATGCTAATGGGGGTGTTGTAGTACAGTGGGACGGGGCCTGAGTTTGACTGGAAATGGTGCTAAACACCTGTGACAAATGTGGTAGTGATATACAATGACTTGGCGGTGCCTCCAATAACTTTTCTGAAGTAACCAAAAATGTTGGTACTATCCCTTTAAATGAGAAAACTTCACTTGCAACTACCACACCAAGTTTAGTAAAATAAACACAGGGCATTTATTACAAGAAAAATAATTGGTAATTTATAAACTATATATCTGGCTCACTGTTGACCTTTCAATATGTCACAAGCGACCTTGAGTGGCTTGAAAGGCGCCCTAACAAATAAAATGTATTATTATTATTATTATTATTATTATTATTATTACTGAATGTATTCACAGTTCACAATACCCTCCAGCAAAATAGACTCACTCTGATCACAAACGAACTCAAACAGTAGAAGCTGTATTGATAAAGAAAATAAACCCAATGTCCACAGCCCACTCCCACACACACACTCCCACACACACACTCACACAGGGCTTATTTGAATGGGACAAATTAACACGTTGTGGGCGTGGAGGCCTGGAGTTCACTGGGTTTAACCAGCATAAACAAAAATGCTCGTGCAAAGAGTTAGTTCTGTACTTACAAATCCAGCCACAGCGACCACAGCGACCACAGCACAACTCTCTGTCAGTCTTGGTAGTTTGAAGTGTTATATTCTTCTTCGCTTTATGCTTATCCAGCTCGGACGGCAATATAGCTTCTGCCGCAGTTAACCTGCGTTCTCACGGAGGTCAGGCTAAGCACCGCCTCCCTCAACAAGGTGAGATTAAGATTGGCTAAAGACTACAGACAAGCCAATTAAGATTGGCTAAAGACTACAGACAAGCCAATTAGAGAAGAGAGAATGAGTGATTGACATTCCATGCTGACATCACGCTTAAATGCTCCATACACACAACGTGGTCTGGCGGATCAGTTCAACGGAGATGTTTTCCAGGATCATGCACTTGCAGATGTGTCTCTGTCAGCGGACATCATCGATTTCTGCTGGGGCTAGACGCCTGACTCTCTCTCTGAAGGGGCTGGGGTCTTTCAACCTTATACAGTGCTCCACCCTTTTCGCCAAACCCACATCCCTTTCTGTTTTGGAAGAAACGTACCGTCCTGATGCTGCCTGAAACCACCGTGAAAGCGCCCAAGACGGGCTCAAAGAAAGCCGTGTTTAAGAGCGTCAGCAAGACCGGCAAGAAGAAGAGGAGGACCAGGAGGGAGAGCTACGCCATCTACGTGTACAAGGTGCTGAAGCAGGTCCACCCCGACACCGGCGTCTCGTCCAAGGCCATGGGCATCATGAACTCATTTGTGAGCGACATCTTTGTGCGCATCGCCGGTGAGGCCTCCCGTCTGGCTCACTACAACAAGCGCTCCACCATCATTTTCCCATGGTGTGTTTTTACCGTTTAAATAAAGTGTTAACTTGAAGAAGACACCGTGCTGAGTTCACAGATTATGAACACAAGGACTTGAACACCATGAGCAGTGGTCTGTGGACACCAAACATCTCAGCATCACTTCTACCATGTCACCCCTAGAGGAGGGGGAGGAGGTTCCTGACCTGCAGCTGAGTGTTGTGTTCGGGGACAGTGCTGAGAAACCACAGACCCCCCACATTCTACCTGAGATTCAGACCACGCCCACTCGCGGGAGGGAAGCCGCCACTGAGCAAGGATGTAACAATGGATGCTTACGCTAGCAGCATCATCGGACTGACCAAGCCCTACATGTTCGAGCCATCAGAGCCAGAAACTGACTCTGAATCAGAAGCTGATGATGAGCCTCGTTCCTCACAGCCTGCAACAGAATGGTAAATTATTTCTCACATTTATGCAGGTTAGCAATATGTATTACTGACTAGTTAGTTTAGCCAAATCAAAGCTATCAATCAGTAATATTACAGAACAAAAGTATGTTGACACTTAACCCGATATTTTTGTTAGGGATGCACCACATATTTGGTAATGGCCGAATATTGCAAAAAAACACACATTCGGTATTCGGTGGAATAAGTTAAAAGCAAGGCCGAATAATAGCGCCGTGTTTTCATAACGCAATCACACAGCGTGCCGTGACGGGCGGAGTAAAATGTCGGCAGTGTGGCGATCCGTCCATCACCAGCAGTGGTGGAGTGAGTACACGACTTCAGTACTTGAGTAAGAGTACAAATCCTCCTTGTCAAATTTACTCCACTACAAGTAAAAGTAGCTCTGTCAAAATGTTACTTGAGTAAGAGTAACAAAGTACTTGCTTTTAAATATACTTAAGTAATCAAGAGTACAGGCTTTTAAAAGTACTTAAGTAAAAGTAAAAAGTAAAAGTACATTTCTTTTTTCGACTTACCTTTTTTCCCCCTTTTTAATTTATAGGGCCTTTTTTTCTTTTTTGATTTATAGCACCTTGTTATAACTCCCTGGACCTGTCCATGCTCTCAAGAGTTAAATTGTTAATGATCTACCTTAAAAATGTAATTACTAATTTAGTCAACACTTACAGAGGGTATAAGCAGTGAGTATTGTTATTAACCAGTTATCGGTCCTCCTATGATACCAAGATCAACACAGCATGTAATTGCGGACAAGATCTAATCCAGAAACATTTAAATATCACCCAATGGTGGTCCGTCGTTCAAACAGCTTATAAATTGGACCTTGTTCTGAAAAAGGTTGCAAACCACAGCACTAATACCATGTTATACAAAGCCTGCAGAAAATCCTATAAAAACAGTAATTTAATCAAACAAGGATGACAAATCGCTGTCCTTTCTGATGATCCCATTTATTTAACCACATGAGACAGTGACTGACCATGCCAACACTCTAGAGCCTCAAAATTACAATTTGCACATTAACTTTTTTTTAACAAAGACAAAAAGCTGTGCAAGAATATATAAATAATAATAAAGGGAGCAGAAAATATGGCACAACAAAAAAAATAAATTATGCACACTATTTGAAAGAAAAACGTATATAACGACCCACAGACTGAGAACCCCTGAAGGACTGCTGTTTTTACAATGGTGTGCCACACACACACACACACACGAACAAATACCAAAACATTTGTCCCACCCGTGTTTGGGTACATCAAGGCATCAAGATTTTCTGTCTCCTCCCTCACTGAGAGGAGCAGTGATGACATAACTGCCACTCTGTTTCAAGAACTTTAGAATTCTTTACTTGACTGCAAGACAATAAACAGCATATAACCAGTAGTAACAATATTGAAAAACTCTCCATGTGCCACAACTGTCTCCACAACTGTCTCCATCTGTGTGTGTGTGTGTGTGTATCTGTGTGGGTCTGTCTGTCTCGGTCTGTCTATGTCTACCTGAAATCAAAATAGGCCTTGTTTAACTTCAAAAGCAACTGGTTCTCCAGGTTCTGAGAAAGAATTCTTCCACGTTTTGGTGTAAACAGCAGTCCAGCTGTACTGAACAGCCTTTCACAGGCCGCCGAGGCCGGTAGGCCCGTGTTCAACTTCAGTGCCAATCTGGCAACAGCTGGACAAGGTGCGAAAGTTTCCATACCTCCAGATGTACACGCCAGGTAGGTATCAAGCTGCTTTGTGGTCTCCTGCGTGTGTGTGTGCCTCAAACCAGAGAAGTAATCCTCTTCATCAGAAGTGCTAGAAGAAGACTCATGCTGCTGCCGAGGTTGGTCGAACGAAGGAAGGTGGTCCTTTATGTATGCAAGCCCTAAATGAAACAACCATCAGTCATTATACAATTTTTATAATTTCTCCATAGACTAGAAATTGATTTAAAATGTGCTCCTGTAAACAAACTCAAACAAAAATTATTCTCACATGTATAGATCAGTGATGAGTTCCTGGAAAGCAGGCAGCTGAACCATGGAGAACGGCTGTAGGCCTTGCGTGATGAAGTTGAGTACTCTGTTGTCTACAAATTCTGTGTGACTCTAGGGAAACTTTGACCGGGTTCATCAATTTTCCTTTGTTTCAAGGGGGTAGAAGAGCTGTCAGTCCGATATTTTCTCTTCTGTGATGCTGTGGTCAGTTCTGAGTACTTTGCTGCATGTTGTTTATGTTTTCTCTGTAAAATACAAAGTAAAGTTCAGTTAAAAATAGTTGACACAGATTAGAATCAAATAGGACTCGAAATTGACACTTAGTAGCCCGCAGACCCCATTTGGGCCCCCATAAGAGAAGATCCGTTTGTGGCTCTAGCAGTGTTTCTCAACAACTTAAATTCAAGGACCCACAATTTTACATGCATTTAATGGCATTTCAATCTTTGGGATCCACATTAATTGTAAAGTCAATGTTAATTTAACATCAGAATGAACAGGTACATTTGGTTCCATTTGTATATTGAGTTAGACCCATAAGCAGTTTGAGAATCAATAATATACTATGTAATTATTGGTATGATTAATATTGCTGCTACAATGACTGAGGAACTGTACAGAACTAAATAATTTTACTCCTCGGCCCCCTAATGATGCGCCTCATTTGCAGTCCTCTAGCTCTGTGGTTCCTAAACTTTTTCATGTCAAGGACCCCCAAATTGACTCAATAGCCTGCAGACCCCATCTGATTTCCCCTGTGGGATAATAAATCCATTTATCTGAAAAGATAGATCAGGGACACCAAAGAGAAGCAGTGATTCTCAACCATTTTCATTTCAGGGACCCCCCAGTTTGACATGCATTAAGGCTAAAACCACATTGGCTCCATCTGTGCACTCTCAGAGACCCACGTGGTCCATTTAGTTTGCAACAATGAAATGTTTACTCACGTCAACGTGCTTCTTGAGGTTAGATGTAGAGTTGTTGAACGCGGTGATGTGATTTATCTTTGGAAAGCATAGGAGGCATTTGAAAACGTAGGTCTTGTTGTCAGAGTTCGCGTTTTTTACCATGGAAAACTCAAACATGGACTTAAGGTATGGCCACGGGTTTTCTTCTTGCTCATCACAAACATCCTGGGTGTCATTTTCCAATTCTGAATCAGTGCTGCTGGACTCTATCTGGACATTATCTTCGTCATCTCCTGCACTCGCCATTGCCGCTGTCGCTGTCTTGTTCGCCGTTGTTGTTGTGAGTGAAGCGTCGCACGTTTTCCCGGCGTCTTCCTTATGATGATGCATTTCCGGTTTTACGTTGGTTAACGCAGAGGAGAACGTGCACTGCGATAGGCTCCTTCTTTGACGAACACAGCGCGTGGCCAATTGTATTGAGGAAAACAAGGGGGCAAAACTTTGCGCCGCATTGTGAGCTTGCAGATCAGCTGTTTGGCAAAAACCCAATACTAAACTAAAAGTAACGCTTACTTTTTGCCCTTCACAGAAATCTACTCGAGTAAAAGTATCAAATTCATCCTGGAAATGTTACTCGAGTAAGAGTAAAAGTATTAAATCAATTTTCTACTCGAGTAAAGTACAAATCCTTAAAATCTGTACTCAAGTAAAGTACTTAAGTAAATTTACTCCGTTACTTTCCACACTGGTCACCACACACGCATTTGCGACTAAAAATAGTTTTGAGCGAGCAAAATAGGCTTAAATCATTCATCACGCTGTGTGAGTACAGATTTCAACCACCAGCAGAAACGACAGGCGAATCCCACTGGTTGAATCGGGGGTCACAGACATTAATGTATTCCTGTCAAATACGGCGGCCATCAGCTTACTGGCGGCGACGAACAAGTCAGCTCCAATAATTTCCTCTTCTTGGCGTCATGACAGCCCAGTAGTACCTGAACAGCTGAGCCAGCCAAACACAGGTAGGCTATGTGGTGTGTCAGAGGAGAAACGAGCCGTTCACATTTCTGTCATTGTGGCAGGTAACGGCCCACAAACCTCACCGCACTTGGGTCCATGTCATTGGTCCGACAGCCCATTATTCTACATCCGTTAACGGGATGTCCGACTGTCCGCGGTGCTGAACGGCTTGCGGTGGGCGTATGGTGCGCCGCGACCGGCTCTGGGTCAGCTGGGAAAGGCTTGAGGCGGAGCAGGTTCACAGCTTATGTGTTTGTCACTTTCTTTTTCATTTTAACCCACACCATGATCTTTTCCTGACCCCTAACCAAGTGGTTTTTGTGCCTAAACCTAACCAGACCTTAACCACAGGGCATCGTGATGATTTCGGAACAATGGGCAGTTCCCCCGCACTTTAGGGAGTGTTCTTTACTTAGGAGGGACTGTTCTTTACTTGTCAGGGGAGAACTTTGATCTTCACAGATAAAACACATCCTGCCATTGTCTTTGTGAAGTGCTATCATGAATACTGAGCAGGAGAGAGTCTGTCAAATGCCAATAATAACACCTATATTTAAATTTGTTATCAAAGTGTACACTGCTTAAAGGGACATTTCACTGAAGAGGCAGGGAACAAACAAAATCTAATCAGCTACTGCCTCTTTTCACGCCTCACTTTTCTACACTTGAAATCTTCCCCTGCAAAGAATTTCATCAAAATACATAATGACGAGTGTTTGTGAGTGAGCGTGTGTGTGTGCGCCATACTGCAGCTCAGGTCTCGCAGTGGAACAGTGTTGATGTTTTCCAGCAGTTTGAGTCCACCAGGTTCGGTTCGTCGCACAGTTTGATGAGCTGGACCAGTGAGTCCCGCCCTCTGACGGCCTGTACACCTGCCTCTCTGCGGGGTCACACACATTACAAAACACTAATCACCAACAGTTTTGATAATTGTCATTTGTTTAAATTACCAGCGATTACCTATAAATTACCTATTACATATCGAATCTAAGCATCAAGTTTAGATCTCAGCGTCCAGTCCCACATTAACAGGGACAAAAACATCATTTTTCCACCTCATCACCACCATCGTCAAGGTACGACCATTTCTAAATGAAAAGGATACTGACACATTTTTTCATGCCTTTATTTTAAGCCGACTTTACACCACTGAGAGACTTCAGCTCATTCAAAACTCTGCAGCTCAGCGATTATTCAGAGCAAGAGGAGAGAGCACGTCAGGCCAGTCTGAGCTGCTCTGCACTGACTTACATTTAAATTTGTTTTAAGCTGCGCCTCCTTGTATACAAGGCCCTACATGGGCTGGGACCGAGCTCACTGCTAACTCCCTTGTTAACTACTTGCCTCCAAGAACACCACCTATAGATATCAGGGAAGCTAGTTTGCTACGTATTTTTAAAAGAAAGCTAAAAACGTATCTGTTCACTTTAGCTTTTAACCAGCTCTAACTTTCCTCAAACAGGTCTGAAACTTTTTATGCTTTTACTTTCTATTTACTGCTGCTGTAATTTTTTAAAATCTCACCTGATTTTATGGTTTATATTTTTGCAATTCTATAATTTTATGAATCAGTTCTGTTTTACAAGCAATCAGTGCTTTAATGCCCTTGTGTGAAGATTTGCTAGCATGGACCGGTGCCACATATTACAGTGTTTATGGCCCTAATGTATTTGGCAAAGCCTAGATGGGCTTTTCACAAATATCTCTGGCTTTTGGAATGTTAGTTGGACAAAAGCCATTTGAAGTTAGGGCTCTAGGAACATGTGCCGGGCATATTTCACTATTTTCTGACATTTTTATAGTGTAACAGTGAAAAGAAATTTGGGATTCAAGATCAGGTGCTTGCAGAAATGCACACTGTTAACCTTCTACCCAAATAATTTGTTGAGCTGCTTGAAAGTGAAGCATTTCGGCAAAGAGCCTGAGAATATATAACAACAAAAAGTGATTCTTCTGATTTCTACAGTAACACTATTACTCAAATTAACCACAGCAATATAATAAAAAATTTATGCATTCATGCTTGGGCGCTGTTATTTACGTGACAACACCTGAATATAACACACCACACACACACTGGCTGTTTGTTTCTACCGCTCCCCTCGCTGGAAGCCTCGGACTCCCGCCCCGCCTCCGCCTTGATTAAACGCTGAAAATAAAATACAAGAGGGAGACAGGTGTCTTTTTATCTTATTTTGTTATATTTCTCCCTCTTCCCTCGCTGGAAGCCTCGGGACCTCCGCCACTTGCTCTCGTCTCAAACGTGGAGGTCTCCCTCTCCACTGAGCACCCACGGCGCATGCCCGGCCTGTTAAATAGCCTGTACCTGTTAAAACTGTATGACACAAACTCAGTGCTTTAGTCATTAAATAATATCGGGCTCGGTCGGGTTCGGACAAAATATGCTGCTTGTGCCGCACTCTAATGGAAATGCACGTGACGTTTTTTTTTTTTTTTTTTTACAATCTAGGAACCGTTTGCAGGAACCGTTACTCCAAATGTGATGGAACCGGTTCCGGAACTGGAACTTTGGACCCAGTTCCAAAACGCTCTAACCACTTGCCATCTGACAGTCAAATCAGCTATCAGAATTTCTGTATAAACCAGTACATTTTGACTTTACAATTCAAATCTCACCCGGCTGCAGCTCCTGGGTGGAGGCCAGCAGCGCCTGGACCACAGCGGAGGAGATCAGCTCAGCCACAGTGTCTGCAGAGAGACCCTGAGCTCTGATGAAAGCCTGAGCCTTCCTGAAGCGCTCCGGCTGCTCCGACAGCAGCAGTTTCTCCAGCACCGAGCAAGATTCCTCCCGCAGATCTCACTGAAGGAACACTGTAGCTCCTGGATGTGATCCAAGGGGACAGAGTGAAACTGTAGAGGTCAGTGTGAACCTTCCCTACATCCTATTCTTATTTCAGTGGTTTAAAACGTGATGATTCTTTAATCAAAGTAGCAGCGTCCAGTACTGATAGGAAAACTTATTCATTACAACAGTGCAGCATTGGGTGAACTGGCAGGTACCTTGGAGAGCTGGTAGAGGCTGAGGACCTGTTTGCAGTAGTTGTTGCCGTGGCGACACTGATCCACCAGTTTCTGGAGCTGGACAGAAACCTCGTCGTCAAGGAGGGGAAGCATCACGAAGGACGACAGGCTGCATTGCAGACCAGCAGGTAGCCTTCTTCAAACTTATTTTATTATCGTGTTGATATTAAGGACACTAATATTACAACACTAAATTGGTCACACCTGGCTGTCTGAGTCACTGGCTTCGTTTACGTCCCTCCTTAAAACATACCTCTATCGGAAAGCATATCCTGACTTATCTGAGCTGTATGTCTATGTTACCTTATTGATTTCTCAATTCCTCATACTTCTTCTTATTCGTCTTCTGTACCAAAATTCACCGAAAACTTGTCTCGCAGTGTTGCTGCCACATACACAAAAAATACATCAAAATGTGTGTAAATTCTGTGAAATGTTCTAGTGCTAACTGCTATGTGACTCCTGAGTGAGGCGGATAATCTCAGAGATTTAGTGAAGCACGTCTCTCAAACTGCTGGCCTTTCCTTAAAAACAAAAACTCGTATACTCAGAGAGAGAGGACAACCTGACAACCTGAAAAGCACAAGTTTTAATCCACTTTGACCAAAAATGATGTATGTAGGGTAGAAATTGTGGGCGTGACAGCGAGTTGGAGAGAAATACTGAGGAAGCTCTCTGCACTCTGACAGCTGAGTCCTCCACTCCCGCTCAGAAGATTCTGTCCAATACACACATACGTGAAAACCTGAAAAGGGCTTTTTAAACCAACCTTCAAACAAGTTTAAATATTCTAAAAAGTTAAATTGTGTTTTGAAAGTTGAATCAATCCCACAATGTACACAACATGTGGGACATTTCAAGGTTTGAATGGAGTTTCTATGTGAAGGTATGAATGAGCAGATAGATAAGATCATATAAAATAATATAAGATAAACTTTATTGTCCCACAAGGGAAATTCATCTTGGGCAGTATAGTGCAACAGCTGCAATATTCACATACATACATACAATCAACATCGACATAGACAAGTTGCCAACATAGTGCGTTGAGTGTGTTACAGTTGCAGACTACTGTTGCAAGAGTAGTGCAACCATTTGCTAGTTTGTAAGGTTACAAACAAGGGAACTACAGGTATTGCACTGGCCTATTTCAAAGTGCAAGTGAGTGCATATAAAACAGATAAATACAGAGGTCAAATAAAAACACTAGTAAACAGTTAAAATTATATTAAATCAGTTGCGGGACCATAGTGCAGATAAGAACAATACTAGATGAGAACAACAATAACCAGACCATTTAGGCATAGATAACCCTGCGCACATACGGCTCAACCAGGGGGAATTGCAGGGCCAGCAGGTGAGCAGGCAACCACCTTTTAGCATAATAGCAATAGTAAACAGTGACTGACGGTGAATTGACGGGGAATTTGAACGGGCAGGGGATCAGCAGCCATAAGGTCAGGACCAAGGTCAGGTGGTGGGATGGAGGGGGGGCTAGGGTGGTGGATCCGCAGCAGTAAGCCTCCCCACTACCCTAGTTGGGGGAGGAGGGGCTCTGCCACGAGAGGTGTGTGTGTTTGTTTGTTTAATAATAGAGTGGAAGTAGGAATAAAGGACAATTTGAACCGGTTGCTCCTACACCTGCTGGCTCTGTAGCGCCTCCCTGACGGCAACAGCTCATACTCCTGAAAGAGAACATGAGAAGGGTCACTCAGGATTTTATTTGCTCCCTTGACAACTGCTCCTCATATATTGCCTGGAGGGACTGGAAATAATCATGTTTTTCCCACTATCTTCAGAGCTATTGTCACCATTCTCTGAAGTCTGGCCTTACACTGGACTGTGAGGGAGCCGAACCACGCTGCCATGCCGTATCTTATGATTCTTGCTAACACAGCGTCATAGAATGTTAACATGATCTCGGTTCAAACCCCAAACAGCCGCAGCCTCCAGAGAAAGTGTAGCCTCTGAGCTAATCTGTTACAGAGGAAATCCACATGACCACTCCAGCATAGGTTATTAGACACCATCAGGCCCAGGTATTTATACGAGGACACTGTTCAATAACGTAGTTGTCAATGATTGCCGGTCATGAGCTGCAATTTCTTTAGGGTCAAAAATCATCTCTTTTGTCTTTTTGGTATTTAACACCAGGAAGTTATTGTCGCCACACTGCAATGCTGCCTTGAATACAAAAAAGTTTGAATGATTTGAATGTGTGAAAGTCTGTTGAAAAGCTGACGCCACACTGAATAGCTGACTTTTATAAAATAAAGTTTGAATGATTTGAATATTTGAATGTTTTACTGAGATTTATGAAATCCAATATGGCCGCTGCCTCGTGACCCCACAATATGCAAATGAGATTAATTTACTCCCATCACAAACTTTGGGTCATGATGAATAGTTTTCTCATTTACAGTATGACTTTATCTCTGTTTTTTGAGGAGAGCACGTTTGAGGCGAAATTTTACTTTAAAAGGGAAAATAGCTCACTTCCTGTTGGATTTAGGTCATGGGTGTCAGTGCGTGATTTATAGATCAAACACACCAGTTTTGGTTTGATCTGTGTGTGTGTGTGTCTGTGTGTGCAGCCGTTATCATGGCGATTAATGACTTGCCTGCGCCTGAGGGACACAGACAGCTCATGAGAGAGCAGATCAACAAAGGCTGTTTATAATGGGTTTTAACTCCTCGAACAAATTCTTCTGAGTCCCGAACTGTTGGTCTAATAATGAAAATAAAGTGATGGTGAGAAGGCACATGTCATGTTTTACATTTCTAGAGTCAAAAATGTGGTCACAGGAGTGAGCTGCAATGTCTTGCACCTAAGCTGTTTCCAGAAATTTCTCTCATCACAAGGGGGTGGAGCTTTGTGACATCATCAAAGGGGACATTACAAGACAAAAATTGGAAATTGGTAAATAGGAGAGAAGTACATTAAATCTTTTATCCCAACAGGTGCTGAGACACAGTCGTCCGGATCCAGATGGAGAGACAGCCAGAAGAAAACAGCATGTCTACCTCAGAGTGGAACTGCTCATTTCAGTTTTTTACTGAGATGATGCAGGCATTCAGCAGGTGGCAGACAGAGGAACGGGCTAAAAGCAATTTGGCTGGAGGTTCATCCTCAGTGGCTGGCTCCTACAGGGAGACGCTGAGGGATGATCTGAAGAGGTTTTTTGACCCCCAGCGGTGCCGTACAGAGCAGCAGGGGGAGACATTTGTCTTCTCTGAAGAACAGGCCATAGCCATGACTGAGATTTTTGAAAGGGCTTATCATGATACTGGAGCCCTGATGCAGTCAGTCCAAAGGTGGGAGGCTGAGGAATGCTCTCAGTCGGAGGTTGAAGGTGATTACTCAGCGGTTTGTCCCACCCAACAAAAGGTGGAGGCAGAGCTCAGAGACTTTTTTGACCTCCGGCGAGAGACTGCTGAGTATAGAGGAGAAACACTTGCTATACCTGCACCTGTCAGTACACAGACGTCTGACAGAAAAGATGAGAAATCTGCAGGCAGAAGTGTTAGATACATCTTTAAAAGGATGAAGCCTGCATTCAAGCGCAGCTGGGAACGCCGTTTTGGAGGAAGACCCAGGAATAAGATCCAGCCCAGTATGACCAAGGCTGCTGTGACAGCAGAGGATGTCACAATGGTTGAGGATTTGGAACAAGACTTATCTGACAGCGTGTCTCCCACTGCCTCAGTCACCTCCAGTGAGGACCTCAATTTTGTTTTAGATTATTGCGGTCCAGCACTGGAGTCATATGACTGCGTGTCACAGAAGGTGGTGTCTCCCACTGCCTCAGTCGCCTCCAGTGAGGACCTCAATTTTGTTAAAGATTATTGCGGTCCAGCACTGGAGTCATATGACTGCGTGTCACACAAGGTGGTGTCTCCCACTGCCTCAGTCGCCTCCAGTAAGGACCTCAATTTTGTTAAAGATTATTGCGGTCCAGCACTGGAGTCATATGACTGCGTGTCACAGAGGTGGTGTCTCCCACTGCCTCAGTCGCCTCCAGTAAGGACCTCAATTTTGTTAAAGATTATTGCGGTCCAGCACTGGAGTCATATGACTGTGTGTCACAGAAGGTGGTGTCTCCCACTGCCTCAGTCGCCTCCAGTGAGGACCTCAATTTTGTTAAAGATTATTGCGGTCCAGCACTGGAGTCATATGACTGCGTGTCACAGAAGGTGGTGTCTCCCACTGCCTCAGTCGCCTCCAGTAAGGACCTCAATTTTGTTGAAGATTATTGCGGTCCAGCACTGGAGTCATATGACTGCGTGTCACACAAGGTGGTGTCTCCCACTGCCTCAGTCGCCTCCAGTAAGGACATCAGCTCTGCTAAGAGCGCAGACCTGACCGCTGTCCTTCAGGAAAGCATGGCTATTGAAGGCATGGAGACACCAACAGAGAGCAGCCTTCTAGCAGACATATACGCAACTGTAGGATTATCAGGAGCGGAAAATGGCGCTGAAGATGCCCAGAGCGATGAGGTCCGTGACATCAGAGACCCTTTTCTGGAGGATATCTCCAACTTGGAGTGTGACCTGATGTTGCCTGTCACCTCCCTGGAGAGTGAAAGTGACATCAGTGAGTTCAGTGCTCCTGCAGTCTGGGCATGGAAAAGGGAACAGGCTCAGAGAGACAGTGAGTCAGTGTCAACACCTGAACTTGTAGTGTCTGAGGAGACAGCTGCTGCACAGACAAACAACAACAAATTGTCTGTCAGGATCCTTGTACAGAGGCTGGTTTCAAGGACCTTTAGGAAAGCAGGGACGGACGCCAACCCACGTCTCATAGCTGACCGCCTGTCTGACAGGATATGGACTGAAATTAAGGGAGAAGATTTTGAAATTCTCCCAGAAACATTCAAAAGTCTTGACAAGAATGTTTTTAAGGACCTTCGTCAACACTGGGGCAGTGCACAGATGGTGTGGGTTTCTATGAATCAGGATGAACCCAAGGTAGACGATTACATCGCCTCTACTTTTAAACGTCACCTGAAAAAGGCAGCAAAGAGGCCCAGTGCCATCTCCAGGTTCTTCTCCAGGGTGGGCAAAGTGATCTCACAGGCCTTCACTGCACGCCATAGACAGGTCAGTCACATGTAGGTGACATATGATATACATGTTGAAGGAAAACATAAGGGGTAAGCCTTTTTATCTTCAACATGTATGTAATCGAGAGCTCAAGTCCTACCTCAATTCAGGTAACCTGCAGGTTACCTCTTGCTCCACTGGCCTTTGCAGGGCAGTGACTTTGGAGCAAGAAACATGACTTGAGGACTTGAGCTCTTAAGACTACCTGAGCAGTCAGCAGTGCGATCTCACAGGCGAGGGCTCGATGAGTCCTGAAACCATACACGAAACCCCCACCCCCCAAAAAAAAAAAAAAAAATTGAATTTGACACCAATAAATTCATTAATTAGCTACCTTATCTCTTATTGACTTATCATTTGTTGTCAAAGCTCTAAAGCAGGGCTATTCAAATGGCGGCCCGCGGGCCACATGCGGCCCAGAAGCAATCCTTGAGTGGCCCAGCCAGTGGCCCAACCAGAAAAGCCGAGGAAAGCCGAGAAAAGCCGAGAAAAACCGGGAAAAATGTGCTCAGCGAGCCTACAGATATTTCTACAGAAATTCCTACAGTAGTTCAGACCGTGAATGCAACACTCTGCCGTAGCCTAGCAACACTCAACCCAGAATGCAGCGTGTTGTTGTGAAAACGTAAAGTTTACGTTGAAAAGTGGAAAAAAAATGTACTGCTGCTACCTCGGGTTCTGTTGAATTACAGCTCTTTTGTTTTTTAGACACTTTTTGATATGCTTGTGTCAGATGTGACCAAATTTAAAAGGGAAGCAGTAAATAAACATTGTTTTATTTTTCATGACATTAATTTGTGTTGGTTTAAAATTTGTCATTAACTGCTGCTTACCGGCCACTGAAAAAGTCTGGCCCAGCTAAATTTCTTGGTTTTAAAATCTGGCCCAACTGAATTTGTAATTGAATAGCCCTGCTCTAAAGATTCAACTCAGGGTGTACTTCTGCTGATTCAGTTTCCCCTTGAGGTCAGAGCTTTTGCTAAAAAACAAAAAGAAATGAATGTGTTCTTTTGCTAAGGTGTTTTTTTTTTTTTCATGTGAAAACCATCTATTTTAGCATTAAACTTATGGTCATGACCCAAAATAGTTAGTGGTTAGGTTAGCATTGAGACTGTGAAGCTAAGATAAGATGCAATGCATGGTTGCATCTCTCAATCTATTTTGACCTAACTAATGAACCTTTTAGAGCTCCATTCCTCCAAACCTATGTTTGAAGAGTTAAACTTTGAGTGTATCGTTGCAGGCAAGCACCAGCCACCCTCTCGCATATGTTTTGGTTTTGTTTAAAACTAGACAATTTCTGGCAGTCAATATTTAAAACTTTTTCAGATGTTTTACAAGTACCTATTGAACCTTCTGCCATTACTGCCATATTTGGCGTAACTCCACAAGACACTCACCTTAACTGCCAGGCAAAGAATATGATAGCTTTTGCATCTCTTGTAGCTAGGCGATTAATACTTTAAGTGGAAGGAGAAACTTCCCCCAACCTTTAAGATGTGGGTCAATGACCTTCTACACCATTTGGTACTAGAGAAGATTCGTTACTCTACAAGAGGATGCATTCAAAAATTTTATGCTACATGGAAACCTTTTTTAAGTTATATAGAGAAATAAGATGTCACTAATATTGGTGTTCTATATGACTGATCCTGTATTATGCATAATTTGAAACCCATAAGGACCACTCTCAATCACTTGCTGATTTTCTTTTGTTTACTTGTTTATCATGCTGTCTTAATTATTATTATTTTTCTTATTATTGCTCTAACTGTATCACTTTTATTTATTCATATAAAATATGTACGATATGTATGTGATGCATGTAATACAAGTGGTTGCATACAAACTCAAGCAATACTAGATTGTCGAATGGTACAGTAATATCGTTCCGGGGGGTGGGGGGCATGTTGTCTATGTTTATATTTGTGTTTTTTCTAATCATAAATGCTTTGAATTTATGTACTTTGTACAGTATTTTTCTATGTACAAATATAAATAAAAAAGACTTGGAGCAAAAAAAACCAAACTTTGAGTGTTTCATGCACCAGTTTCAACATATAAAATTCTGCATTCACCGATTGTCAGTTTTTACCAAGTCTCATATTCACTGTGAGCAACTGGACAGTAATTGAAACTTCAGAAACTCAGAGCTGTTAAAGCATTGTGCAGTGTATATGGTTGTGTATAATTGTGTATACTGAGTGTGTTTGCTTGTCTGGTTTTCTGATGATACTGTGGTAGTGGGGTCCTTTTTTAAACTCTAGGGAAATAAAAATGAAAAAAACAAAAGATGAAAACCAAAGAAACAAACAAGCTACAACAAGGAGATTTTTTTTCTTAAAGTAGAGAATGCAATTTCATAAAGAATTGCAGTTGTGAAAGCTGCATGCTAAATAGCTGATGCTACACTGCAATGCTAGCTTAAAACATTGAATACTACCATTAATGTATAAATGATGTGGCGTAAATGTGTATGAATAGTTTAGGCTCAGGATGCTCCTGTTTCTACCTCACTATGTGATCAGAGGACCAGGGGTTACGGGAGAAACCAAACGTTTTTTCAGCTTCAATCTGTGACTTTACAGTTAACATAACTTTTCAGACACATAATTGTGTTGTCCTGTTAAACTAACATGGTCTATTAATGTTACAGACGGGCATGACTGATAAAGTTTTCTGCTTAGCTCCCACATTAACGTTAGAAGTTATATTTCAGTTTGATGCTAGCGACACCAGCTGCTCAGCTGCTAGTGAGGGAAGGGGCTGTACCTGCCGTCTGCAGTGTGCTGTGTTCACTTCACCAAATATTTCCAAAGAGCACTTTTTCCTTCATCATTTTTGACCAAAACTGGCTGTTCTGATCCTTCTGCAGCCACGCTGGCCATATCACAGCAACAGAAATGTGTGCATGCATGCACAGCGACGACAACAAGCCGGGTTGCAGCGAGGGCTCTGTGCCTGCCGGACGCTGACCACACAGCGCGTGTCCGTCGGACCCGTCGCGCGCACCGTCAGGCGCTGAGGTGGCGTGCACTGTTAGTATTGATACTTTTGTAAATTAGTTTTGTATCCCGATACAGTGTTTGAGTATTGATACTTTTCAGAGTATCAATACTTTTGACAACCCTATGATGCATTCAGAAATACTCATCCTGAGACCATGACAGGTCACTCACTCTCTGAGACCTGAGTGTTACTTGAATAAGTAAACACTGACCAAAAAAGAAATCCAATGTTCCTCTTAATCACTCCCCAATTTCTGATGAGGTGGACATGATAACCCTTAATACACATAATGTTATTCATCCCTACATCAGGAAATACTTTTCCCTAACCTGATATGAAGTGTGCGCTGCACATGTGAGCATTTTTGATGATGGCCTCCGCCCAGTCCTTTGGTCTTATCGCATTTAACCATAGTTGTCTTTGTTTTTGTTGACAGGCAGTGGCAGCTGGCAATATCATTTATGTTTTGAGCGATGACTCCTGACCCCTATGTAGTCTGTGGTGGCGAGGCCTGTTTTGCCTCCATCTAATGAAATGATGTCACTGTGACGGTGGCCCTAAAAGGGTTTATACTGTGGAATATTTAAAAGTTGTTTTAAAAACTTAAACGTATGATCTAAGATTCAATCAGAAATGACATTAATAAGTCAGATCAAACATGAAAAGGAGCAGCTGGGGTGGAGACAGGATGCAAAGCAGTAGGGCTGCAACTAACGATTATTTTGATAGTCGATTAATCTGTCGACTATTTTAATAACTAATCGATTAATCGGATAAACGAAGAAACTTTTTTTTTGCTTATTCCAAAAATATTTTTATTTTCCAAACACCTGAGCTTACTTCTGGTGCTTCCCCTGAACAGCAGCACGACACAACAATATAAAATAAATAAAAATAAATAAAAATTAAATAAATCAAACCGCACACTGATTCCAACAGGTACGGGAGGAACTAGTGCAAAATAACAGCAGATCAGCAGCACAAGATAAAATAAAGATCTATGCCTTGAGCTTGTAGATTATGGAATTATGAACATGTGTGCAAATCTACCAATATATATTCTTTCACATGAATGTTAACAAATCTTTGCAACATTATTAGCCAACGTTAATCTATTCCAACCACTCGGACGCAACAATAGTTACTGTCTACCACCTCCGGTTTTAGGCCGGCTATCAAGCTGTGTATTATTCCCACAATTTCCAGCCAACAATATATTTTTTTAATGTATTATATTCTTATACATGATCGCTCCGGTAACATAGCGGCCGCGAGAGGGTTAAACTAAGATGGCGGCGCCCAGTCACCCATCCACTACCACGATAACTTGTTTTTTTCTCGCCTGTTTACTAACTACGGCAGTTTTTAAATATATCGGCATGACTTAAGGGCCGTCCACACCAAGAAAGATAACTGTAACGTTAACTATAACGATAACAATGGCAGCATCCACACCAATGAACGATATCGTCCTGTTGCTAGGTTACACCAAACACACACTGCTCGGTGCGGTCGGCAGGGGAGCATGGTGATGGATAAAATGGATACTGATGACCTGTTATTGCTGTATGTTGCGAGACAGAAAAAGAAACCAATTTGCCGCTTGCTCCACCTGTCTGTCTGTCTGTCTGTCTGTCAGCTCCATCTGTCATGAGACAAACATGAATGAAGACGTGCAGTTTATTGTGTTTCACCGGCGACGAGCTGTCATTACGCGCGACAATTACGCACGGCTGCGCGCTCTTTATAACTCACTGTGTGAACCTATGTTGCATAATAAAGATTTGCCCCCCTCAGTAACTTCATCCTGGCTCCTGAATTTTATGAATGGAGGGGAAAAGAGGAGACGCAATCCCCTGCAAAATGTATTTTATTGCAGTTATTTACCCGGTATTTGCAAAACAAAATCACTGAAGTTAAGATTCTGTCACAAAACTATATTGTTACGGATCTTTGCAAATGTTTAAGTGGGTGTATGGAAATCCTGGAGCTTTCTTAGTGGGTATACATGACGTGATGAACGTCTCGACCTGTCATTTCGGATGGATTTTGATTGGCTGTCAGTGTTTCTATCGTTCATCAAATCGCTCTGAAAGTGATCCAAACGATATCGTCCAACACTATCGTTGTCGTTATAGTTGAAGTGTGGACGCTGCCAAACACTTGAGTTTAGAACGATTTTTAAAACTGTATATTTATAGTTATAGTTCTTGGTGTGGACGGCCCTTTACCCTGTGTCTGCTGAAGTGCCACTGCCTTCATCCAGGCTAACAAACACATGTTTTCTCTTCAGATGCTCACGCATCATCGATGTACTCCGTGCCATGCAAAACGAGCGTTGCAAATGTTGCATTGAACGCCCTCCTTTTCAGTCTTGGTGAAGTTTTCCCACACCACTGATGTTTTAGGTCGGGATTTGGGTTGGGTTGTGTCCATGTTTTTCTCCACCGCTGCCTCGGCCATGGCTGTTTCTTTTCTGTGCGTCCTGCTGATGTTTACACGCCGGTATCCACGGACATATATAAAGACCCGACGAATCGATCACAGAATTAGTTGGCAACGATTTTTTTCGTCACGACGAATCGACATAATCGATTCGTTGTTGCAGCCTTATCTGCATCCATTTAAGATTTTGCTTGAGATCGCTCTTTAAGAAGCTCTTAACAGGAGCTGGCCACTACCGTGGTGCTGAAACTAAATCAATCGATGTCAGGCACATTGATCACCCACCACTTCATCAGCGCACATACATACATACATCAGTCAAGTCACACACATACTTATTTTTCATCTTATTATTTTTCTTTTATTTTTTCTCTATTTTTCTGGGTCTTCATAAAACATAGATTCAAGATTCAATATGCACAGTGAGGACACACGTTTCCCTGCAGAATGAAATTCGTTCTTTTCTGTCACGAATTAATGCCAAACAATATAAATCTCAAGTGTGAAATAGATCAAAATATATACAGTGTGCACTGTTGTAACATCTCCTTGCTTAGTGTAATACTAGTTCCGACGCCCCTTCGTGGATGTGCAGGATGTGGTTCTGAGCGAAGCAGTGGCCAATGTGGCACCTTTCCTGATCTCTCACATCAAATCTTATCTCATGATTACAAGATCCTTATTTCGGTTTCTAATTTATTTATCCAGTTTATGCAATGCGCTTTAATAGTTCCGGGTCACGCAAGTTGGATCAAATGAAAAATCAAAATTTTTGTATTTCTGAATTAGATTATGAAACGAATAATTAAAAAACAAACCGTTTTTTCGTTTTTTGATTTAAATTGAAAATGGAATGAACGAATGACACACGGGCGAGGTGGCTGCAGTCGTTTTTTGGCACGACACTAGTCCTGGGACATTTTTGCTTGGCATTAACTCAGCTCTTACAAACTGCACCGTAAAGCGTTTGTCACAGACGTGAATAGGACTTCTGTGAATCTGTGCTCGATTACTCGTCTTTATGGACCAGAAATGTGTCTCAGTAAACTGACATTGACTTTGAGAACTGAAATTGAATTATGAAAACTGAATCTGCGAACTGAACTGTTTGACTAAACTGTCTGAAACACTGTTTGTGTTTTGTGTCAATTTTTTTTTTGTTATATGTTTTAACTTGTAAAGCACTTTGAGTTGCATTTTATATGTATGAAAAGCACTACAGTATATTAAATAGAGTTTGATTTGATTTGAATGTGCAGTTAGCATAAAATGCCATTTCAAAGCAAAGAATTCAATTTAATTTTACTAAATTCAGTTTTAAATTATTGCAATTCAGTTTCAAAGAGTAAATTCAATTTCAAATTATGCCATTCAAATTCAATTTCTAAATACAATTATTACAGGTGCCCAATTCGAATTCTACTGAATCTTGGGTTTTACACCAAAACAGACTTGGTGGTGTACTGGAGTGCGTTATATTAAGCAGTCTTCCTTATACTTTTGTTCAATCCATTCACATACATTGAGGGGGACAAAATATTAGGAACACTTTTCATATAGAGAAATGTCATCACCACTGCCGTTTCCTGGTGATGAGGAATTGGTGTCCAGCCTCTTCAGCAGTTGTTGCTGCAATTTGATGTTCAGGGCACGAAGAGTAGCATTTTCAGCCTCAACTGCTGCTCTGATCCTCTCCTGCTCCTCCAACCTACAACAGAAGGAAATATGTCATGACTAACTGACATAAGAAACATCAACTATTTTTGGTGAAATTTATTAAGTGACGTTATCTAGCTACTTGTAGTGGAGACAGATGCACGTGCACACAGTTTGTCAATATTCAGAAATCACTAAAAGACCAAATCTAAATTGTGTGTTGTCCTAATGTAGCTTATGTAAGAGCAGCTCTATATCATGCTGTTTTGGCATACAATACAGAAAATATCCCACCACACAGTGAACTGATGAATATAAACACAATTATTTTGGAAATATAATGGTTATACAGGTCAATAATCCCTTTCAGAAGTGATTTTTTTTCAGCAGGAAACTTTTAATTGTCATTATATACTGTATATCCATCTAGTTTTGCTATAGTGTTCAGGGTGTCTACAGGTATCAGACAAAGATATACTGAAAAGGTATTTTCAAAGACCGTTTCAGTATATCTTAAACTAATTTTAATCTAATTTAATTTAATTTCATTTATTCAAGCATTGCAGGTAAGTAGTGTATATGTGGTCCAGTGTAGAAGTCGTTTTTTATGTGGAAATGTGGTTATCAGAGTTAATCTGCATTTTTCCAACAGCTAAATGTGTTGCTCTGACAAAAAACTTTTTCACACTTAAAGCTGTAAGAGTATAGAATGAGGACTTTTTTAGAATATTACAAAGCAAAGATATGATTTTTTTTTTTTTGGTAGACTGATTATTGTTGAGGTAATGTGGAATTTATCTTGGATATTTTTGTTATATGTATTTTAAATGACATGTATAGATTATTGAAGTTTTTAACTGTATAATTGAGTGTTTTTTGCACTGTATGACTGCTATTGTTTTGAGTCTAATGTAGAGGATTTGTATCCTACGGAAGCGCATTGCATTCACTGGATAAAAAAAAATTGCGTAACTTGTGCCACAGCTCTGAGCGCACACAGGGTCTTCATAAAACATAGATTCAAGATTTAATATGCACAGTAAGGACACACGTTTCCCTGCAGAATGAAATTCGTCCTTTTCTGTCACCAGTTAACGCCAAACAATATAAATCTGAAGTATAAAATAGATCAAAAATATATACAGTGTGCACTGTTTATATCTCCTTGCTCAGTGTAATATTAATGTGCCTGCTGCGGCTGGATCTGTGAGTGTTTGGTGGCTAAGAAGGCTGTTAAGAGTGGGTCAGCTCGATCTTACAACTCCGTCTTAGTGAAAGATCTTCTTAAGCTAAGAGCGATCTGGGAAACGCGGCCATTATCATGTCAACATACAGGAAAATGTGTCCAGAGTTTATGACATTTACCAGGAGAGCTAGAGCCGTTTGACTAAAGCTGACATTATTACTGCTGTAGCATGATGTTATTAGGCTAAATACTACATTTCTAACAGTGTCTGAGCTGATTTATTGACACAGCATGCTTGTAGGCTGCTGTAACGTTAGGTTTACAGAGGCGTTCGTTTGGAGACAAGTTAGTGGTCATGTTACTTGTTCCACAGGCAAATGACCCCGGACACATAACCTACAGTAAATACACCGGTTGTAAGTAACTTTTAACATATGTGAGTCTTTGTGACTCTTGACTCTTGTCCCTTAACTAACGCTTGTTTCTGTTTCACTAACGATATTTTGACACGATTAAATCACATCCTGAAGACCCCAGAGTTGTTTTAGAAAACCATTTCAGCAACACGTCAAAATCTTGCAGGTGTGGTTGATAGTAAAACTCACTGGGTCAGCTGTGTCATCTGAATCAAAGTCCAAATCAGGGTGGCCAGATGGAGACCTCGTCTGCACAGGATAAAGCGATGGCACAAGCACATAGTAAAGATTAGAGATGAAACAATGTAAGAATTTCATGGCATGACTATAGTGACAAAAATAATCACAGTTATCAGTGTTATTGCGGTATCGTTAAAATGTGCTGAAAATGTTCAAAATGTGCAATCATTTCACCAGCATAAACATTAGAATAACAGCGTAGCCAATACTAGGGATGGCAGGGTTGCTGCACACTTTCTGAAATCAAATTTCAGACCTCTACATAAAAAAATTACAGATAAATCACTAACCTCAACATCTGCAGTACTCTGGTTTGGACTGGTTCTGTGCCTTTGATCTCCGTGATCGCCAGTGTGAGCCAAATCCTGAGGACCCCAGAGTCGTTTTAGAAAACCATTTCAGCAACACGTCAAAATCTTGCAGGTGTGGTTGGTAGTAAAACTCACCGGGTCAGCTGTGTCATCTGAATCAAAGTCCAAATCAGGGTGGCCAGATGGAGACCTCGTCTGCACAGGATGAAGAGATGTGTGACGAAGTGGGTGAGAATGCACCTTCACTCACCACTTCACTCTTACATGCTCAGTGTACACAGTATACCATGTTACTTTTACATATGTTTATTTTGCTATAATTTACCATTGCTTTCGTAACATTACACCACTTACTATCCCGGGTTTGTTTGTGTTCTTGTTATGTTACAGCTAATATCAATGTATATGAGTAAATTAAAACAAACACACAGTCATAAGTTGGTTTCAGTTACCTTTATTGTGTTTCAGGTTTGAACTTAGCCGAATTGTTTGTTCCTTTGTCTGTACTTACCTCTGTTCGTTCCTTTGCTCAGACCCACCATGCAGGATTGTTTGAAAGGCCGCCGCCCAGCACTTCCTGTCTTTTATAGTTTTAGTGATGTCATCAATGACATCATTGGGCTGAACTAAGTGGAGGGGTTTTCTTTTTGTAGGAATATTTCTTTTGTTTGTTTAGTGCAGTTTAAAGTAACTGGTTAGGATTATTTACTTTTAGTAGTTCATTTAGTGATGTAAATGTGCTTGTAAGTTAATCCTAGGTGTTTATTTGATTTCCTTGTGTTAAGGTTATGGTGTATTGCAACCTCCTTTTGTTCTGGTAGGGGCTGAGGCAGTCTAAGTATGAGTCAGTCCCTCTATATAAAGGCAGTTGAGGTTTGGGCTCGAGGCTGGAGAGGAGAGGCTGTGCTGCTGTGAGCATGTGCCCTTATGTTTGATTTATTATGAGTTAATTTTCCTCAGTTATTTGCTTGACTTTTTGTTTGTTTTTGCCTAATTTGCACATGCAATGGCGAGCACTGTAAATAAATTTACACTTTGGTGGAGCCAAGAAGTCTGCTGAGTCTGCCTACCTACCACCTTCCTTGACACTCGAGCTAAACTACTTCACAAATGGTGGCGGTGGTGGCTCCAGGCCAGTAGGAGGCAGCAATGCAGAAGGCAACCAGACCAAAGAAGCCGCAAGCCCCAATGGATTTTCCAAGGGAAGAGGATCCTGATGATCTTAGCCAACAGGGGGCAGCAGGTGAACAATCTGATCCACATAACTTTGCGGACCTTTCTGACCTGTTACAGGGCCTGCTGCGCCAACAAACCGACCGAGACACAAAGTGGGAACAGGAACGGCAACGCCAGGAAGAGCGCTGGAAAAGAATCCAGCACCAATTCACACAGCTCCAGCAGGAGGTGCAATCAGACCGCCGGGAGCGCCAGCAGCTGTTGGAAGGTGCAGCAGCGGCCCCTGGGACATCCTTGAGACCTCCTGTGGAGCAGCCTGGACCTCGGCCTGTTCTGCCAAGAACCGACCCCCCAGAGGCCTCTGTTCCAGCACACTCGTCGAGTCCAGCAAGGTTCCTTGGGTGGAAGGGCCCAAAAATGCAGCCTTATCATGAAGATAAAGATGTTGAACATTACCTGATGACTTTCGAGAGAATTGCTACAGCATGCCAGTGGCCACAGGAAGAGTGGGCACTACATCTGGCTCCACTTCTTAATGGTAAGGCTCGAGCTGCTTATGTAGCCATGGACATTGAGGAGACAATGGACTATTCAAAGGTGAAGAGTGCTGTTCTTGAAAAATTTGAAATAAGTGCAGAGACTTACAGAATGAGGTTCCGCGCCACCACAGTGGAGGAAAATGAGACCCCCAAAGAGTTGCAGACTCGCCTGAAAGACCTGTACGACAAATGGCTGGTTCCAAAAGAAAAAACAAAGGAGCAAATAGGAGATGCTATTGTGATGGAGCAGTTCCTGAGAATCCTCAACCCTGACCTTCATACTTGGGTAAAGGAGCGCAACCCAACTACATCAAAGCAAGCAGCAGAAATGGCCGAAGCTTTCCTTGCAGCCCGGCGCCCACTGAAAAGTGGCACATAGTAAAGATCAGTACTATATGTAGTACTTACTAGTCTTACAACAAATCACAAGTTTCCCCATGATATAGATCAAGGTTGATGGCCTGACATTACAATATCTCCTGCAGACTACTTCTTACTAACTTTTTCTCCCTTCAAGGAGTAAACATAATATCACATCATACAGGAAAATCCTGTATGATGTGATATTATATTGATTCTTTGGAGAAAGATACAATATCTGGTGATATAATTAACTCTGCCATGATACAATTTCAATTCAATTCAAAGGACTGTGATTGAAATGAGACAATATCATAGACCCATTTAACACAATCAATTACATTTACAGTATATTAACTGACAAAAAAACAACTAAAGGCTAATTACTGAACTCTTCCAGATATTCAAATGAAAAATTATATATTCCTTTTAATAAAAAGAATAAAATAGACTTATTATAGTCATTGGTCTTTTGTAGTTGTAGTTAAGGTTTTTGTGGGAAAAAAGCTGGCAAATTTCAAAATAGATGTGGTTTTTTTTTTTTTACTATATTAGAAACAGCACAGACTTATGAGAAATGCATTTGCTTAAACTTAAAATGAAAAAAAGACAACCTTTTGATTTATAGATGAATCAGCATTGTGTTTCATCATAACTCAAACTACTGTTTGTGTGCAAAGACAATATTTTCACTTTGCAGCAATACGAGATCATTGATTACTGAAATGATATGTATGACATTGATGTATCGCTGAACCCGTCTCACCACAAATTTGAAGAGCACATTACTCTCTCACCTCAACATCTGCACTGTGTGTAGATCTTTGCAGTCATCCTTAAAAGAACATACTCAGGTAAGACACAAGTTATAGATCCTTTGAATAATAGACTGAATTTCATATAACTGATACATGTGTTATCATATATTTCTCATGAAGTGACTTACATGCAAATGTCGACTTTCCAGTCTTGGACATGGTATTTTAATTGTACTGTTAGGCTCCAAGAACTTCTTGCGTTTTGGCATTCTAAAGAACATGGACATACAATAATTGGGTCAAAGACGAATAAGGATTTAAAAAATGAAAAAAAAATCAAATTGGCTAAAAATGCCTATTAAGTTACTTTCTGTCTTTATTAGAGTGTTCTGTATACCACTCAACAACAGGAATTTTGTTGTAAGAATGCAATTAATATTTTTCAGTGAATCATGTGATTTCTCCCAGAATATCTTTGTTATCCAGGAAGGACAAAATAACTATTTTTCCTTTATTATCAGGCACTAACTGGGTCTACTGTGTAAAATATTAGCTTAATCTTCAACACATTAATGTCATATTTCACATGAAATAGGTCATTTTAAAATGTAAAAAAAGTATTAAATGTTTTTTTAGCGTTATCCGGAAAGACACATCATGGTGGTACATCATGTACCACTGAGCGAAAAGGTCAAATTATCAACATTTTAAGAGACTTTCTGATCTTGTGGTATATTTTGGGGGTCCTTCAGAATCTGTTGGCTGATGCAACACCCTGTCACATGACTATCCAAATCCAAATATGGTCATGTATAGCCACTTTATGTCTGTTACCCAGGAAGGACATTTGAGAATCCAAAAATGGGGACAAAAGTATTTCTTTAATAAAAATGTAAATGACTTTAGTATTGTTACTGTATTTGTAGGTGTCATGACAAACATCAACACAATTATGCCCCAGTACATCATTTATGCTTTTATTGAGATTTTTGACATTTTTAGCATATTTTTGTGCTTAGATTTTTAGCCCGGACGTTATCCAGGAAGGACAGTTTTGTACTTTTGAGCTAAATAGCTCCTTAAATTTTCATTTCTTATAGTAAATACTCATATGAGTAAGTAAAGTGACCAGAGTTGAGTAACAAAATGTAGTGTTTTAAATTTTCTATATATTTTTAACATTATAAACATGCCTCGGACACCAGAATTGACATGCCACGTCTTTGACCCAATTATTGACTGAGCCTGACACATACTTTTTTAAATGTCTTTTCAACATACTGCAAGTGTGTCCCCGCGGTGTGTCTAGACACCCAAAACTATGATAAAAGCTCACCCTCTGTGTTTCTCCTGCTCCATCTGTCAGTAAATGTGTGTTGGCTGGTGTTAACACCAAGCTAAAACTGATGCTGCCTACAGATCTGTGATAAATCCTACTTCATTAAGATTATAATGTTGAAACTGGTTTGGAGATGTGTTGATTCAACTTTTGGAAATATAACAGTCATTATCTAAGTTAACACCAAATCAGCATTATGAAGGGAAGATTCATTAAAAGGACATTTGTGAATTTTTAACAAATCATAACTAACCTTTTCATCCAAACCATCAAAATCTGTAAGGCAGTGCTTTCAAAGTGGGACTCTGGTACTTAAGGAGAATTTTTACTTGTAACAGAGTATCTCTGCACTGTAGTGTTGTTCCATTTGTTTTATTTTCACTCTGTAGTTAGGCTGGCTCAGGCCTAGTCTGCCAGAGGACCTCCTATAATACACCGGGCACCTTCTCTCTCTCTCTCTCATGCCGTTACTACATGTCACTAACCGTCTGTCCTGCATCTCGTCTCTGTCTCTCTGTCTCATTGTGTCATACGGATTACTGTTAATTTATTATGTTGATCTGTTCTGTACGACATCTATTGCACGTCTGTCCGTCCTGGAAGAGGGATCCCTCCTCAGTTGCTCTTCCTGAGGTTTCTACCATTGTTTTTCCCAGTTAAAAGGGTTTTTTTGGGAGTTTTTCCTTATCCGCTGTGAGGGTCCAAAGGACAGAGGGATGTCATATGCTGTAAAGCCCTGTGAGGCAAATTGTGATTTGTGATATTGGGCTTTATAAATAAAATTGATTGATTGATTGATTGATTGATTGATTGATTGATCACTGGTTTTAGAAAACGACTTGCGGCACAGTTGGGTTACAACGGTATGAGATTTTCACGGCACAATAACTGTCTCAGACAGTATCAGTTTCACCTTGCTACAGAATTATCACCAGTCAGAATGACCCTTTAATGAATGAAAACATAAAGGTTATTGTTGGTTGAACTGATGTTTTGTTATTATAACAAACTTGAAATCATTTTGTTAACGGAAGTTTGTGTTAAAAGTCTCCCCTCAGAAAATAATTAAAAGGGAAGATTCAACATCCTGCAAATGTACACGGTTTGAAAACTGACAACTTTTATATCACAGTGTAGCCTGAAACTGGTATGTGCCTGCAATCCTACCGCACAGAAAAACACATGATGGGAAATGTACAGTGGTGGAAAATAACATTTACATTAGTATATTTACACCAGTACTGTATTTAACTTGAGTATTTTCTAAATGATATCATCATATTTAATACTTAAACTCTGCTGCATTTTAGGGAGAAATATTACACTTGTATCTGACGCTTCAGCTCCTCTTCAGATGCACATGCTGAGTACTTTTACCTGATAAATGTTGGTCAAGATTCTCAGTCATCCAGGTCATGGTAACCGTAAGTGCTATATCGTAGGCGAATGGACTTTGCCTAGTAGTAGTATTGCCTCTTTTAAAGTATCAGAGTACTTCTTCCACCGCTGGATATGTTAGTTGCAGTTCTAAGTTGCCCAAACTTTACAGAAATGCAGTGTAGTACATGTTTAGAGGTTTAACCTGCCTCACCGTGTGCCACCATCACACTGAAGCGGAAAAGCAATTTCAAACTACTCTCTCAAATTTTATACGTACACTCACTACAGTCAGTATGCATATTAACACACCCTGATTTTTGGGCGAGCTTTTGATGCCACAGCTGGAAAAACATCTAATCTAAATGGGGATGATCGTGACGGAGCTGCAGGAGCATCAACAAAACAAACACACAAAAACAGTTATAAAAATAGAAATAAATAAATATATCGATATGCAGCGTTTGATAAACGGAGAAGATAAAATTTTAGATAACAATACAAAACAGTTTAGAAAGTGTCTTTAATGAAATTATGTAAGTGTCATAATATTATTTTGTGGAGATTTTGGACAGTATTATTTGTCATTTATTTATTAAAAGAAACAGATTTTATTCAGCTATTTTATAAGACGGAAATGATCTGATTTAAATTATTTGCACAGAGGACAGATTAGAAAACACAGGCATTCTTCTTTTGTATAAACAAGTAATGTGCATAGACAGTATTCCAGTTATTGGTTCTGTTGTCCTCGTGAAGACGCAGATTGACATACAGCCCGGCAACTGGTCAGTCAGTCATTTAGTAAACCAGTCAGTCAGTGAATCAGCTGATCAGCTGGCCAGCCTGTCGTTCAGGTAGCTGGAGGTCTTGGTGTCCTGCAACAGCGTTTTGGTGACGTCATACAGATTCTGCTGGTAGGCCAGTTTATAGCGACTGTACATCATCACAGTGCGTCAGCAGGCGCTTCACGTTTGGAGTGACGCTGCTGGGAGCGCCGTCGAGCCTGAAACAACACACACACACACACACACACACACACACACAGACACACAGACAAAGGTCAGATCAAACATTCAGGTGGTTTCAGGTTGTTACCGACTAACCTTATTTCACAATCCCTGATGGAGAAGCAGCATTTTTCACACTGTCTTACTTTTTGAAAATGTCCTCGAACAGGCTGGAGGTGAGCGGGCGGTGGCGTTTGAGCTCCTCCAGGTAAACAAAGTCTCCGTTCACAATCACCTTCTGGTACAAAATCTCCGCCCAGTCTGGACTGTAGCTGTATGCCTCTGATACCACAAACACCTGAGAGACAGAAACATCAGAGTTTAATCTACAGTCTGAATGTATGTAGAGGTCTGAGGGTCCGGATCATGACTCAGTACGACACAGAGCACTCAAATTATTATGTTCATTTATGTCTGTTTAATGGACTTAAACTCACTTAACACAGTTTAATATTGGTATTTTGGGGTTTACTGTGATTGCTGATACTGTATTAGAAAACCAGACCTTAACCACAGGGCATCATGATGATTTCGGAACGGACTTGAGTTTAATATGGTCGGAACAATGGCAGTTCCCGACTGAGCATGTTAATAGGGCCTAATGCATTCTTCTTCTCTTTGAGCGATTTTTGTTAAGGCTGTGCTACGATTCAAAAACTACTGTAAAGTGCCAGTTACTATTCACTAAAGCCCAGCCAGGGTGATGTCTTCAAATGTCTGTGACAGGCCTCAGAAGGCTGTTTTAAATGGAGCACTACAGGCACTGTGACCTAACCAGACCTGATAGCATCGTGGCAGTGCTGTGACGGCGTTCAGCAGCTCTGCAGGTCGCAGGTTGATGAGCCGCAGGTCTGATCCCTGGTTCAGGAAGTGCAGCTGAAGAGCAACCAGCTTGGCTGTCCGAACACAGCGACTCGCCTGACGCACACACGAGTCCTGGAAACACACACACGGTTAATATCTTATCAGAGTATTAAAGGTATACACATGGAGACAGGTAGAGAAGCTGAGGAACCTTGAAGAAGCTCTCTGCAGCGTCCTTCAGCAGCCCCAACACTTTGACCAATGAACTCTTCAGATCAGGAGTGACAACTGTTTGGAAACAAGGTAAAAACAACAGCATGACTGGCAAGAGATAAAAAAGCATGTTGAGCTCATGGTGTGTTTTTGTGTTGAGCTAGCTGTCAGCCTGCAGCTGACTCACCCCAGGCCTGAGACTCGATGATCTTTAGCTGCGTTCTGGCGGCCATCTCGTGGTTTTCTCCGATCTCCCTCCTCATGCTGAAACACAGCGCCACCATGTTGTGCTTCTCGCTGTCTGCAGGGAGGCAGCGCTTGATGTAATCCAGCAGAGCTGTCTTCAGACCGGAGCTCTGCAGCAGCAGGAAGGACAGGGATTAAGATCAGGGCAGCGTTAAGACGTGTTAACATGTTCGGTTATCTTTCAAACACGGGTTAGAATACGTAAGGGATAATGTATAGTGAGCCAGTGACAGTTGAAAAATAACTGGAACCCCGACGCGCAGCGGAGGATACATTATCCCGCTTAGAACATGGCTTACTACTAAAACATTCAGTGATGTGACACATATGTTATGATGGCTCACATGGTTAAATCACCGTATTGTACATTTCCACAGCACCATTTCAACAACGCAACAGTGCCTTTTCTTATTTACCTTCCAGGTATTAGTGCCTGTACACCTGCCGTGATTCTTGCCCCCTCAAATCCATTGTTTTCAATGTAGACATGCAAGAGGCAGGGCTTGAAGCAAGAAAAAATCCTGTGCCTGAATTTCTTTTCGAGGGCTGTGCTAGGGGGGGTCCGGGAAGAAGTCCAGAAGAAAATTTTGAACATTTGACAACTAAATGAATTAATCTGGTGCACTTTGTGAGTATTAATCAAGTATCACATTAAGGAACTAGAATAACAATTTCAAGGTTTTTAATGATGAAATATGAACAGTTGGGTCGGTTCCTGAGCAGCGTAACGAGCTAAACTCAACACACCTGAGTGAGCTGGGGGTATTCCATCAAGCAGGCTGAAGGCAAATGTGAGCCAGAGTTCTGTTCCATCAAAGTGGCTAAGATTAGCCTCACATCATTAACCGTGGAAACCATGGTTCTGGCTAAGCCTGATACATCGAGCTAAACTGCGGTTTCCGTTCCATCAAACTGAGCCGCAACTCCTTTCCATCAAGGTGGTTAACCTGAATCCCAGTCTAGTAACCATGGTAACTTATGCTGCCGGGCAATCCTGGTCTGTAGCAGGATTAAGGTGAGGATTAGCTCCATCAATGATCAAAAAATGTTCAATAGACAAGAACAGACACCTGAAAGACAGTTCTGCCAGTGCTTTTACACACTCACAACTGTCATGTAATGATAAATAATATGTAGATCATAAAATACAAAACACAATTAATCAAAAAAACATTAACTATTAAAAAACAAATTAAAATGTAATAAAAATACGAATTAAAAAAAACACAACAGTAAAGCCAAAATCAATTTAATAAAAACAAAACTGTAATAAAATGAAACTGAGTCATTAAAAAAACAGATTGTACATGAATATGTGATTGCCCTCCCATCCCCACCCCACTGTGTTTCCAAGAGGGACACACCCAAAGAGACACAGAGACAGAGCAAGAGAGAGTAAATTAGGAAATAATGGCATGTGTAACCCCAGTCCCATGTAGCTAGTTAATGCTAATGGGGGTGTTGTAGTACAGTGGGACGGGGCCTGAGTTTGACTGGAAATGGTGCTAAACACCTGTGACAAATGTGGTAGTGATATACAATGACTTGGCGGTGCCTCCAATAACTTTTCTGAAGTAACCAAAAATGTTGGTACTATCCCTTTAAATGAGAAAACTTCACTTGCAACTACCACACCAAGTTTAGTAAAATAAACACAGGGCATTTATTACAAGAAAAATAATTGGTAATTTATAAACTATATATCTGGCTCACTGTTGACCTTTCAATATGTCACAAGCGACCTTGAGTGGCTTGAAAGGCGCCCTAACAAATAAAATGTATTATTATTATTATTATTATTATTATTATTACTGAATGTATTCACAGTTCACAATACCCTCCAGCAAAATAGACTCACTCTGATCACAAACGAACTCAAACAGTAGAAGCTGTATTGATAAAGAAAATAAACCCAATGTCCACACACACACCCACACACACACTCACACAGGGCTTATTTGAATGGGACAAATTAACACGTTGTGGGCGTGGAGGCCTGGAGTTCACTGGGTTTAACCAGCATAAACAAAAATGCTCGTGCAAAGAGTTAGTTCTGTACTTACAAATCCAGCCACAGCGACCACAGCGACCACAGCACAACTCTCTGTCAGTCTTGGTAGTTTGAAGTGTTATATTCTTCTTCGCTTTATGCTTATCCAGCTCGGACGGCAATATAGCTTCTGCCGCAGTTAACCTGCGTTCTCACGGAGGTCAGGCTAAGCACCGCCTCCCTCAACAAGGTGAGATTAAGATTGGCTAAAGACTACAGACAAGCCAATTAAGATTGGCTAAAGACTACAGACAAGCCAATTAGAGAAGAGAGAATGAGTGATTGACATTCCATGCTGACATCACGCTTAAATGCTCCATACACACAACGTGGTCTGGCGGATCAGTTCAACGGAGATGTTTTCCAGGATAATGCACTTGCAGATGTGTCTCTGTCAGCGGACATCATCGATTTCTGCTGGGGCTAGACGCCTGACTCTCTCTCTGAAGGGGCTGGGGTCTTTCAACCTTATACAGTGCTCCACCCTTTTCGCCAAACCCACATCCCTTTCTGTTTTGGAAGAAACGTACCGTCCTGATGCTGCCTGAAACCACCGTGAAAGCGCCCAAGACGGGCTCAAAGAAAGCCGTGTTTAAGAGCGTCAGCAAGACCGGCAAGAAGAAGAGGAGGACCAGGAGGGAGAGCTACGCCATCTACGTGTACAAGGTGCTGAAGCAGGTCCACCCCGACACCGGCATCTCGTCCAAGGCCATGGGCATCATGAACTCATTTGTGAGCGACATCTTTGTGCGCATCGCCGGTGAGGCCTCCCGTCTGGCTCACTACAACAAGCGCTCCACCATCATTTTCCCATGGTGTGTTTTTACCGTTTAAATAAAGTGTTAACTTGAAGAAGACACCGTGCTGAGTTCACAGATTATGAACACAAGGACTTGAACACCATGAGCAGTGGTCTGTGGACACCAAACATCTCAGCATCACTTCTACCATGTCACCCCTAGAGGAGGGGGAGGAGGTTCCTGACCTGCAGCTGAGTGTTGTGTTCGGGGACAGTGCTGAGAAACCACAGACCCCCCACATTCTGCCTGAGGATGCTGAGTTACAGGAGCTCCCTGATTCTTATTCATTATTCAGCAGAGACATTATATCTGAGCAGAACTCAGTTGAAATGTGTTCCAGAACGTATTTTGAAAAATAGCTCACTAAAGTATTTATATCTTGAAGGCAACCAGATATCCAGTATCCCAGATTCAATGTTCATCAGCTTGCCAAACCTTCTGTGGCTGGACCTCAGAAATAACCAAATTACATCACTCCCCACCATCAAATTGGCTCGCACAGATCTCTGAGAACAGTACTTCTGGAAGGAAATCCAATCTCAGGACTTACACCAGAGTTGGGAAATGTAATTACCCTCAAAGGCCCAAACCTGAGGAACTGCCCCATCATTTTCCCTCCACAAGACATTGTGAGCCAAGGGCTGCAGAGCATCCTCCAGTGGCCCAGGACTGCGATGGCTAAGCGGCCAGTTAGCATGGGAAAGAGCCCCCCAGAGATGCAGTTAATAAAGTGTTAACTTGAAGAAGACACCGAGACAAGTTCACAGATTATGAACACAAGGACTTGAACACCATGAGCAGTGGTCTGTGGACACCAAACATCTCAGCATCACTTCTACCATGTCACCCCTAGAGGAGGGGGAGGAGGTTCCTGACCTGCAGCTGAGTGTTGTGTTCGGGGACAGTGCTGAGAAACCACAGACCCCCCACATTCTACCTGAGATTCAGACCACGCCCACTCGCGGGAGGGAAGCCGCCACTGAGCAAGGATGTAACAATGGATGCTTACGCTAGCAGCATCATCGGACTGACCAAGCCCTACATGTTCGAGCCATCAGAGCCAGAAACTGACTCTGAATCAGAAGCTGATGATGAGCCTCGTTCCTCACAGCCTGCAACAGAATGGTAAATTATTTCTCACATTTATGCAGGTTAGCAATATGTATTACTGACTAGTTAGCTTAGCCAAATCAAGGCTATCAATCAGTAATATTACAGAACAAAAGTATGTTGACACTTAACCCGATATTTTTGTTAGGGATGCACCACATATTTGGTAATGGCCGAATATTGCAAAAAAACACACATTCGGTATTCGGTGGAATAAGTTAAAAGCAAGGCTGAATAATAGCGCCGTGTTTTCATAACGCAATCACACAGCGTGCCGTGACGGGCGGAGTAAAATGTCGGCAGTGTGGCGATCCGTCCGTCACCAGCAGTGGTGGAGTGAGTACACGACTTCAGTACTTGAGTAAGAGTACAAATCCTCCTTGTCAAATTTACTCCACTACAAGTAAAAGTAGCTCTGTCAAAATGTTACTTGAGTAAGAGTAACAAAGTACTTGCTTTTAAATATACTTACGTAATCAAGAGTACAGGCTTTTAAAAGTACTTAAGTAAAAGTAAAAAGTAAAAGTAAATTTCTTTTTTCGACTTACCTTTTTTCCCCCTTTTTAATTTATAGGGCCTTTTTTTCTTTTTTGATTTATAGCACCTTGTTATAACTCCCTGGACCTGTCCATGCTCTCAAGAGTTAAATTGTTAATGATCTACCTTAAAAATGTAATTACTAATTTAGTCAACACTTACAGAGGGTATAAGCAGTGAGTATTGTTATTAACCAGTTATCGGTCCTCCTATGATACCAAGATCAACACAGCATGTAATTGCGGACAAGATCTAATCCAGAAACATTTAAATATCACCCAATGGTGGTCCGTCGTTCAAACAGCTTATAAATTGGACCTTGTTCTGAAAAAGGTTGCAAACCACAGCACTAATACCATGTTATACAAAGCCTGCAGAAAATCCTATAAAAACAGTAATTTAATCAAACAAGGATGACAAATCGCTGTCCTTTCTGATGATCCCATTTATTTAACCACATGAGACAGTGACTGACCATGCCAACACTCTAGAGCCTCAAAATTACAATTTGCACATTAACTTTTTTTTAACAAAGACAAAAAGCTGTGCAAGAATATATAAATAATAATAAAGGGAGCAGAAATATATGGCACAACAAAAAAATAAATTATGCACACTATTTGAAAGAAAACGTATATAACGACCCACAGACTGAGAACCCTGAAGGACTGCTGTTTTTACAATGGTGTGCCACACACACACACACACACGAACAAATACCAAAACATTTGTCCCACCCTGTTTGGGTACATCAAGGCATCAAGATTTTCTGTCTCCTCCCTCACTGAGAGGAGCAGTGATGACATAACTGCCACTCTGTTTCAAGAACTTTAGAATTCTTTACTTGACTGCAAGACAATAAACAGCATATAACCAGTAGTAAAACAATATTGAAAAACTCTCCATGTGCCACAACTGTCTCCACAACTGTCTCCATCTGTGTGTGTGTGTGTGTATCTGTGTGGGTCTGTCTGTCTCGGTCTGTCTATGTCTACCTGAAATCAAAATAGGCCTTGTTTAACTTCAAAAGCAACTGGTTCTCCAGGTTCTGAGAAAGAATTCTTCCACGTTTTGGTGTAAACAGCAGTCCAGCTGTACTGAACAGCCTTTCACAGGCCGCCGAGGCCGGTAGGCCCGTGTTCAACTTCAGTGCCAATCTGGCAACAGCTGGACAAGGTGCGAAAGTTTCCATACCTCCAGATGTACACGCCAGGTAGGTATCAAGCTGCTTTGTGGTCTCCTGCGTGTGTGTGTGCCTCAAACCAGAGAAGTAATCCTCTTCATCAGAAGTGCTAGAAGAAGACTCATGCTGCTGCCGAGGTTGGTCGAACGAAGGAAGGTGGTCCTTTATGTATGCAAGCCCTAAATGAAACAACCATCAGTCATTATACAATTTTTATAATTTCTCCATAGACTAGAAATTGATTTAAAATGTGCTCCTGTAAACAAACTCAAACAAAAATTATTCTCACATGTATAGATCAGTGATGAGTTCCTGGAAAGCAGGCAGCTGAACCATGGAGAACGGCTGTAGGCCTTGCGTGATGAAGTTGAGTACTCTGTTGTCTACAAATTTCTGTGTGACTCTAGGGAAACTTTGACCGGGTTCATCAATTTTCCTTTGTTTCAAGGGGGTAGAAGAGCTGTCAGTCCGATATTTTCTCTTCTGTGATGCTGTGGTCAGTTCTGAGTACTTTGCTGCATGTTGTTTATGTTTTCTCTGTAAAATACAAAGTAAAGTTCAGTTAAAAATAGTTGACACAGATTAGAATCAAATAGGACTCGAAATTGACACTTAGTAGCCCGCAGACCCCATTTGGGCCCCCATAAGAGAAGATCCGTTTGTGGCTCTAGCAGTGTTTCTCAACAACTTAAATTCAAGGACCCACAATTTTACATGCATTTAATGGCATTTCAATCTTTGGGATCCACAGTAATTGTAAAGTCAATGTTAATTTAACATCAGAATGAACAGGTACATTTGGTTCCATTTGTATATTGAGTTAGACCCATAAGCAGTTTGAGAATCAATAATATACTATGTAATTATTGGTATGATTAATATTGCTGCTACAATGACTGAGGAACTGTACAGAACTAAATAATTTTACTCCTCGGCCCCCTAATCATGCGCCTCATTTGCAGTCCTCTAGCTCTGTGGTTCCTAAACTTTTTCATGTCAAGGACCCCCAAATTGACTCAATAGCCTGCAGACCCCATCTGATTTCCCCTGTGGGATAATAAATCCATTTATCTGAAAAGATAGATCAGGGACACCAAAGAGAAGCAGTGATTCTCAACCATTTTCATTTCAGGGACCCCCCAGTTTGACATGCATTAAGGCTAAAACCACATTGGCTCCATCTGTGCACTCTCAGAGACCCACGTGGGTCCATTTAGTTTGCAACAATGAAATGTTTACTCACGTCAACGTGCTTCTTGAGGTTAGATGTAGAGTTGTTGAACGCGGTGATGTGATTTATCTTTGGAAAGCATAGGAGGCATTTGAAAACGTAGGTCTTGTTGTCAGAGTTCGCGTTTTTTACCATGGAAAACTCAAACATGGACTTAAGGTATGGCCACGGGTTTTCTTCTTGCTCATCACAAACATCCTGGGTGTCATTTTCCAATTCTGAATCAGTGCTGCTGGACTCTATCTGGACATTATCTTCGTCATCTCCTGCACTCGCCATTGCCGCTGTCGCTGTCTTGTTCACCGTTGTTGTTGTGAGTGAAGCGTCGCACGTTTTCCCGGCGTCTTCCTTATGATGATGCATTTCCGGTTTTACGTGGTTAACGCAGAGGAGAACGTGCACTGCGATAGGCTCCTTCTTTGACGAACACAGCGCGTGGCCAATTGTATTGAGGAAAACAAGGGGGCAAAACTTTGCGCCGCATTGTGAGCTTGCAGATCAGCTGTTTGGCAAAAACCCAATACTAAACTAAAAGTAACGCTTACTTTTTGCCCTTCACAGAAATCTACTCGAGTAAAAGTATCAAATTCATCCTGGAAATGTTACTCGAGTAAGAGTAAAAGTATTAAATCAATTTTCTACTCGAGTAAAGTACAAATCCTTAAAATCTGTACTCAAGTAAAGTACTTAAGTAAATTTACTCCGTTACTTTCCACCACTGGTCACCACACGCATTTGCGACTAAAAATAGTTTTGAGCGAGCAAAATAGGCTTAAATCATTCATCACGCTGTGTGAGTACAGATTTCAACCACCAGCAGAAACGACAGGCGAATCCCACTGGTTGAACGGGGGTCACAGACATTAATGTATTCCTGTCAAATACGGCGGCCATCAGCTTACTGGCGGCGACGAACAAGTCAGCTCCAATAATTTCCTCTTCTTGGCGTCATGACAGCCCAGTAGTACCTGAACAGCTGAGCCAGCCAAACACAGGTAGGCTATGTGGTGTGTCAGAGGAGAAACGAGCCGTTCACATTTCTGTCATTGTGGCAGGTAACGGCCCACAAACCTCACCGCACTTGGGTCCATGTCATTGGTCCGACAGCCCATTATTTCTACATCCCGTTAACGGGATGTCCGACTGTCCGCGGTGCTGAACGGCTTGCGGTGGGCGTATGGTGCGCCGCGACCGGCTCTGGGTCAGCTGGGAAAGGCTTGAGGCGGAGCAGGTTCACAGCTTATGTGTTTGTCACTTTCTTTTTCATTTTAACCCACACCATGATCTTTTCCTGACCCTAACCAAGTGGTTTTTGTGCCTAAACCTAACCAGACCTTAACCACAGGGCATCGTGATGATTTCGGAACAATGGGCAGTTCCCCCGCACTTTAGGGAGTGTTCTTTACTTATGAAGGGACTGTTCTTTACTTGTCAGGGGAGAACTTTGATCTTCACAGATAAAACACATCCTGCCATTGTCTTTGTGAAGTGCTAATCATGAATACTGAGCAGGAAGAGAGTCTGTCAAATGCCAATAATAACACCTATATTTAAAATTTGTTATCAAAGTGTACACTGCTTAAAGGGACATTTCACTGAAGAGGCAGGGAACAAACAAAATCTATCAGCTACTGCCTCTTTTCACGCCTCACTTTTCTACACTTGAAATCTTCCCCTGCAAAAGAATTTCATCAAAATACATAATGACGAGTGTTTGAGAGTGAGCGTGTGTGTGTGCGCCATACTGCAGCTCAGGTCTCGCAGTGGAACAGTGTTGATGTTTTCCAGCAGTTTGAGTCCCACCAGGTTCGGATCGTCGCACAGTTTGATGAGCTGGACCAGTGAGTCCCGCCCCTCTGACGGCCTGTACACCTGCCTCTCTGCGGGGTCACACACATTACAACAAAACTAATCACCAACAGTTTTGATAATTGATCATTTGTTTAAATTACCAGCGATTACCTATAAATTACCTATTACATATCGAATCTAAGCATCAAGTTTAGATCTCAGCGTCCAGTCCCACATTAACAGGGACAAAAACATCATTTTTCCACCTCATCACCACCATCGTCAAGGTACGACCATTTCTAAATGAAAAGGATACTGACACATTTTTTCATGCCTTTATTTTAAGCCGACTTTACACCACTGAGAGACTTCAGCTCATTCAAAACTCTGCAGCTCAGCGATTATTCAGAGCCAAGAGGAGAGAGCACGTCAGGCCAGTCTGAGCTGCTCTGCACTGACTTACATTTAAAATTTGTTTTAAGCTGCGCCTCCTTGTATACAAGGCCCTACATGGGCTGGGACCGAGCTACACTGCTAACTCCCTTGTTAACTACTTGCCTCCAAGAACACCACCTATAGATATCAGGGAAGCTAGTTTGCTACGTATTTTTAAAAGAAAGCTAAAAACGTATCTGTTCACTTTAGCTTTTAACCAGCTCTAACTTTCCTCAAACAGGTCTGAAACTTTTTATGCTTTTACTTTCTATTTACTGCTGCTGTAATTCTTTTAAAATCTCACCTGATTTTATGGTTTATATTTTTGCAATTCTATAATTTTATGAATCAGTTCTGTTTTACAAGCAATCAGTGCTTATAATGCCCTTGTGTGAAGATTTGCTAGCATGGACCGGTGCCACATATTACAGTGTTTATGGCCCTAATGTATTTGGCAAAGCCTAGATGGGCTTTTCACAAATATCTCTGGCTTTTGGAATGTTAGTTGGACAAAAGCCATTTGAAGTTAGGGCTCTAGGAACATGTGCCGGGCATATTTCACTATTTTCTGACATTTTTATAGTGTAACCAGTGAAAAAGAAATTTGGGATTCAAGATCAGGTGCTTGCAGAAATGCACACTGTTAACCTTCTACCCAAATAATTTGTTGAGCTGCTTGAAAGTGAAGCATTTCGGCAAAGAGCCTGAGAATATATAACAACAAAAAGTGATTCTCTGATTTCTACAGTAACACTATTACCTCAAATTAACCACAGCAATATAATAAAAAATACTTATATGCATTCATGCTTGGGCGCTGTTATTTACGTGACAACACCTGAATATAACACACACACACACACACTGGCTGTTTGTTTCTACCGCTCCCCTCGCTGGAAGCCTCGGACCTCCCGCCGCCCGCCTCCGCCTTGATTAAACGCTGAAAATAAAATACAAGAGGGAGACAGGTGTCTATTTTATCTTATTTTGTTATATTTCTCCCTCTTCCCTCGCTGGAAGCCTCGGACCTCCCGCCACTTGCTCTCGTCTCAAACGTGGAGGTCTCCCTCTCCACTGAGCACCCACGGCGCATGCCCGGCCTGTTAAATAGCCTGTACCTGTTAACAACTGTGTGACACAAACTCAGTGCTTTAGTCATTAAATAATATCGGGCTCGGTCGGGTTCGGACAGAAATATGCTGCTTGTGCCGCACTCTAATGGAAATGCACGTGACGTTTTTTTTTTTTTTTTTTTTTTTACAATCTAGGAACCGTTTGCAGGAACCGTTACTCCAAATGTGATGGAACCGGTTCCGGAACTGGAACTTTGGACCCAGTTCCAAAACGCTCTAACCACTTGCCATCTGACAGTCAAATCAGCTATCAGAATTTCTGTATAAACCAGTACATTTTGACTTTACAATTCAAATCTCACCCGGCTGCAGCTCCTGGGTGGAGGCCAGCAGCGCCTGGACCACAGCGGAGGAGATCAGCTCAGCCACAGTGTCTGCAGAGAGACCCTGAGCTCTGATGAAAGCCTGAGCCTTCCTGAAGCGCTCCGGCTGCTCCGACAGCAGCAGTTTCTCCAGCACCGAGCAAGATTCCTCCCCGCAGATCTCACTGAAGGAACACTGTAGCTCCTGGATGTGATCCAAGGGGACAGAGTGAAACTGTAGAGGTCAGTGTGAACCTTCCCTACATCCTATTCTTATTTCAGTGGTTTAAAATGTGATGATTCTTTAATCAAAGTAGCAGCGTCCAGTACTGATAGGAAAACTTATTCATTACAACAGTGCAGCATTGGGTGAACTGGCAGGTACCTTGGAGAGCTGGTAGAGGCTGAGGACCTGTTTGCTGTAGTTGTTGCCGTGGCGACACTGATCACCAGTTTCTGGAGCTGGACAGAAACCTCGTCGTCAAGGAGGGGAAGCATCACGAAGGACGACAGGCTGCATTGCAGACCAGCAGGTAGCCTTCTTCAAACTTATTTTATTATCGTGTTGATATTAAGGACACTAATATTACAACACTAAATTGGTCACACCTGGCTGTCTGAGTCACTGGCTTCGTTTACGTCCCTCCTTAAAACATACCTCTATCGGAAAGCATATCCTGACTTTATCTGAGCTGTATGTCTATGTTACCTTATTGATTTCTCAATTCCTCATACTTCTTCTTATTCGTCTTCTGTACCAAAATTTCACCGAAAAACTTGTCTCGCAGTGTTGCTGCCACATACACAAAAAATACATCAAAATGTGTGTAAATTCTTGTGAAATGTTCTAGTGCTAACTGCTATGTGACTCCTGAGTGAGGCGGATAATCTCAGAGATTTAGTTGAAGCACGTCTCTCAAACTGCTGGCCTTTCCTTAAAAACAAAAACTCGTATACTCAGAGAGAGAGGACAACCTGACAACCTGAAAAAGCACAAGTTTTAATCCACTTTGACCAAAAATGATGTATGTAGGGTAGAAATTGTGGGCGTGACAGCGAGTTGGAGAGAAATACTGAGGAAGCTCTCTGCACTCTGACAGCTGAGTCCTCCACTCCCGCTCAGAAGATTCTGTCCAATACACATACGTGAAAAACCTGAAAAGGGCTTTTTTAAACCAACCTTCAAACAAGTTTAAATATTCTAAAAAGTTAAATTGTGTTTTGAAAGTTGAATCAATCCCACAATGTACACAACATGTGGGACATTTCAAGGTTTGAATGGAGTTTCTATGTGAAGGTATGAATGAGGAGATAGATAAGATCATATAAAATAATATAAGATAAACTTTATTGTCCCGCAAGGGAAATTCATCTTGGGCAGTATAGTGCAAACAGCTGCAATATTCACATACATACATACAATCAACATCGACATAGACAAGTTGCCAACATAGTGCGTTGAGTGTGTTACAGTTGCAGACTACTGTTGCAAGAGTAGTGCAACCATTTGCCTAGTTTGTAAGGTTACAAACAAGGGAACTACAGGTATTGCACTGGCCTATTTCAAAGTGCAAGTGAGTGCATATAAAACAGATAAATACAGAGGTCAAATAAAAACACTAGTAAACCAGTTAAAATTATATTAAATCAGTTGCGGGACCATAGTGCAGATAAGAACAATACTAGATGAGAACAACAATAACCAGACTATTTAGGCATAGATAACCCTGCGCACATACGGCTCAACCAGGGGGACATTGCAGGGCCAGCAGGTGAGCAGGCAACCACCTTTTAGCATAATAGCAATAGTAAACAGTGACTGACGGTGAATTGACGGGGAATTTGACGGGCAGGGGATCAGCAGCCATAAGGTCAGGACCAAGGTCAGGTGGTGGGATGGAGGGGGGGCTAGGGTAGTGGATCCGCAGCAGTAAGCCTCCCACACTACCCTAGTTGGGGGAGGGAGGGGCTCTGCCACGAGAGGTGTGTGTTTGTTTGTTTAATAATAGAGTGGAAGTAGGAATAAAGGACAATTTGAACCGGTTGCTCCTACACCTGCTGGCTCTGTAGCGCCTCCCTGACGGCAACAGCTCATACTCCTGAAAGAGAACATGAGAAGGGTCACTCAGGATTTTATTTGCTCCCTTGACAACTGCTCCCTCATATATTGCCTGGAGGGACTGGAAATAATCATGTTTTCCCACTATCTTCAGAGCTATTGTCACCATTCTCTGAAGTCTGGCCTTACACTGGACTGTGAGGGAGCCGAACCACGCTGCCATGCCGTATCTTATGATTCTTGCTAACACAGCGTCATAGAATGTTAACATGATCTCGGTTCAAACCCCAAACAGCCGCAGCCTCCCGAGAAAGTGTAGCCTCTGAGCTAATCTGTTACAGAGGAAATCCACATGACCACTCCAGCATAGGTTATTAGACACCATCAGGCCCAGGTATTTATACGAGGACACCTGTTCAATAACGTAGTTGTCAATGATTGCCGGGTCATGAGCTGCAATTTCTTTAGGGTCAAAAATCATCGCTTTTGTCTTTTTGGTATTTAACGCCAGGAAGTTATTGTCGCCACACTGCAATGCTGCCTTGAATACAAAAAAGTTTGAATGATTTGAATGTGTGAAAGTCTGTTGAAAAGCTGACGCCACACTGAATAGCTGACTTTTATAAAATAAAGTTTGAATGATTTGAATATTTGAATGTTTTACTGAGATTTATGAAATCCAATATGGCTGCTGCCTCGTGACCCCACAATATGCAAATGAGATTAATTTACTCCCATCACAAACTTTGGGTCATGATGAATAGTTTTCTCATTTACAGTATGACTTTATCTCTGTTTTTTGAGGAAGAGCACGTTTGAGGCGAAATTTTACTTTAAAAGGGAAAATAGCTCACTTCCTGTTGGATTTAGGTCATGGGTGTCAGTGCGTGATTTATAGATCGAACACACCAGTTTTGGTTTGATCTGTGTGTGTGTGTGTCTGTGTGTGCAGCCGTTATCATGGCGATTAATGACTTGCCTGCGCCTGAGGGACACAGACAGCTCATGAGAGAGCAGATCAACAAAGGCTGTTTATAATGGGTTTTAACTCCTCGAACAAATTCTTCTGAGTCCCGAACTGTTGGTCTAATAATGAAAATAAAGTGATGGTGAGAAGGCACGTGTCATGTTTTACATTTCTAGAGTCAAAAATGTGGTCACAGGAGTGAGCTGCAAATGTCTTGCACCTAAGCTGTTTCCAGAAATTTCTCCTCATCACAAGGGGTGGAGCTTTGTGACATCACAAAGGGGACATTACAAGACAAAATTGGAAATTGGTAAATAGGAGAGAAGTACATTAAATCTTTTATCCCAACAGGTGCTGAGACACAGTCGTCCGGATCCAGATGGAGAGACAGCCAGAAGAAAACAGCATGTCTACCTCAGAGTGGGACTGCTCATTTCAGTTTTTTACTGAGATGATGCAGGCATTCAGCAGGTGGCAGACAGAGGAACGGGCTAAAAGCAATTTGGCTGGAGGTTCATCCTCAGTGGCTGGCTCCTACAGGGAGACGCTGAGGGATGATCTGAAGAGGTTTTTTTGACCCCCAGTGGTGCCATTCAGAGCAGCAGGGGGAGACATTTGTCCTCTCTGAAGAACAGGCCATAGCCATGACTGAGATTTTTGAAAGGGCTTATCATGATACTGGAGCCCTGATGCAGTCAGTCCAAAGGTGGGAGGCTGAGGAATGCTCTCAGTCGGAGGTTGAAGGTGATTACTCAGCGGTTTGTCCCACCCAACAAAAGGTGGAGGCAGAGCTCAGAGACTTTTTTGACCTCCGGCGAGAGACTGCTGAGTATAGAGGAGAAACACTTGCTATACCTGCACCTGTCAGTACACAGACGTCTGACAGAAAAGATGAGAAATCTGCAGGCAGAAGTGTTAGATACATCTTTAAAAGGATGAAGCCTGCATTCAAGCGCAGCTGGAACGCCGTTTTGGAGGAAGACCCAGGAATAAGATCCAGCTCAGTATGACCAAGGCTGCTGTGACAGCAGAGGATGTCACAATGGTTGAGGATTTGGAACAAGACTTATCTGACAGCGTGTCTCCACTGCCTCAGTCGCCTCCAGTGAGGACCTCAATTTTGTTTTAGATTATTGCGGTCCAGCACTGGAGTCATATGACTGCGTGTCACAGAAGGTGGTGTCTCCCACTGCCTCAGTCGCCTCCAGTAAGGACCTCAATTTTGTTAAAGATTATTGCGGTCCAGCACTGGAGTCATATGACTGTGTGTCACAGAAGGTGGTGTCTCCCACTGCCTCAGTCGCCTCCAGTGAGGACCTCAATTTTGTTAAAGATTATTGCGGTCCAGCACTGGAGTCATATGACTGCGTGTCACAGAAGGTGGTGTCTCCCACTGCCTCAGTCGCCTCCAGTAAGGACCTCAATTTTGTTGAAGATTATTGCGGTCCAGCACTGGAGTCATATGACTGCGTGTCACACAAGGTGGTGTCTCCCACTGCCTCAGTCGCCTCCAGTAAGGACATCAGCTCTGCTAAGAGCGCAGACCTGACCGCTGTCCTTCAGGAAAGCATGGCTATTGAAGGCATGGAGACACCAACAGAGAGCAGCCTTCTAGCAGACATATACGCAACTGTAGGATTATCAGGAGCGGAAAATGTCGCTGAAGATGCCCAGAGCGATGAGGTCCGTGACATCAGAGACCCTTTTCTGGAGGATATCTCCAACTTGGAGTGTGACCTGATGTTGCCTGTCACCTCCCTGGAGAGTGAAAGTGACATCAGTGAGTTCAGTGCTCCTGCAGTCTGGGCATGGAAAAGGGAACAGGCTCAGAGAGACAGTGAGTCAGTGTCAACACCTGAACTTGTAGTGTCTGAGGAGACAGCTGCTGCACAGACAAACAACAACAAATTGTCTGTCAGGATCCTTGTACAGAGGCTGGTTTCAAGGACCTTTAGGAAAGCAGGGACGGACGCCAACCCACGTCTCATAGCTAACCGCCTGTCTGACAGGATATGGGCTGAAATTAAGGGAGAAGATTTTGAAATTCTCCCAGAAACATTCAAAAGTCTTGACAAGAATGTTTTAAGGACCTTCGTCAACACTGGGGCAGTGCACAGTGGTGTGGGTTTCTATGAATCAGGATGAACCCAAGGTAGACGATTACATCGCCTCTACTTTTAAACGTCACCTGAAAGCAGTAAAGAGGCCCAGTGCCATCTCCAGGTTCTTCTCCAGTGTGGGCAAAGTGATCTCACAGCCCTTCACTGCACGCCATAGACAGGTCAGTCACATGTAGGTGACATATGATATACATGTTGAAGGAAAACATAAGGGGTAAGCCTTTTTATCTTCAACATGTATGTAATCCAGAGCTCAAGTCCTACCTCAATTCAGGTAACCTGCAGGTTACCTCTTGCTCCACTGGCCTTTGCAGGGCAGTGACTTTGGAGCAAGAAACATGACTTGAGGACTTGAGCTCTTAAGACTACCTGAGCAGTCAGCAGTGCGATCTCACAGGCGAGGGCTCGATGAGTCCTGAAACCATACACGAAACCCCCCCCACCCCCCAAAAAAAAAAAAAAAAAAATTGAATTTGACACCAATAAATTCATTAATTAGCTACCTTATCTCTTATTGACTTATCATTTGTTGTCAAAGCTCTAAAGATTCAACTCAGGGTGTACTTCTGCTGATTCAGTTTCCCCTTGAGGTCAGAGCTTTTGCTAAAAAACAAAAAGAAATGAATGTGTTCTTTTGCTAAGGTGTTTTTTTTTTTTTCCATGTGAAAACCATCTATTTTAGCATTAAACTTATGGTCATGACCCAAAATAGTTAGTGGTTAGGTTAGCATTGAGACTGTGAAGCTAAGATAAGATGCAATGCATGGTTGCATCTCTCAATCTATTTTGACCTAACTAATGAACCTTTTAGAGCTCCATTCCTCCAAACCTATGTTTGAAGAGTTAAACTTTGAGTGTATCGTTGCAGGCAAGCACCAGCCACCCTCTCGCATATGTTTTGGTTTTGTTTAAAACTAGACAATTTCTGGCAGTCAATATTTAAAACTTTTTCAGATGTTTTACAAGTACCTATTGAACCTTCTGCCATTACTGCCATATTTGGCGTAACTCCACAAGACACTCACCTTAACTGCCAGGCAAAGAATATGATAGCTTTTGCATCTCTTGTAGCTAGGCGATTAATACTTTAAGTGGAAGGAGAAACTTCCCCCAACCTTTAAGATGTGGGTCAATGACCTTCTACACCATTTGGTACTAGAGAAGATTCGTTACTCTACAAGAGGATGCATTCAAAATTTTATGCTACATGGAAACCTTTTTTAAGTTATATAGAGAAATAAGATGTCACTAATATTGGTGTTCTATATGACTGATCCTGTATTATGCATAATTTGAAACCCATAAGGACCACTCTCAATCACTTGCTGATTTTCTTTTGTTTACTTGTTTATCATGCTGTCTTAATTATTATTATTTTTCTTATTATTGCTCTAACTGTATCACTTTTATTTATTCATATAAAATATGTACGATATGTATGTGATGCATGTAATACAAGTGGTTGCATACAAACTCAAGCAATACTAGATTGTCGAATGGTACAGTAATATCGTTCCGGGGGGTGGGGGGCATGTTGTCTATGTTTATATTTGTGTTTTTTCTAATCATAAATGCTTTTGAATTTATGTACTTTGTACAGTATTTTTCTATGTACAAATATAAATAAAAAAGACTTGGAGCAAAAAAAAAAAACTTTGAGTGTTTCATGCACCAGTTTCAACATATAAATTCTGCATTCACCGATTGTCAGTTTTTACCAAGTCTCATATTCACTGTGAGCAACTGACAGTAATTGAAACTTCAGAAACATCAGAGCTGTTAAAGCATTGTGCAGTGTATATGGTTGTGTATAATTGTGTATACTGAGTGTGTTTGCTTGTCTGGTTTTCTGATGATACCTGTGGTAGTGGGGTCCTTTTTTAAACTCTAGGGAAATAAAAATGAAAAAAACAAAAGATGAAAACCAAAGAAACAAACAAGCTACAACAAGGAGATTTTTTTTTCTTAAAGTAGAGAATGCAATTTCATAAAGAATTGCAGTTGTGAAAGCTGCATGCTAAATAGCTGATGCTACACTGCAATGCTAGCTTTAAACATTGAATACTACCATTAATGTATAAATGATGTGGCGTAAATGTGTATGAATAGTTTTAGGCTCAGGATGCTCCTGTTCTACCTCACTATGTGATCAGAGGACCAGGGGTTACGGGAGAAACCAAACGTTTTTTCAGCTTCAATCTGTGACTTTACAGTTAACATAACTTTTCAGACACACATAATTGTGTTGTCCTGTTAACTAACATGGTCTATTAATGTTACAGACGGGCATGACTGATAAAGTTTTCTGCTTAGCTCCCACATTAACGTTAGAAGTTATATTTCAGTTTGATGCTAGCGACACCAGCTGCTCAGCTGCTAGTGAGGGAAGGGGCTGTACCTGCCGTCTGCAGCGTGCTGTGTTCACTTCACCAAATATTTCCAAAGAGCACTTTTTCCTTCATCATTTTTGACCAAAACTGGCTGTTCTGATCCTTCTGCAGCCACGCTGGCCATATCACAGCAACAGAAATGTGTGCATGCATGCACAGCGACGACAACAAGCCGGGTTGCAGCGAGGGCTCTGTGCCTGCCGGACGCTGACCACACAGCGCGTGTCCGTCGGACCCGTCGCGCGCACCCGTCAGGCGCTGAGGTGGCGTGCACTGTTAGTATTGATACTTTTGTAAATTAGTTTTGTATCCCGATACAGTGTTTGAGTATTGATACTTTCAGAGTATCAATACTTTTGACAACCCTATGATGCATTCAGAAATACTCATCCTGAGACCATGACAGGTCACTCACTCTCTGAGACCTGAGTGTTACTTGAATAAGTAAACACTGACCAAAAAAGAAATCCAATGTTCCTCTTAATCACTCCCCAATTTCTGATGAGGTGGACATGATAACCCTTAATACACATAATGTTATTCATCCCTACATCAGGAAATACTTTTCCCTAACCTGATATGAAGTGTGCGCTGCACATGTGAGCATTTTTGATGATGGCCTCCGCCCAGTCCTTTGGTCTTATCGCATTTAACCATAGTTGTCTTTGTTTTTGTTGACAGGCAGTGGCAGCTGGCAATATCATTTATGTTTTGAGCGATGACTCCTGACCCCTATGTAGTCTGTGGTGGCGAGGCCTGTTTTGCCTCCATCTAATGAAATGATGTCACTGTGACGGTGGCCCTAAAAGGGTTTATACTGTGGAATATTTAAAAGTTGTTTTAAAAAACTTAAACGTATGATCTAAGATTCAATCAGAAATGACATTAATAAGTCAGATCAAACATGAAAAGGAGCAGCTGGGGTGGAGACAGGATGCAAAGCAGTAGGGCTGCAACTAACGATTATTTTGATAGTCGATTAATCTGTCGACTATTTTAATAACTAATCGATTAATCGGATAAACGAAGAAACTTTTTTTTTTGCTTATTCCAAAAATATTTTTATTTTCCAAACACCTGAGCTTACTTCTGGTGCTTCCCCTGAACAGCAGCACGACACAACAATATAAAATAAATAAAAATAAATAAAAATTAAATAAATCAAACCGCACACTGATTCCAACAGGTACGGGAGGAACTAGTGCAAAATAAACAGCAGATCAGCAGCACAAGATAAAATAAAGATCTATGCCTTGAGCTTGTAGATTATGGAATTATGAACATGTGTGCAAATCTACCAATATATATTCTTTCACATGAATGTTAACAAATCTTTGCAACATTATTAGCCAACGTTAATCTATTCCAACCACTCGGACGCAACAATAGTTACTGTCTACCACCTCCGGTTTTAGGCCGGCTATCAAGCTGTGTATTATTCCCACAATTTCCAGCCAACAATATATTTTTTTAATGTATTATATTCTTATACATGATCGCTCCGGTAACATAGCGGCCGCGAGAGGGTTAAACTAAGATGGCGGCGCCCAGTCACCCATCCACTACCACGATAACTTGTTTATTTCTCGCCTGTTTACTAACTACGGCAGTTTTTAAATATATCGGCATGACTTAAGGGCCGTCCACACCAAGAAAGATAACTGTAACGTTAACTATAACGATAACAATGGCAGCATCCACACCAATGAACGATATCGTCCTGTTGCTAGGTTACGCCAAACACACACTGCTCGGTGCGGTCGGCAGGGGAGCATGGTGATGGATAAAATGGATACTGATGACCTGTTATTGCTGTATGTTGCGAGACAGAAAAAGAAAACCAATTTGCCGCTTGCTCCACCTGTCTGTCTGTCTGTCTGTCTGTCAGCTCCATCTGTCATGAGACAAACATGAATGAAGACGTGCAGTTTATTGTGTTTCACCGGCGACGAGCTGTCATTACGCGCGACAATTACGCACGGCTGCGCGCTCTTTATAACTCACTGTGTGAACCTATGTTGCATAATAAAGATTTGCCCCCTCAGTAACTTCATCCTGGCTCCTGAATTTTATGAATGGAGGGGAAAAGAGGAGACGCAATCCCCTGCAAAATGTATTTTATTGCAGTTATTTACCCGGTATTTGCAAAACAAAATCACTGAAGTTAAGATTCTGTCACAAAACTATATTGTTACGGATCTTTGCAAATGTTTAAGTGGGTGTATGGAAATCCTGGAGCTTTCTTAGTGGGTATACATGACGTGATGAATGTCTCGACCTGTCATTTCGGATGGATTTTGATTGGCTGTCAGTGTTTCTATCGTTCATCAAATCGCTCTGAAAGTGATCCAAACGATATCGTCCAACACTATCGTTGTCGTTATAGTTGAAGTGTGGACGCTGCCAAACACTTGAGTTTAGAACGATTTTTAAAACTGTATATTTATAGTTATAGTTCTTGGTGTGGACGGCCCTTTACCCTGTGTCTGCTGAAGTGCCACTGCCTTCATCCAGGCTAACAAACACATGTTTTCTCTTCAGATGCTCACGCATCATCGATGTACTCCCGTGCCATGCAAAACGAGCGTTGCAAATGTTGCATTGAACGCCCTCCTTTTCAGTCTTGGTGAAGTTTTCCCACACCACTGATGTTTTAGGTCGGGATTTGGGTTGGGTTGTGTCCATGTTTTTCTCCACCGCTGCCTCGGCCATGGCTGTTTCTTTTCTGTGCGTCCTGCTGATGTTTACACGCCGGTATCCACGGACATATATAAAGACCCGACGAATCGATCACAGAATTAGTTGGCAACGATTTTTTTCGTCACGACGAATCGACATAATCGATTCGTTGTTGCAGCCTTATCTGCATCCATTTAAGATTTTGCTTGAGATCGCTCTTTAAGAAGCTCTTAACAGGAGCTGGCCACTACCGTGGTGCTGAAACTAAATCAATCGATGTCAGGCACATTGATCACCCACCACTTCATCAGCGCACATACATACATACATCAGTCAAGTCACACACATACTTATTTTTCATCTTATTATTTTTCTTTTATTTTTTCTCTATTTTTCTGGGTCTTCATAAAACATAGATTCAAGATTCAATATGCACAGTGAGAACACACGTTTCCCTGCAGAATGAAATTCGTTCTTTTCTGTCACGAATTAATGCCAAACAATATAAATCTCAAGTGTGAAATAGATCAAAATATATACAGTGCGCACTGTTGTAACATCTCCTTGCTTAGTGTAATACTAGTTCCGACGCCCCTTCGTGGATGTGCAGGATGTGGTTCTGAGCGAAGCAGTGGCCAATGTGGCACCTTTCCTGATCTCTCACATCAAATCTTATCTCATGATTACAAGATCCTTATTTCGGTTTCTAATTTATTTATCCAGTTTATGCAATGCGCTTTAATAGTTCCGGGTCACGCAAGTTGGATCAAATGAAAAATCAAAATTTTTGTATTTCTGAATTAGATTATGAAACGAATAATTAAAAAACAAACCGTTTTTTCGTTTTTTGATTTAAATTGAAAATGGAATGAACGAATGACACACGGGCGAGGTGGCTGCAGTCGTTTTTTGGCACGACACTAGTCCTGGGACATTTTTGCTTGGCATTAACTCAGCTCTTACAAACTGCACCGTAAAGCGTTTGTCACAGACGTGAATAGGACTTCTGTGAATCTGTGCTCGATTACTCGTTTATGGACCAGAAATGTGTCTCAGTAAACTGACATTGATTTTGAGAACTGAAATTGAATTATGAAAACTGAATCTGCGAACTGAACTGTTTGACTAAACTGTCTGAAACACTGTTTGTGTTTTGTGTCAATTTTTTTTTTGTTATATGTTTTAACTTGTAAAGCACTTTGAGTTGCATTTTATATGTATGAAAAGCACTACAGTATATTAAATAGAGTTTGATTTGATTTGAATGTGCAGTTAGCATAAAATGCCATTTCAAAGCAAAGAATTCAATTTAATTTTACTAAATTCAGTTTTAAATTATTGCAATTCAGTTTCAAAGAGTAAATTCAATTTCAAATTATGCCATTCAAATTCAATTTCTAAATACAATTATTACAGGTGCCCAATTCGAATTCTACTGAATCTTGGGTTTTACACCAAAACAGACTTGGTGGTGTACTGGAGTGCGTTATATTAAGCAGTCTTCCTTATACTTTTGTTCAATCCATTCACATACATTGAGGGGGACAAAATATTAGGAACACTTTTCATATAGAGAAATGTCATCACCACTGCCGTTTCCTGGTGATGAGGAATTGGTGTCCAGCCTCTTCAGCAGTTGTTGCTGCAATTTGATGTTCAGGGCACGAAGAGTAGCATTTTCAGCCTCAACTGCTGCTCTGATCCTCTCCTGCTCCTCCAACCTACAACAGAAGGAAATATGTCATGACTAACTGACATAAGAAACATCAACTATTTTTGGTGAAATTTATTAAGTGACGTTATCTAGCTACTTGTAGTGGAGACAGATGCACGTGCACACAGTTTGTCAATATTCAGAAATCACTAAAAGACCAAATCTAAATTGTGTGTTGTCCTAATGTAGCTTATGTAAGAGCAGCTCTATATCATGCTGTTTTGGCATACAATACAGAAAATATCCCACCACACAGTGAACTGATGAATATAAACACAATTATTTTGGAAATATAATGGTTATACAGGTCAATAATCCCTTTCAGAAGTGATTTTTTTTCAGCAGGAAACTTTTAATTGTCATTATATACTGTATATCCATCTAGTTTTGCTATAGTGTTCAGGGTGTCTACAGGTATCAGACAAAAAGGTATTTTCAAAGACCGTTTCAGTATATCTTAAACTAATTTTAATCTAATTTAATTTAATTTCATTTATTCAAGCATTGCAGGTAAGTAGTGTATATGTGGTCCAGTGTAGAAGTCGTTTTTTATGTGGAAATGTGGTTATCAGAGTTAATGTGCATTTTTCCAACAGCTAAATGTGTTGCTCTGACAAAAAACTTTTTCACACTTAAAGCTGTAAGAGTATAGAATGAGGACTTTTTTAGAATATTACAAAGCAAAGATATGATTTTTTTTTTTTTTGGTAGACTGATTATTGTTGAGGTAATGTGGAATTTATCTTGGATATTTTTGTTATATGTATTTTAAATGACATGTATAGATTATTGAAGTTTTTAACTGTATAATTGAGTGTTTTTTGCACTGTATGACTGCTATTGTTTTGAGTCTAATGTAGAGGATTTGTATCCTACGGAAGCGCATTGCATTCACTGGATAAAAAAAAATTGCGTAACTTGTGCCACAGCTCTGAGCGCACACAGGGTCTTCATAAAACATAGATTCAAGATTTAATATGCACAGTAAGGACACACGTTTCCCTGCAGAATGAAATTCGTCCTTTTCTGTCACCAGTTAACGCCAAACAATATAAATCTGAAGTATAAAATAGATCAAAATATATACAGTGTGCACTGTTTAATATCTCCTTGCTCAGTGTAATATTAATGTGCCTGCTGCGGCTGGATCTGTGAGTGTTTGGTGGCTAAGAAGGCTGTTAAGAGTGGGTCAGCTCGATCTTACAACTCCGTCTTAGTGAAAGATCTTCTTAAGCTAAGAGCGATCTGGGAAACGCGGCCATTATCATGTCAACATACAGGGAAAATGTGTCCAGAGTTTATGACATTTACCAGGAGAGCTAGAGCCGTTTGACTAAAGCTGACATTATTACTGCTGTAGCATGATGTTATTAGGCTAAATACTACATTTCTAACAGTGTCTGAGCTGATTTATTGACACAGCATGCTTGTAGGCTGCTGTAACGTTAGGTTTACAGAGGCGTTCGTTTGGAGACAAGTTAGTGGTCATGTTACTTGTTCCACAGGCAAATGACCCCGAACACATAACCTACAGTAAATACACCGTTGTAAGTAACTTTTAACATATGTGAGTCTTTGTGACTCTTGACTCTTGTCCCCTAACTAACGCTTGTTTCTGTTTCACTAACGATATTTTGACACGATTAAATCACATCCTGAAGACCCCAGAGTTGTTTTAGAAAACCATTTCAGCAACACGTCAAAATCTTGCAGGTGTGGTTGATAGTAAAACTCACTGGGTCAGCTGTGTCATCTGAATCAAAGTCCAAATCAGGGTGGCCAGATGGAGACCTCGTCTGCACAGGATAAAGCGATGGCACAAGCACATAGTAAAGATTAGAGATGAAACAATGTAAGAATTTCATGGCATGACTATAGTGACAAAAATAATCACAGTTATCAGTGTTATTGCGGTATCGTTAAAATGTGCTGAAAATGTTCAAAATGTGCAATCATTTCACCAGCATAAACATTAGAATAACAGCGTAGCCAATACTAGGGATGGCAGGGTTGCTGCACACTTTCTGAAATCAAATTTCAGACCTCTACATAAAAAAATTACAGATAAATCACTAACCTCAACATCTGCAGTACTCTGGTTTGGACTGGTTCTGTGCCTTTGATCTCCGTGATCGCCAGTGTGAGCCAAATCCTGAGGACCCCAGAGTCGTTTTAGAAAACCATTTCAGCAACACGTCAAAATCTTGCAGGTGTGGTTGGTAGTAAAACTCACCGGGTCAGCTGTGTCATCTGAATCAAAGTCCAAATCAGGGTGGCCAGATGGAGACCTCGTCTGCACAGGATGAAGAGATGTGTGACGAAGTGGGTGAGAATGCACCTTCACTCACCACTTCACTCTTACATGCTCAGTGTACACAGTATACCATGTTACTTTTACATATGTTTATTTTGCTATAATTTACCATTGCTTTCGTAACATTACACCACTTACTATCCCGGGTTTGTTTGTGTTCTTGTTATGTTACAGCTAATATCAATGTATGAGTAAATTAAAACAAACACACAGTCATAAGTTGGTTTCAGTTACCTTTATTGTGTTTCAGGTTTGAACTTAGCCGAATTGTTTGTTCCTTTGTCTGTACTTACCTCTGTTCGTTCCTTTGCTCAGACCCACCATGCAGGATTGTTTGAAAGGCCGCCGCCCAGCACTTCCTGTCTTTTATAGTTTTAGTGATGTCATCAATGACATCATTGGCTGAACTAAGTGGAGGGGTTTTCTTTTTGTAGGAATATTTCTTTTGTTTGTTTAGTGCAGTTTAAAGTAACTGGTTAGGATTATTTACTTTTAGTAGTTCATTTAGTGATGTAAATGTGCTTGTAAGTTAATCCTAGGTGTTTATTTGATTTCCTTGTGTTAAGGTTATGGTGTATTGCAACCTCCTTTTGTTCTGGTAGGGGCTGAGGCAGTCTAAGTATGAGTCAGTCCCTCTATATAAAGGCAGTTGAGGTTTGGGCTCGAGGCTGGAGAGGAGAGGCTGTGCTGCTGTGAGCATGTGCCCTTATGTTTGATTTATTATGAGTTAATTTTCCTCAGTTATTTGCTTGACTTTTGTTTGTTTTTGCCTAATTTGCACATGCAATGGCGAGCACTGTAAATAAATTTACACTTTGGTGGAGCCAAGAAGTCTGCTGAGTCTGCCTACCTACCACCTTCCTTGACACTCGAGCTAAACTACTTCACAAATGGTGGCGGTGGTGGCTCCAGGCCAGTAGGAGGCAGCAATGCAGAAGGCAACCAGACCAAAGAAGCCGCAAGCCCCAATGGATTTTCCAAGGAAGAGGATCCTGATGATCTTAGCCAACAGGGGGCAGCAGGTGAACAATCTGATCCACATAACTTTGCGGACCTTTCTGACCTGTTACAGGGCCTGCTGCGCCAACAAACCGACCGAGACACAAAGTGGGAACAGGAACGGCAACGCCAGGAAGAGCGCTGGAAAAGAATCCAGCACCAATTCACACAGCTCCAGCAGGAGGTGCAATCAGACCGCCGGGAGCGCCAGCAGCTGTTGGAAGGTGCAGCAGCGGCCCCTGGGACATCCTTGAGACCTCCTGTGGAGCAGCCTGGACCTCGGCCTGTTCTGCCAAGAACCGACCCCCCAGAGGCCTCTGTTCCAGCACACTCGTCGAGTCCAGCAAGGTTCCTTGGGTGGAAGGGCCCAAAAATGCAGCCTTATCATGAAGATAAAGATGTTGAACATTACCTGATGACTTTCGAGAGAATTGCTACAGCATGCCAGTGGCCACAGGAAGAGTGGGCACTACATCTGGCTCCACTTCTTAATGGTAAGGCTCGAGCTGCTTATGTAGCCATGGACATTGAGGAGACAATGGACTATTCAAAGGTGAAGAGTGCTGTTCTTGAAAAATTTGAAATAAGTGCAGAGACTTACAGAATGAGGTTCCGCGCCACCACAGTGGAGGAAAATGAGACCCCCAAAGAGTTGCAGACTCGCCTGAAAGACCTGTACGACAAATGGCTGGTTCCAAAAGAAAAAACAAAGGAGCAAATAGGAGATGTATTGTGATGGAGCAGTTCCTGAGAATCCTCAACCCTGACCTTCATACTTGGGTAAAGGAGCGCAACCCAACTACATCAAAGCAAGCAGCAGAAATGGCCGAAGCTTTCCTTGCAGCCCGGCCCCCACTGAAAAGTGGCACATAGTAAAGATCAGTACTATATGTAGTACTTACTAGTCTTACAACAAATCACAAGTTTCCCCATGATATAGATCAAGGTTGATGGCCTGACATTACAATATCTCCTGCAGACTACTTCTTACTAACTTTTTCTCCCTTCAAGGAGTAAACATAATATCACATCATACAGGAAAATCCTGTATGTATATTATAGATTCTTTGGAGAAAGATACAATATCTGGTGATATAATTAACTCTGCCATGATACAATTTCAATTCAATTCAAAGGACTGTGATTGAAATGAGACAATATCATAGACCCATTTAACACAATCAATTACATTTACAGTATATTAACTGAAAAAAAACAACTAAAGGCTAATTACTGAACTCTTCCAGATATTCAAATGAAAAATTATATATTCCTTTTAATAAAAGAAAAATAGACTTATTATAGTCATTGGTCTTTTGTAGTTGTAGTTAAGGTTTTTGTGGGAAAAAAAGCTGGCAAATTTCAAATAGATGTGGTTTTTTTTTTTTACTATATTAGAAACAGCACAGACTTATGAGAAATGCATTTGCTTAAACTTAAAATGAAAAAAAAGACAACCTTTTGATTTATAGATGAATCAGCATTGTGTTTCATCATAACTCAAACTACTGTTTGTGTGCAAAGACAATATTTTCACTTTGCAGCAATACGAGATCATTGATTACTGAAATGATATGTATGACATTGATGTATCGCTGAACCCGTCTCACCACAAATTTGAAGAGCACATTACTCTCTCACCTCAACATCTGCACTGTGTGTAGATCTTTGCAGTCATCCTTAAAAGAACATACTCAGGTAAGACACAAGTTATAGATCCTTTGAATAATAGACTGAATTTCATATAACTGATACATGTGTTATCATATATTTCTCATGAAGTGACTTACATGCAAATGTCGACTTTCCATCTTGGACATGGTATTTTAATTGTACTGTTAGGCTCCAAGAACGTCTTGCGTTTTGGCATTCTAAAGAACATGGACATACAATAATTGGGTCAAAGACGAATAAGGATTTAAAAAATGAAAAAAAATCAAATTGGCTAAAAATGCCTATTAAGTTACTTTCTGTCTTTATTAGAGTGTTCTGTATACCACTCAACAACAGGAATTTGTTGTAAGAATGCAATTAACATTTTTCAGTGAATCATGTGATTTCTCCCAGAATATTTGTTCCAGGAAGGACAAAATAACTATTTTTCCTTTATTATCAGGCACTAACTACTGTCTATTGTAAAAATCTTCAACACATTAATGTCATATTTCACATGAAATAGGTCATTTTAAAATGTAAAAAAAGTATTAAATGTTTTTTTAGCGTTATCTGGAAAGACACATCATGGTGGTACATCATGTACCACTGAGCGAAAAGGTCAAATTATCAACATTTTAAGAGACTTTCTGATCTTGTGGTATATTTTGGGGGTCCTTCAGAATCTGTTGGCTGATGCAACACCCTGTCACATGACTATCCAAATCCAAATATGGTCATGTATAGCCACTTTATGTCTGTTACCCAGGAAGGACATTTGAGAATCCAAAAATGGGGACAAAAGTATTTCTTTAATAAAAATGTAAATGACTTTAGTATTGTTACTGTATTTGTAGGTGTCATGACAAACATCAACACAAATGCCCCAGTACATCATTTATGCTTTTATTGAGATTTTTGACATTTTTAGCATATTTTTGTGCTTAGATTTTTAGCCGGACGTTATCCAGGAAGGACAGTTTTTGTCTTTTGAGCTAAATAGCTCCTTAAATTTTCATTTCTTATAGTAAATACTCATATGAGTAAGTAAAGTGACCAGAGTTGAGTAACAAAATGTAGTGTTTTAAATTTTCTATATATTTTTAACATTATAAACATGCCTCGGACACCAGAATTGACATGCCACGTCTTTGACCCAATTATTGACTGAGACACATACTTTTTTAAATGTCTTTTCAACATACTGCAAGTGTGTCCCCGCGGTGTGTCTAGACACCCAAAACTATGATAAAAGCTCACCCTCTGTGTTTCTCCTGCTCCATCTGTCAGTAAATGTGTGTTGGCTGGTGTTAACACCAAGCTAAAACTGATGCTGCCTACAGATCTGTGATAAATCCTCATTAAGATTATAATGTTGAAACTGGTTTGGAGATGTGTTGATTCAACTTTTGGAATATAACAGTCATTATCTAAGTTAACACCAAATCAGCATTATGAAGGGAAGATTCATTAAAAGGACATTTGTGAATTTTTAACAAATCATAACTAACCTTTCATCCAAACCATCAAAATCTGTAAGGCAGTGCTTTCAAAGTGGGACTCTGGTACTTAAGGAGAATTTTTACTTGTAACAGAGTATCTCTGCACTGTAGTGTTGTTCCATTTGTTTTATTTTCACTCTGTAGTTAGGCTGGCTCAGGCCTAGTCTGCCAGAGGACCTCCTATAATACACCGGGCACCTTCTCTCTCTCTCTCTCATGCCGTTACTACATGTCACTAACCGTCTGTCCTGCATCTTGTCTCTGTCTCTCTGTCTCATTGTGTCATACGGATTACTGTTAATTTATTATGTTGATCTGTTCTGTACGACATCTATTGCACGTCTGTCCGTCCTGGAAGAGGGATCCCTCCTCAGTTGCTCTTCCTGAGGTTTCTACCATTGTTTTTCCCAGTTAAAAGGGTTTTTTTGGGGAGTTTTTCCTTATCCGCTGTGAGGGTCCAAAGGACAGAGGGATGTCATATGCTGTAAAGCCCTGTGAGGCAAATTGTGATTTGTGATATTGGGATTTATAAATAAAATTGATTGATTGATTGATTGATTGATTGATCACTGGTTTTAGAAAACGACTTGCGGCACAGTTGGGTTACAACGGTATGAGATTTTCACGGCAAATAACTGTCTCAGACAGTATCAGTTTCACCTTGCTACAGAATTATCACCAGTCAGACCCTTTAATGAATGAAAACATAAAGGTTATTGTTGGTTGAACTGATGTTTGTTATTATAACAAACTTGAAATCATTTTGTTAACGGAAGTTTGTGTTAAAAGTCTCACCTCAGAAAATAATTAAAAGGGAAGATTCAACATCCTGCAAATGTACACGGTTTGAAAACTGACAACTTTTATATCACAGTGTAGCCTGAAACTGGTATGTGCCTGCAATCCTACCGCACAGAAAAACACATGATGGGAAATGTACAGTGGTGGAAAAAACATTTACATTAGTATATTTACACCAGTACTGTATTTAACTTGAGTATTTTCTAAATGATATCATCATATTTAATACTTAAACTCTGCTGCATTTTAGGGAGAAATATTACACTTGTATCTGACGCTTCAGGTCCTCTTCAGATGCACATGCTGAGTACTTTTACCTGATAAATGTTGGTCAAGATTCTCAGTCATCCAGGTCATGGTAACCGTAAGTGCTATATCGTAGGCGAATGGACTTTGCCTAGTAGTAGTATTGCCTCTTTTAAAGTATCAGAGTACTTCTTCCACCGCTGGATATGTTAGTTGCAGTTCTAAGTTGCCCAAACTTTACAGAAATGCAGTGTAGTACATGTTTAGAGGCTTAACCTGCCTCACCGTGTGCCACCATCACACTGAAGCGGAAAAGGAATTTCAAACTACTCTCTCAAATTTTATACGTACACTCACTACAGTCAGTATGCATATTAACACACCCTGATTTTGGGCGAGCTTTTGATGCCACAGCTGGAAAAACATCTAATCTAAATGGGGATGATCGTGACGGAGCTGCAGGAGCATCAACAAAACAAACACACAAAAACAGTTATAATAGAATAAATAAATATATCGATATGCAGCGTTTGATAAACGGAGAAGATAAAATTTTAGATAACAATACAAAACAGTTTAGAAAGTGTCTTTAATGAAATTATGTAAGTGTCATAATATTATTTTGTGGAGATTTTGGACAGTATTATTTGTCATTTATTTATTAAAAGAAACAGATTTTATTCAGCTATTTTATAAGACGGAAATGATCTGATTTAAATTATTTGCACAGAGGACAGATTAGAAAACACAGGCATTCTTCTTTTGTATAAACAAGTAATGTGCATAGACAGTATTCCAGTTATTGGTTCTGTTGTCCTCGTGAAGACGCAGATTGACATACAGCCCGGCAACTGGTCAGTCAGTCATTTAGTAAACCAGTCAGTCAGTGAATCAGCTGATCAGCTGGCCAGCCTGTCGTTCAGGTAGCTGGAGGTCTTGGTGTCCTGCAACAGCGTTTTGGTGACGTCATACAGATTCTGCTGGTAGGCCAGTTTATAGCGACTGTACACATCATCACAGTGCGTCAGCAGGCGCTTCACGTTTGGAGTGACGCTGCTGGGAGCGCCGTCGAGCCTGAAACAACACACACACACACACACACACACACACACACACACACACAGACACACAGACAAAGGTCAGATCAAACATTCAGGTGGTTTCAGGTTGTTACCGACTAACCTTATTTCACAATCCCTGATGAGAGAAGCAGCATTTTTCACACTGTCTTACTTTTGAAAATGTCCTCGAACAGGCTGGAGGTGAGCGGGCGGTGGCGTTTGAGCTCCTCCAGGTAAACAAAGTCTCCGTTCACAATCACCTTCTGGTACAAAATCTCCGCCCAGTCTGGACTGTAGCTGTACGCCTCTGACACCACAAACACCTGAGAGACAGAAACATCAGAGTTTAATCTACAGTCTGAATGTATGTAGAGGTCTGAGGGTCCGGATCATGACTCAGTACGACACAGAGCACTCAAATTATTATGTTCATTTATGTCTGTTTAATGGACTTAAACTCACTTAACACAGTTTAATATTGGTATTTTGGGGTTTACTGTGATTGCTGATACTGTATTAGAAAACCAGACCTTAACCACAGGGCATCATGATGATTTCGGAACGGACTTGAGTTTAATATGGTCGGAACAATGGGCAGTTCCCGACTGAGCATGTTAATAGGGCCTAATGCATTCTTCTTCTCTTTGAGCGATTTTTGTTAAGGCTGTGCTACGATTCAAAAACTACTGTAAAGTGCCAGTTACTATTCACTAAAGCCCAGAGTGATGTCTTCAAATGTCTGTGACAGGCCTCAGAAGGCTGTTTTAAATGGAGCACTACAGGCACTGTGACCAAACAGACCTGATAGCATCGTGGCAGTGCTGTGACGGCGTTCAGCAGCTCTGTCGCAGGTTGATGAGCCGCAGGTCTGATCCCTGGTTCAGGTGAAGTGCCAGCAACCAGCTTGGCTGTCCGAACACAGCGACTCGCCTGACGCACACACGAGTCCTGGAAACACACACACGGTTAATATCTTATCAGAGTATTAAAGGTATACACATGGAGACAGGTAGAGAAGCTGAGGAACCTTGGAGAAGCTCTCTGCAGCGTCCTTCAGCAGCCCCAACACTTTGACCAATGAACTCTTCAGATCAGGAGTGACAACTGTTTGGAAACAAGGTAAAAACAACAGCATGACTGGCAAGAGATAAAAAAGCATGTTGAGCTCATGGTGTTTTTGTGTTGAGCTAGCTGTCAGCCTGCAGCTGACTCACCCCCTGAGACTCGATGATCTTTAGCTGCGTTCTGGCAGCCATCTCGTGGTTTTCTCCGATCTCCTCCTCATGCTGAAACACAGCGCCACCATGTTGTGCTTCTCGCTGTCTGCAGGGAGGCAGCGCTTGATGTAATCCAGCAGAGTCTGTCAGACCGGAGCTCTGCAGCAGCAGGAAGGACAGGGATTAAGATCAGGGCAGCGTAAAGACGTGTTAACATGTTCGGTTATCTTTCAAACACGGGTTAGAATACGTAAGGGATAATGTATAGTGAGCCAGTGACAGTTGAAAAATAACTGGAACCCCGACGCGCAGCGGAGGATACATTATCCCGCTTAGAACATGGCTTACTACTAAAACATTCAGTGATGTGACACATATGTTATGATGGCTCACATGGTTAAATCACCGTATTGTACATTTCCACAGCACCATTTCAACAACGCAACAGTGCCTTTTTCTTATTTACCTTCCAGGTATTAGTGCCTGTACACCTGCCGTGATTCTTGCCCCCTCAAATCCATTGTTTTCAATGTAGACATGCAAGAGGCAGGGCTTGAAGCAAGAAAAAATCCTGTGCCTGAATTTCTTTCGAGGGCTGTGCTAGGGGGGTCCGGGGAAGAAGTCCAGAAGAAAATTTTGAACATTTGACAACTAAATGAATTAATCTGGTGCACTTTGTGAGTATTAATCAAGTATCACATTAAGAAACTAGAATAACAATTTCAAGGTTTTAATGATGAAATATGAACAGTTGGGTCGGTTCCTGAGCAGCGTAACGAGCTAAACTCAACACACCTGAGTGAGCTGGGGGTATTCCATCAAGCAGGCTGAAGGCAAATGTGAGCCAGAGTTCTGTTCCATCAAAGTGGCTAAGATTAGCCTCACATCATTAACCGTGGAAACCATGGTTCTGGCTAAGCCTGATACATCGAGCTAAACTGCGGTTTCCGTTCCATCAAACTGAGCCGCAACCTTTCCATCAAGGTGGTTAACCTGAATCCCAGTCTAGTAACCATGGTAACTTATGCTGCCAGGCAATCCTGGTCTGTAGCAGGATTAAGGTGAGGATTAGCTCCATCAATGATCAAAAAATGTTCAATAGACAAGAACAGACACCTGAAAGACAGTTCTGCCAGTGCTTTTACACACTCACAACTGTCATGTAATGATAAAATAATATGTAGATCATAAAATATAAAAATTAACAAAAAAAAAACATTAACTATTAAAAAACAAATTAAAATGTAATAAAAATAAGAATTAAAAAAAACACAACAGTAAAGCCAAAATCAATTTAATAAAAACAAAACTGTAATAAAATGAAACTGAGTCATTAAAAAAACAGATTGTACATGAATATGTGATTGCCCTCCCATCCCCACCCCACTGTGTTTCCAAGAGGGACACACCCAAAGAGACACAGAGACAGAGCAAGAGAGAGTAAATTAGGAAATAATGGCATGTGTAACCCCAGTCCCATGTAGCTAGTTAATGCTAATGGGGGTGTTGTAGTACAGTGGACGGGGCCTGAGTTTGACTGGAAATGGTGCTAAACACCTGTGACAAATGTGGTAGTGATATACAATGACTTGGCGGTGCCTCCAATAACTTTTCTGAAGTAACCAAAAATGTTGGTACTATCCCTTTAAATGAGAAAACTTCACTTGCAACTACCACACCAAGTTTAGTAAAATAAACACAGGGCATTTATTACAAGAAAAATAATTGGTAATTTATAAACTATATATCTGGCTCACTGTTGACCTTTCAATATGTCACAAGCGACCTTGAGTGGCTTGAAAGGCGCCCTAACAAATAAAATGTATTATTATTATTATTATTATTATTATTATTACTGAATGTATTCACAGTTCACAATACCCTCCAGCAAAATAGACTCACTCTGATCACAAACGAACTCAAACAGTAGAAGCTGTATTGATAAAGAAAATAAACCCAATGTCCACACACACACTCCCACACACACACTCACACAGGGGACAAATTAACACGTTGTGGGCGTGGAGGCCTGGAGTTCACTGGGTTTAACCAGCATAAACAAAAATGCTCGTGCAAAGAGTTAGTTCTGTACTTACAAATCCAGCCACAGCGACCACAGCGACCACAGCACAACTCTCTGTCAGTCTTGGTAGTTTGAAGTGTTATATTCTTCTTCGCTTTATGCTTATCCAGCTCGGACGGCAATAAAGCTTCTGCCGCAGTTAACCTGCGTTCTCACGGAGGTCAGGCTAAGCACCGCCTCCCTCAACAAGGTGAGATTAAGATTGGCTAAGACTACAGACAAGCCAATTAAGATTGGCTAAAGACTACAGACAAGCCAATTAGAGAAGAGAGAATGAGTGATTGACATTCCATGCTGACATCACGCTTAAATGCTCCATACACACAACGTGGTCTGGCGGATCAGTTCAACGGAGATGTTTTCCAGGATCATGCACTTGCAGATGTGTCACTCTGTCAGCGGACATCATCGATTTCTGCTGGGGCTAGACGCCTGACTCTCTCTCTGAAGGGGCTGGGGTCTTTCAACCTTATACAGTGCTCCACCCTTTTCGCCAAACCCACATCCCTTTCTGTTGTTGAAGACGTACCGTCCTGATGCTGCCTGAAACCACCGTGAAAGCGCCCAAGACGGGCAAAGAAAGCCGTGTTTAAGAGCGTCAGCAAGACCGGCAAGAAGAAGAGGAGGACCAGGAGGGAGAGCTACGCCATCTACGTGTACAAGGTGCTGAAGCAGGTCCACCCCGACACCGGCATCTCGTCCAAGGCCATGGGCATCATGAACTCATTTGTGAGCGACATCTTTGTGCGCATCGCCGGTGAGGCCTCCCGTCTGGCTCACTACAACAAGCGCTCCACCATCATTTTCCCATGGTGTGTTTTTACCGTTTAAATAAAGTGTTAACTTGAAGAAGACACCGTGCTGAGTTCACAGATTATGAACACAAGGACTTGAACACCATGAGCAGTGGTCTGTGGACACCAAACATCTCAGCATCACTTCTACCATGTCACCCCTAGAGGAGGGGGAGGAGGTTCCTGACCTGCAGCTGAGTGTTGTGTTCGGGGACAGTGCTGAGAAACCACAGACCCCCCACATTCTGCCTGAGGATGCTGAGTTACAGGAGCTCCTGATTCTTATTCATTATTCAGCAGAGACATTATATCTGAGCAGAACTCAGTTGAAATGTTTCCAGAACGTATTTTGAAAAATAGCTCACTAAAGTATTTATATCTTGAAGGCAACCAGATATCCAGTATCCCAGATTCAATGTTCATCAGCTTGCCAAACCTTCTGTGGCTGGACCTCAGAAATAACCAAATTACATCACTCCCCACCATCAAATTGGCTCGCACAGATCTCTGAGAACAGTACTTCTGGAAGGAAATCCAATCTCAGGACTTACACCAGAGTTGGGAAATGTAATTACCCTCAAAGGCCCAAACCTGAGGAACTGCCCCATCATTTTCCCTCCACAAGACATTGTGAGCCAAGGGCTGCAGAGCATCCTCCAGTGGCCCAGGACTGCGATGGCTAAGCGGCCAGTTAGCATGGGAAAGAGCCCCCCAGAGATGCAGTTAATAAAGTGTTAACTTGAAGAAGACACCGAGACAAGTTCACAGATTATGAACACAAGGACTTGAACACCATGAGCAGTGGTCTGTGGACACCAAACATCTCAGCATCACTTCTACCATGTCACCCCTAGAGAGGGGGAGGAGGTTCCTGACCTGCAGCTGAGTGTTGTGTTCGGGGACAGTGCTGAGAAACCACAGACCCCCCACATTCTACCTGAGATTCAGACCACGCCCACTCGCGGGAGGGAAGCCGCCACTGAGCAAGGATGTAACAATGGATGCTTACGCTAGCAGCATCATCGGACTGACCAAGCCCTACATGTTCGAGCCATCAGAGCCAGAAACTGACTCTGAATCAGAAGCTGATGATCAGCCTCGTTCCTCACAGCCTGCAACAGAATGGTAAATTATTTCTCACATCTATGCAGGTTAGCAATATGTATTACTGACTAGTTAGCTTAGCCAAATCAAGGCTATCAATCAGTAATATTACAGAACAAAAGTATGTTGACACTTAGCCCGATATTTTTGTTAGGGATGCACCACATATTTGGTAATGGCTGAATATTGCAAAAAAACACACATTCGGTATTCAGTGGAATAAGTTAAAAGCAAGGCCGAATAATAGCGCCGTGTTTTCATAACGCAATCACACAGCGTGCCGTGACGGGCGGAGTAAAATGTCGGCAGTGTGGCGATCCGTCCGTCACCAGCAGTGGTGGAGTGAGTACACGACTTCAGTACTTGAGTAAGAGTACAAATCCTCCTTGTCAAATTTACTCCACTACAAGTAAAAGTAGCTCTGTCAAAATGTTACTTGAGTAAGAGTAACAAAGTACTTGCTTTTAAATATACTTACGTAATCAAGAGTACAGGCTTTTAAAAGTACTTAAGTAAAAGTAAAAAGTAAAAGTAAATTTCTTTTTTCGACTTACCTTTTTTCCCCCTTTTTAATTTATAGGGCCTTTTTTTCTTTTTTGATTTATAGCACCTTGTTATAACTGTGTGTGTGTGTGTGTGTATCTGTGTGGGTCTGTCTGTCTCGGTCTGTCTATGTCTACCTGAAATCAAAATAGGCCTTGTTTAACTTCAAAAGCAACTGGTTCTCCAGGTTCTGAGAAAGAATTCTTCCACGTTTTGGTGTAAACAGCAGTCCAGCTGTACTGAACAGCCTTTCACAGGCCGCCGAGGCCGGTAGGCCCGTGTTCAACTTCAGTGCCAATCTGGCAACAGCTGGACAAGGTGCGAAAGTTTCCATACCTCCAGATGTACACGCCAGGTAGGTATCAAGCTGCTTTGTGGTCTCCTGCGTGTGTGTGTGCCTCAAACCAGAGAAGTAATCCTCTTCATCAGAAGTGAAGAAGACTCATGCTGCTGCCGAGGTTGGTCGAACGAAGGAAGGTGGTCCTTTATGTATGCAAGCCCTAAATGAAACAACCATCAGTCATTATACAATTTTTATAATTTCTCCATAGACTAGAAATTGATTTAAAATGTGCTCCTGTAAACAAACTCAAACAAAAATTATTCTCACATGTATAGATCAGTGATGAGTTCCTGGAAAGCAGGCAGCTGAACCATGGAGAACGGCTGTAGGCCTTGCGTGATGAAGTTGAGTACTCTGTTGTCTACAAATTTCTGTGTGACTCTAGGGAAACTTTGACCGGGTTCATCAATTTTCCTTTGTTTCAAGGGGGTAGAAGAGCTGTCAGTCCGATATTTTCTCTTCTGTGATGCTGTGGTCAGTTCTGAGTACTTTGCTGCATGTTGTTTATGTTTTCTCTGTAAAATACAAAGTAAAGTTCAGTTAAAAATAGTTGACACAGATTAGAATCAAATAGGACTCGAAATTGACACTTAGTAGCCCGCAGACCCCATTTGGGCCCCCATAAGAGAAGATCCGTTTGTGGCTCTAGCAGTGTTTCTCAACAACTTAAATTCAAGGACCCACAATTTTACATGCATTTAATGGCATTTCAATCTTTGGGATCCACATTAATTGTAAAGTCAATGTTAATTTAACATCAGAATGAACAGGTACATTTGGTTCCATTTGTATATTGAGTTAGACCCATAAGCAGTTTGAGAATCAATAATATACTATGTAATTATTGGTATGAGTAATATTGCTGCTACAATGACTGAGGAACTGTACAGAACTAAATAATTTTACTCCTCGGCCCCCTAATGATGCGCCTCATTTGCAGTCCTCTAGCTCTGTGGTTCCTAAACTTTTTCATGTCAAGGACCCCCAAATTGACTCAATAGCCTGCAGACCCATCTGATTTCCCCTGTGGGATAATAAATCCATTTATCTGAAAAGATAGATCAGGGACACCAAAGAGAAGCAGTGATTCTCAACCATTTTCATTTCAGGGACCCCCCAGTTTGACATGCATTAAGGCTAAAACCACATTGGCTCCATCTGTGCACTCTCAGAGACCCACGTGGGTCCATTTAGTTTGCAACAATGAAATGTTTACTCACGTCAACGTGCTTCTTGAGGTTAGATGTAGAGTTGTTGAACGCGGTGATGTGATTTATCTTTGGAAAGCATAGGAGGCATTTGAAAACGTAGGTCTTGTTGTCAGAGTTCGCGTTTTTTACCATGGAAAACTCAAACATGGACTTAAGGTATGGCCACGGGTTTTCTTCTTGCTCATCACAAACATCCTGGGTGTCATTTTCCAATTCTGAATCAGTGCTGCTGGACTCTATCTGGACATTATCTTCATCATCTCCTGCACTCGCCATTGCCGCTGTCGCTGTCTTGTTCGCCGTTGTTGTTGTGAGTGAAGCGTCGCACGTTTTCCCGGCGTCTTCCTTATGATGATGCATTTCCGGTTTTACGTGGTTAACGCAGAGGAGAACGTGCACTGCGATAGGCTCCTTCTTTGACGAACACAGCGCGTGGCCAATTGTATTGAGGAAAACAAGGGGGCAAAACTTTGCGCCGCATTGTGAGCTTGCAGATCAGCTGTTTGGCAAAAACCCAATACTAAACTAAAAGTAACGCTTACTTTTTGCCCTTCACAGAAATCTACTCGAGTAAAAGTATCAAATTCATCCTGGAAATGTTACTCGAGTAAGAGTAAAAGTATTAAATCAATTTTCTACTCGAGTAAAGTACAAATCCTTAAAATCTGTACTCAAGTAAAGTACTTAAGTAAATTTACTCCGTTACTTTCCACCACTGGTCACCACACACGCATTTGCGACTAAAAATAGTTTTGAGCGAGCAAAATAGGCTTAAATCATTCATCACGCTGTGTGAGTACAGATTTCAACCACCAGCAGAAACGACAGGCGAATCCCACTGGTTGAACGGGGGTCACAGACATTAATGTATTCCTGTCAAATACGGCGGCCATCAGCTTACTGGCGGCGACGAACAAGTCAGCTCCAATAATTTCCTCTTCTTGGCGTCATGACAGCCCAGTAGTACCTGAACAGCTGAGCCAGCCAAACACAGGTAGGCTATGTGGTGTGTCAGAGGAGAAACGAGCCGTTCACATTTCTGTCATTGTGGCAGGTAACGGCCCACAAACCTCACCGCACTTGGGTCCATGTCATTGGTCCGACAGCCCATTATTTCTACATCCCGTTAACGGGATGTCCGACTGTCCGCGGTGCTGAACGGCTTGCGGTGGGCGTATGGTGCGCCGCGACCGGCTCTGGGTCAGCTGGGAAAGGCTTGAGGCGGAGCAGGTTCACAGCTTATGTGTTTGTCACTTTCTTTTTCATTTTAACCCACACCATGATCTTTTCCTGACCCTAACCAAGTGGTTTTTGTGCCTAAACCTAACCAGACCTTAACCACAGGGCATCGTGATGATTTCGGAACAATGGGCAGTTCCCCCGCACTTTAGGGAGTGTTCTTTACTTGTCAGGGGAGAACTTTGATCTTCACAGATAAAACACATCCTGCCATTGTCTTTGTGAAGTGCTAATCATGAATACTGAGCAGGAAGAGAGTCTGTCAAATGCCAATAATAACACCTATATTTAAAATTTGTTATCAAAGTGTACACTGCTTAAAGGGACATTTCACTGAAGAGGCAGGGAACAAACAAAATCTATCAGCTACTGCCTCTTTTCACGCCTCACTTTTCTACACTTGAAATCTTCCCCTGCAAAAGAATTTCATCAAAATACATAATGACGAGTGTTTGAGAGTGAGCGTGTGTGTGTGCGCCATACTGCAGCTCAGGTCTCGCAGTGGAACAGTGTTGATGTTTTCCAGCAGTTTGAGTCCCACCAGGTTCGGATCGTCGCACAGTTTGATGAGCTGGACCAGTGAGTCCCGCCCCTCTGACGGCCTGTACACCTGCCTCTCTGCGGGGTCACACACATTACAAAACACTAATCACCAACAGTTTTGATAATTGATCATTTGTTTAAATTACCAGCGATTACCTATAAATTACCTATTACATATCGAATCTAAGCATCAAGTTTAGATCTCAGCGTCCAGTCCCACATTAACAGGGACAAAAACATCATTTTTCCACCTCATCACCACCATCGTCAAGGTACGACCATTTCTAAATGAAAAGGATACTGACACATTTTTTCATGCCTTTATTTTAAGCCGACTTTACACCACTGAGAGACTTCAGCTCATTCAAAACTCTGCAGCTCAGCGATTATTCAGAGCCAAGAGGAGAGAGCACGTCAGGCCAGTCTGAGCTGCTCTGCACTGACTTACATTTAAAATTTGTTTTAAGCTGCGCCTCCTTGTATACAAGGCCCTACATGGGCTGGGACCGAGCTACACTGCTAACTCCCTTGTTAACTACTTGCCTCCAAGAACACCACCTATAGATATCAGGGAAGCTAGTTTGCTACGTATTTTTAAAAGAAAGCTAAAAACGTATCTGTTCACTTTAGCTTTTAACCAGCTCTAACTTTCCTCAAACAGGTCTGAAACTTTTTATGCTTTTACTTTCTATTTACTGCTGCTGTAATTCTTTTAAAATCTCACCTGATTTTATGGTTTATATTTTTGCAATTCTATAATTTTATGAATCAGTTCTGTTTTACAAGCAATCAGTGCTTATAATGCCCTTGTGTGAAGATTTGCTAGCATGGACCGGTGCCACATATTACAGTGTTTATGGCCCTAATGTATTTGGCAAAGCCTAGATGGGCTTTTCACAAATATCTCTGGCTTTTGGAATGTTAGTTGGACAAAAGCCATTTGAAGTTAGGGCTCTAGGAACATGTGCCGGGCATATTTCACTATTTTCTGACATTTTTATAGTGTAACCAGTGAAAAGAAATTTGGGATTCAAGATCAGGTGCTTGCAGAAATGCACACTGTTAACCTTCTACCCAAATAATTTGTTGAGCTGCTTGAAAGTGAAGCATTTCGGCAAAGAGCCTGAGAATATATAACAACAAAAAGTGATTCTCTGATTTCTACAGTAACACTATTACCTCAAATTAACCACAGCAATATAATAAAAAATACTTATATGCATTCATGCTTGGGCGCTGTTATTTACGTGACAACACCTGAATATAACACACACACACACACACTGGCTGTTTGTTTCTACCGCTCCCCTCGCTGGAAGCCTCGGACCTCCCGCCGCCCGCCTCCGCCTTGATTAAACGCTGAAAATAAAATACAAGAGGGAGACAGGTGTCTATTTTATCTTATTTTGTTATATTTCTCCCTCTTCCCTCGCTGGAAGCCTCGGACCTCCCGCCACTTGCTCTCGTCTCAAACGTGGAGGTCTCCCTCTCCACTGAGCACCCACGGCGCATGCCCGGCCTGTTAAATAGCCTGTAACCATAACAACTGTGTGACACAAACTCAGTGCTTTAGTCATTAAATAATATCGGGCTCGGTCGGGTTCGGACAGAAATATGCTGCTTGTGCCGCACTCTAATGGAAATGCACGTGACGTTTTTTTTTTTTTTTTTTTTTTTTACAATCTAGGAACCGTTTGCAGGAACCGTTACTCCAAATGTGATGGAACCGGTTCCGGAACTGGAACTTTGGACCCAGTTCCAAAACGCTCTAACCACTTGCCATCTGACAGTCAAATCAGCTATCAGAATTTCTGTATAAACCAGTACATTTTGACTTTACAATTCAAATCTCACCCGGCTGCAGCTCCTGGGTGGAGGCCAGCAGCGCCTGGACCACAGCGGAGGAGATCAGCTCAGCCACAGTGTCTGCAGAGAGACCCTGAGCTCTGATGAAAGCCTGAGCCTTCCTGAAGCGCTCCGGCTGCTCCGACAGCAGCAGTTTCTCCAGCACCGAGCAAGATTCCTCCCCGCAGATCTCACTGAAGGAACACTGTAGCTCCTGGATGTGATCCAAGGGGACAGAGTGAAACTGTAGAGGTCAGTGTGAACCTTCCCTACATCCTATTCTTATTTCAGTGGTTTAAAATGTGATGATTCTTTAATCAAAGTAGCAGCGTCCAGTACTGATAGGAAAACTTATTCATTACAACAGTGCAGCATTGGGTGAACTGGCAGGTACCTTGGAGAGCTGGTAGAGGCTGAGGACCTGTTTGCTGTAGTTGTTGCCGTGGCGACACTGATCCACCAGTTTCTGGAGCTGGACAGAAACCTCGTCGTCAAGGAGGGGAAGCATCACGAAGGACGACAGGCTGCATTGCAGACCAGCAGGTAGCCTTCTTCAAACTTATTTTATTATCGTGTTGATATTAAGGACACTAATATTACAACACTAAATTGGTCACACCTGGCTGTCTGAGTCACTGGCTTCGTTTACGTCCCTCCTTAAAACATACCTCTATCGGAAAGCATATCCTGACTTTATCTGAGCTGTATGTCTATGTTACCTTATTGATTTCTCAATTCCTCATACTTCGTCTTATTCGTCTTCTGTACCAAAATTTCACCGAAAAACTTGTCTCGCAGTGTTGCTGCCACATACACAAAAAATACATCAAAATGTGTGTAAATTCTTGTGAAATGTTCTAGTGCTAACTGCTATGTGACTCCTGAGTGAGGCGGATAATCTCAGAGATTTAGTTGAAGCACGTCTCTCAAACTGCTGGCCTTTCCTTAAAAACAAAAACTCGTATACTCAGAGAGAGAGGACAACCTGACAACCTGAAAAAGCACAAGTTTTAATCCACTTTGACCAAAAATGATGTATGTAGGGTAGAAATTGTGGGCGTGACAGCGAGTTGGAGAGAAATACTGAGGAAGCTCTCTGCACTCTGACAGCTGAGTCCTCCACTCCCGCTCAGAAGATTCTGTCCAATACACACATACGTGAAAAACCTGAAAAGGGCTTTTTTAAACCAACCTTCAAACAAGTTTAAATATTCTAAAAAGTTAAATTGTGTTTTGAAAGTTGAATCAATCCCACAATGTACACAACATGTGGGACATTTCAAGGTTTGAATGGAGTTTCTATGTGAAGGTATGAATGAGGAGATAGATAAGATCATATAAAATAATATAAGATAAACTTTATTGTCCCGCAAGGGAAATTCATCTTGGGCAGTATAGTGCAAACAGCTGCAATATTCACATACATACATACAATCAACATCGACATAGACAAGTTGCCAACATAGTGCGTTGAGTGTGTTACAGTTGCAGACTACTGTTGCAAGAGTAGTGCAACCATTTGCCTAGTTTGTAAGGTTACAAACAAGGGAACTACAGGTATTGCACTGGCCTATTTCAAAGTGCAAGTGAGTGCATATAAAACAGATAAATACAGAGGTCAAATAAAAACACTAGTAAACCAGTTAAAATTATATTAAATCAGTTGCGGGACCATAGTGCAGATAAGAACAATACTAGATGAGAACAACAATAACCAGACCATTTAGGCATAGATAACCCTGCGCACATACGGCTCAACCAGGGGGACATTGCAGGCCAGCAGGTGAGCAGGCAACCACCTTTTAGCATAATAGCAATAGTAAACAGTGACTGACGGTGAATTGACGGGGAATTTGACGGGCAGGGGATCAGCAGCCATAAGGTCAGGACCAAGGTCAGGTGGTGGGATGGAGGGGGGGCTAGGGTAGTGGATCCGCAGCAGTAAGCCTCCCCACTACCCTAGTTGGGGGAGGGAGGGGCTCTGCCACGAGAGGTGTGTGTTTGTTTGTTTAATAATAGAGTGGAAGTAGGAATAAAGGACAATTTGAACCGGTTGCTCCTACACCTGCTGGCTCTGTAGCGCCTCCCTGACGGCAACAGCTCATACTCCTGAAAGAGAACATGAGAAGGGTCACTCAGGATTTTATTTGCTCCCTTGACAACTGCTCCCTCATATATTGCCTGGAGGGACTGGAAATAATCATGTTTTCCCACTATCTTCAGAGCTATTGTCACCATTCTCTGAAGTCTGGCCTTACACTGGACTGTGAGGGAGCCGAACCACGCTGCCATGCCGTATCTTATGATTCTTGCTAACACAGCGTCATAGAATGTTAACATGATCTCGGTTCAAACCCCAAACAGCCGCAGCCTCCCGAGAAAGTGTAGCCTCTGAGCTAATCTGTTACAGAGGAAATCCACATGACCACTCCAGCATAGGTTATTAGACACCATCAGGCCCAGGTATTTATACGAGGACACCTGTTCAATAACGTAGTTGTCAATGATTGCCGGGTCATGAGCTGCAATTTCTTTAGGGTCAAAAATCATCGCTTTTGTCTTTTTGGTATTTAACACCAGGAAGTTATTGTCGCCACACTGCAATGCTGCCTTGAATACAAAAAAGTTTGAATGATTTGAATGTGTGAAAGTCTGTTGAAAAGCTGACGCCACACTGAATAGCTGACTTTTATAAAATAAAGTTTGAATGATTTGAATATTTGAATGTTTTACTGAGATTTATGAAATCCAATATGGCCGCTGCCTCGTGACCCCACAATATGCAAATGAGATTAATTTACTCCCATCACAAACTTTGGGTCATGATGAATAGTTTTCTCATTTACAGTATGACTTTATCTCTGTTTTTTGAGGAAGAGCACGTTTGAGGCGAAATTTTACTTTAAAAGGGAAAATAGCTCACTTCCTGTTGGATTTAGGTCATGGGTGTCAGTGCGTGATTTATAGATCGAACACACCAGTTTTGGTTTGATCTGTGTGTGTGTGTGTCTGTGTGTGCAGCCGTTATCATGGCGATTAATGACTTGCCTGCGCCTGAGGGACACAGACAGCTCATGAGAGAGCAGATCAACAAAGGCTGTTTATAATGGGTTTTAACTCCTCGAACAAATTCTTCTGAGTCCCGAACTGTTGGTCTAATAATGAAAATAAAGTGATGGTGAGAAGGCACATGTCATGTTTTACATTTCTAGAGTCAAAAATGTGGTCACAGGAGTGAGCTGCAAATGTCTTGCACCTAAGCTGTTTCCAGAAATTTCTCCTCATCACAAGGGGGTGGAGCTTTGTGACATCACAAAGGGGACATTACAAGACAAAAATTGGAAATTGGTAAATAGGAGAGAAGTACATTAAATCTTTTATCCCAACAGGTGCTGAGACACAGTCGTCCGGATCCAGATGGAGAGACAGCCAGAAGAAAACAGCATGTCTACCTCAGAGTGGGACTGCTCATTTCAGTTTTTTACTGAGATGATGCAGGCATTCAGCAGGTGGCAGACAGAGGAACGGGCTAAAAGCAATTTGGCTGGAGGTTCATCCTCAGTGGCTGGCTCCTACAGGGAGACGCTGAGGGATGATCTGAAGAGGTTTTTTTGACCCCCAGTGGTGCCATTCAGAGCAGCAGGGGGAGACATTTGTCCTCTCTGAAGAACAGGCCATAGCCATGACTGAGATTTTTGAAAGGGCTTATCATGATACTGGAGCCCTGATGCAGTCAGTCCAAAGGTGGGAGGCTGAGGAATGCTCTCAGTCGGAGGTTGAAGGTGATTACTCAGCGGTTTGTCCCACCCAACAAAAGGTGGAGGCAGAGCTGAGAGACTTTTTTGACCTCCGGCGAGAGACTGCTGAGTATAGAGGAGAAACACTTGCTATACCTGCACCTGTCAGTACACAGACGTCTGACAGAAAAGATGAGAAATCTGCAGGCAGAAGTGTTAGATACATCTTTAAAAGGATGAAGCCTGCATTCAAGCGCAGCTGGGAACGCCGTTTTGGAGGAAGACCCAGGAATAAGATCCAGCTCAGTATGACCAAGGCTGCTGTGACAGCAGAGGATGTCACAATGGTTGAGGATTTGGAACAAGACTTATCTGACAGCGTGTCTCCCACTGCCTCAGTCACCTCCAGTGAGGACCTCAATTTTGTTTTAGATTATTGCGGTCCAGCACTGGAGTCATATGACTGCGTGTCACAGAAGGTGGTGTCTCCCACTGCCTCAGTCGCCTCCAGTAAGGACCTCAATTTTGTTAAAGATTATTGCGGTCCAGCACTGGAGTCATATGACTGTGTGTCACAGAAGGTGGTGTCTCCCACTGCCTCAGTCGCCTCCAGTGAGGACCTCAATTTTGTTAAAGATTATTGCGGTCCAGCACTGGAGTCATATGACTGCGTGTCACAGAAGGTGGTGTCTCCCACTGCCTCAGTCGCCTCCAGTAAGGACCTCAATTTTGTTGAAGATTATTGCGGTCCAGCACTGGAGTCATATGACTGCGTGTCACACAAGGTGGTGTCTCCCACTGCCTCAGTCGCCTCCAGTAAGGACATCAGCTCTGCTAAGAGCGCAGACCTGACCGCTGTCCTTCAGGAAAGCATGGCTATTGAAGGCATGGAGACACCAACAGAGAGCAGCCTTCTAGCAGACATATACGCAACTGTAGGATTATCAGGAGCGGAAAATGTCGCTGAAGATGCCCAGAGCGATGAGGTCCGTGACATCAGAGACCCTTTTCTGGAGGATATCTCCAACTTGGAGTGTGACCTGATGTTGCCTGTCACCTCCCTGGAGAGTGAAAGTGACATCAGTGAGTTCAGTGCTCCTGCAGTCTGGGCATGGAAAAGGGAACAGGCTCAGAGAGACAGTGAGTCAGTGTCAACACCTGAACTTGTAGTGTCTGAGGAGACAGCTGCTGCACAGACAAACAACAACAAATTGTCTGTCAGGATCCTTGTACAGAGGCTGGTTTCAAGGACCTTTAGGAAAGCAGGGACGGACGCCAACCCACGTCTCATAGCTAACCGCCTGTCTGACAGGATATGGGCTGAAATTAAGGGAGAAGATTTTGAAATTCTCCCAGAAACATTCAAAAGTCTTGACAAGAATGTTTTTAAGGACCTTCGTCAACACTGGGGCAGTGCACAGATGGTGTGGGTTTCTATGAATCAGGATGAACCCAAGGTAGACGATTACATCGGCTCTACTTTTAAACGTCACCTGAAAAAGGCAGCAAAGAGGCCCAATGCCATCTCCAGGTTCTTCTCCAGTGTGGGCAAAGTGATCTCACAGCCCTTCACTGCACGCCATAGACAGGTCAGTCACATGTAGGTGACATATGATATACATGTTGAAGGAAAACATAAGGGGTAAGCCTTTTTATCTTCAACATGTATGTAATCCAGAGCTCAAGTCCTACCTCAATTCAGGTAACCTGCAGGTTACCTCTTGCTCCACTGGCCTTTGCAGGGCAGTGACTTTGGAGCAAGAAACATGACTTGAGGACTTGAGCTCTTAAGACTACCTGAGCAGTCAGCAGTGCAATCTCACAGGCGAGGGCTCGATGAGTCCTGAAACCATACACGAAACCCCCCCCACCCCCCAAAAAAAAAAAAAAAAAAATTGAATTTGACACCAATAAATTCATTAATTAGCTACCTTATCTCTTATTGACTTATCATTTGTTGTCAAAGCTCTAAAGATTCAACTCAGGGTGTACTTCTGCTGATTCAGTTTCCCCTTGAGGTCAGAGCTTTTGCTAAAAAAACAAAAAGAAATGAATGTGTTCTTTTGCTAAGGTGTTTTTTTTTTTTTCCATGTGAAAACCATCTATTTTAGCATTAAACTTATGGTCATGACCCAAAATAGTTAGTGGTTAGGTTAGCATTGAGACTGTGAAGCTAAGATAAGATGCAATGCATGGTTGCATCTCTCAATCTATTTTGACCTAACTAATGAACCTTTTAGAGCTCCATTCCTCCAAACCTATGTTTGAAGAGTTAAACTTTGAGTGTATCGTTGCAGGCAAGCACCAGCCACCCTCTCGCATATGTTTTGGTTTTGTTTAAAACTAGACAATTTCTGGCAGTCAATATTTAAAACTTTTTCAGATGTTTTACAAGTACCTATTGAACCTTCTGCCATTACTGCCATATTTGGCGTAACTCCGCAAGACACTCACCTTAACTGCCAGGCAAAGAATATGATAGCTTTTGCATCTCTTGTAGCTAGGCGATTAATACTTTAAGTGGAAGGAGAAACTTCCCCCAACCTTTAAGATGTGGGTCAATGACCTTCTACACCATTTGGTACTAGAGAAGATTCGTTACTCTACAAGAGGATGCATTCAAAAATTTTATGCTACATGGAAACCTTTTTTAAGTTATATAGAGAAATAAGATGTCACTAATATTGGTGTTCTATATGACTGATCCTGTATTATGCATAATTTGAAACCCATAAGGACTCTCAATCACTTGCTGATTTTCTTTTGTTTACTTGTTTATCATGCTGTCTTAATTATTATTATTTTTCTTATTATTGCTCTAACTGTATCACTTTTATTTATTCATATAAAATATGTACGATATGTATGTGATGCATGTAATACAAGTGGTTGCATACAAACTCAAGCAATACTAGATTGTCGAATGGTACAGTAATATCGTTCCGGGGGGTGGGGGGCATGTTGTCTATGTTTATATTTGTGTTTTTTCTAATCATAAATGCTTTTGAATTTATGTACTTTGTACAGTATTTTTCTATGTACAAATATAAATAAAAAAGACTTGGAGCAAAAAAAAAAAACTTTGAGTGTTTCATGCACCAGTTTCAACATATAAAATTCTGCATTCACCGATTGTCAGTTTTTACCAAGTCTCATATTCACTGTGAGCAACTGACAGTAATTGAAACTTCAGAAACATCAGAGCTGTTAAAGCATTGTGCAGTGTATATGGTTGTGTATAATTGTGTATACTGAGTGTGTTTGCTTGTCTGGTTTTCTGATGATACCTGTGGTAGTGGGGTCCTTTTTTAAACTCTAGGGAAATAAAAATGAAAAAAACAAAAGATGAAAACCAAAGAAACAAACAAGCTACAACAAGGAGATTTTTTTTTCTTAAAGTAGAGAATGCAATTTCATAAAGAATTGCAGTTGTGAAAGCTGCATGCTAAATAGCTGATGCTACACTGCAATGCTAGCTTTAAACATTGAATACTACCATTAATGTATAAATGATGTGGCGTAAATGTGTATGAATAGTTTAGGCTCAGGATGCTCCTGTTTCTACCTCACTATGTGATCAGAGGACCAGGGGTTACGGGAGAAACCAAACGTTTTTTCAGCTTCAATCTGTGACTTTACAGTTAACATAACTTTTCAGACACACATAATTGTGTTGTCCTGTTAAACTAACATGGTCTATTAATGTTACAGACGGGCATGACTGATAAAGTTTTCTGCTTAGCTCCCACATTAACGTTAGAAGTTATATTTCAGTTTGATGCTAGCGACACCAGCTGCTCAGCTGCTAGTGAGGGAAGGGGCTGTACCTGCCGTCTGCAGCGTGCTGTGTTCACTTCACCAAATATTTCCAAAGAGCACTTTTTCCTTCATCATTTTTGACCAAAACTGGCTGTTCTGATCCTTCTGCAGCCACGCTGGCCATATCACAGCAACAGAAATGTGTGCATGCATGCACAGCGACGACAACAAGCCGGGTTGCAGCGAGGGCTCTGTGCCTGCCGGACGCTGACCACACAGCGCGTGTCCGTCGGACCCGTCGCGCGCACCCGTCAGGCGCTGAGGTGGCGTGCACTGTTAGTATTGATACTTTTGTAAATTAGTTTTGTATCCCGATACAGTGTTTGAGTATTGATACTTTTCAGAGTATCAATACTTTTGACAACCCTATGATGCATTCAGAAATACTCATCCTGAGACCATGACAGGTCACTCACTCTCTGAGACCTGAGTGTTACTTGAATAAGTAAACACTGACCAAAAAAGAAATCCAATGTTCCTCTTAATCACTCCCCAATTTCTGATGAGGTGGACATGATAACCCTTAATACACATAATGTTATTCATCCCTACATCAGGAAATACTTTTCCCTAACCTGATATGAAGTGTGCGCTGCACATGTGAGCATTTTTGATGATGGCCTCCGCCCAGTCCTTTGGTCTTATCGCATTTAACCATAGTTGTCTTTGTTTTTGTTGACAGGCAGTGGCAGCTGGCAATATCATTTATGTTTTGAGCGATGACTCCTGACCCCTATGTAGTCTGTGGTGGCGAGGCCTGTTTTGCCTCCATCTAATGAAATGACGTCACTGTGACGGTGGCCCTAAAAGGGTTTATACTGTGGAATATTTAAAAGTTGTTTTAAAAAACTTAAACGTATGATCTAAGATTCAATCAGAAATGACATTAATAAGTCAGATCAAACATGAAAAGGAGCAGCTGGGGTGGAGACAGGATGCAAAGCAGTAGGGCTGCAACTAACGATTATTTTGATAGTCGATTAATCTGTCGACTATTTTAATAACTAATCGATTAATCGGATAAACGAAGAAACTTTTTTTTTGCTTATTCCAAAAATATTTTTATTTTCCAAACACCTGAGCTTACTTCTGGTGCTTCCCCTGAACAGCAGCACGACACAACAATATAAAATAAATAAAAATAAATAAAAATTAAATAAATCAAACCGCACACTGATTCCAACAGGTACGGGAGGAACTAGTGCAAAATAAACAGCAGATCAGCAGCACAAGATAAAATAAAGATCTATGCCTTGAGCTTGTAGATTATGGAATTATGAACATGTGTGCAAATCTACCAATATATATTCTTTCACATGAATGTTAACAAATCTTTGCAACATTATTAGCCAACGTTAATCTATTCCAACCACTCGGACGCAACAATAGTTACTGTCTACCACCTCCGGTTTTAGGCCGGCTATCAAGCTGTGTATTATTCCCACAATTTCCAGCCAACAATATATTTTTTTTTAATGTATTATATTCTTATACATGATCGCTCCGGTAACATAGCGGCCGCGAGAGGGTTAAACTAAGATGGCGGCGCCCAGTCACCCATCCACTACCACGATAACTTGTTTATTTCTCGCCTCTTTACTAACTACGGCAGTTTTTAAATATATCGGCATGACTTAAGGGCCGTCCACACCAAGAAAGATAACTGTAACGTTAACTATAACGATAACAATGGCAGCATCCACACCAATGAACGATATCGTCCTGTTGCTAGGTTACGCCAAACACACACTGCTCGGTGCGGTCGGCAGGGGAGCATGGTGATGGATAAAATGGATACTGATGACCTGTTCTTGCTGTATGTTGCGAGACAGAAAAAGAAAACCAATTTGCCGCTTGCTCCACCTGTCTGTCTGTCTGTCAGCTCCATCTGTCATGAGATAAACATGAATGAAGACGTGCAGTTTATTGTGTTTCACCGGCGACGAGCTGTCATTACGCGCGACAATTACGCACGGCTGCGCGCTCTTTATAACTCACTGTGTGAACCTATGTTGCATAATAAAGATTTGCCTCCCTCAGTAACTTCATCCTGGCTCCTGAATTTTATGAATGGAGGGGAAAAGAGGAGACGCAATCCCCTGCAAAATGTATTTTATTGCAGTTATTTACCCGGTATTTGCAAAACAAAATCACTGAAGTTAAGATTCTGTCACAAAACTATATTGTTACGGATCTTTGCACATGTTTAAGTGGGTGTATGGAAATCCTGGAGCTTTCTTAGTGGGTATACATGACGTGATGAACGTCTCGACCTGTCATTTCGGATGGATTTTGATTGGCTGTCAGTGTTTCTATCGTTCATCAAATCGCTCTGAAAGTGATCCAAACGATATCGTCCACCACTATCGTTGTCGTTATAGTTGAAGTGTGGACGCTGCCAAACACTTGAGTTTAGAACGATTTTTAAAACTGTATATTTATAGTTATAGTTCTTGGTGTGGACGGCCCTTTACCCTGTGTCTGCTGAAGTGCCACTGCCTTCATCCAGGCTAACAAACACATGTTTTCTCTTCAGATGCTCACGCATCATCGATGTACTCCCGTGCCATGCAAAACGAGCGTTGCAAATGTTGCATTGAACGCCCTCCTTTTCAGTCTTGGTGAAGTTTTCCCACACCACTGATGTTTTAGGTCGGGATTTGGGTTGGGTTGTGTCCATGTTTTTCTCCACCGCTGCCTCGGCCATGGCTGTTTCTTTTCTGTGCGTCCTGCTGATGTTTACACGCCGGTATCCACGGACATATAAAGACCCGACGAATCGATCACAGAATTAGTTGGCAACGATTTTTTTCGTCACGACGAATCGACATAATCGATTCGTTGTTGCAGCCTTATCTGCATCCATTTAAGATTTTGCTTGAGATCGCTCTTTAAGAAGCTCTTAACAGGAGCTGGCCACTACCGTGGTGCTGAAACTAAATCAATCGATGTCAGGCACATTGATCACCCACCACTTCATCAGCGCACATACATACATACATCAGTCAAGTCACACACATACTTATTTTTCATCTTATTATTTTTCTTTTATTTTTTCTCTATTTTTCTGGGTCTTCATAAAACATAGATTCAAGATTCAATATGCACAGTGAGAACACACGTTTCCCTGCAGAATGAAATTCGTTCTTTTCTGTCACGAATTAATGCCAAACAATATAAATCTCAAGTGTGAAATAGATCAAAATATATACAGTGCGCACTGTTGTAACATCTCCTTGCTTAGTGTAATACTAGTTCCGACGCCCCTTCGTGGATGTGCAGGATGTGGTTCTGAGCGAAGCAGTGGCCAATGTGGCACCTTTCCTGATCTCTCACATCAAATCTTATCTCATGATTACAAGATCCTTATTTCGGTTTCTAATTTATTTATCCAGTTTATGCAATGCGCTTTAATAGTTCCGGGTCACGCAAGTTGGATCAAATGAAAAATCAAAATTTTTGTATTTCTGAATTAGATTATGAAACGAATAATTAAAAAACAAACCGTTTTTTCGTTTTTTGATTTAAATTGAAAATGGAATGAACGAATGACACACGGGCGAGGTGGCTGCAGTCGTTTTTTGGCACGACACTAGTCCTGGGACATTTTTGCTTGGCATTAACTCAGCTCTTACAAACTGCACCGTAAAGCGTTTGTCACAGACGTGAATAGGACTTCTGTGAATCTGTGCTCGATTACTCGTCTTTATGGACCAGAAATGTGTCTCAGTAAACTGACATTGACTTTGAGAACTGAAATTGAATTATGAAAACTGAATCTGCGAACTGAACTGTTTGACTAAACTGTCTGAAACACTGTTTGTGTTTTGTGTCAATTTTTTTTTTGTTATATGTTTTAACTTGTAAAGCACTTTGAGTTGCATTTTATATGTATGAAAAGCACTACAGTATATTAAATAGAGTTTGATTTGATTTGAATGTGCAGTTAGCATAAAATGCCATTTCAAAGCAAAGAATTCAATTTAATTTTACTAAATTCAGTTTTAAATTATTGCAATTCAGTTTCAAAGAGTAAATTCAATTTCAAATTATGCCATTCAAATTCAATTTCTAAATACAATTATTACAGGTGCCCAATTCGAATTCTACTGAATCTTGGGTTTTACACCAAAACAGACTTGGTGGTGTACTGGAGTGCGTTATATTAAGCAGTCTTCCTTATACTTTTGTTCAATCCATTCACATACATTGAGGGGGACAAAATATTAGGAACACTTTTCATATAGAGAAATGTCATCACCACTGCCGTTTCCTGGTGATGAGGAATTGGTGTCCAGCCTCTTCAGCAGTTGTTGCTGCAATTTGATGTTCAGGGCACGAAGAGTAGCATTTTCAGCCTCAACTGCTGCTCTGATCCTCTCCTGCTCCTCCAACCTACAACAGAAGGAAATATGTCATGACTAACTGACATAAGAAACATCAACTATTTTTGGTGAAATTTATTAAGTGACGTTATCTAGCTACTTGTAGTGGAGACAGATGCACGTGCACACAGTTTGTCAATATTCAGAAATCACTAAAAGACCAAATCTAAATTGTGTGTTGTCCTAATGTAGCTTATGTAAGAGCAGCTCCATATCATGCTGTTTTGGCATACAATACAGAAAATATCCCACCACACAGTGAACTGATGAATATAAACACAATTATTTTGGAAATATAATGGTTATACAGGTCAATAATCCCTTTCAGAAGTGATTTTTTTTCAGCAGGAAACTTTTAATTGTCATTATATACTGTATATCCATCTAGTTTTGCTATAGTGTTCAGGGTGTCTACAGGTATCAGACAAAGATATACTGAAAAGGTATTTTCAAAGACCGTTTCAGTATATCTTAAACTAATTTTAATCTAATTTAATTTAATTTCATTTATTCAAGCATTGCAGGTAAGTAGTGTATATGTGGTCCAGTGTAGAAGTCGTTTTTTATGTGGAAATGTGGTTATCAGAGTTAATCTGCATTTTTCCAACAGCTAAATGTGTTGCTCTGACAAAAAACTTTTTCACACTTAAAGCTGTAAGAGTATAGAATGAGGACTTTTTTAGAATATTACAAAGCAAAGATATGATTTTTTTTTTTTTTGGTAGACTGATTATTGTTGAGGTAATGTGGAATTTATCTTGGATATTTTTGTTATATGTATTTTAAATGACATATATAGATTATTGAAGTTTTTAACTGTATAATTGAGTGTTTTTTGCACTGTATGACTGCTATTGTTTTGAGTCTAATGTAGAGGATTTGTATCCTACGGAAGCGCATTGCATTCACTGGATAAAAAAAAATTGCGTAACTTGTGCCACAGCTCTGAGCGCACACAGGGTCTTCATAAAACATAGATTCAAGATTTAATATGCACAGTAAGGACACACGTTTCCCTGCAGAATGAAATTCGTCCTTTTCTGTCACCAGTTAATGCCAAACAATATAAATCTGAAGTATAAAATAGATCAAAAATATATACAGTGTGCACTGTTTAATATCTCCTTGCTCAGTGTAATATTAATGTGCCTGCTGCGGCTGGATCTGTGAGTGTTTGGTGGCTAAGAAGGCTGTTAAGAGTGGGTCAGCTCGATCTTACAACTCCGTCTTAGTGAAAGATCTTCTTAAGCTAAGAGCGATCTGGGAAACGCGGCCATTATCATGTCAACATACAGGGAAAATGTGTCCAGAGTTTATGACATTTACCAGGAGAGCTAGAGCCGTTTGACTAAAGCTGACATTATTACTGCTGTAGCATGATGTTATTAGGCTAAATACTACATTTCTAACAGTGTCTGAGCTGATTTATTGACACAGCATGCTTGTAGGCTGCTGTAACGTTAGGTTTACAGAGGCGTTCGTTTGGAGACAAGTTAGTGGTCATGTTACTTGTTCCACAGGCAAATGACCCCGAACACATAACCTACAGTAAATACACCGGTTGTAAGTAACTTTTAACATATGTGAGTCTTTGTGACTCTTGACTCTTGTCCCCTAACTAACGCTTGTTTCTGTTTCACTAACGATATTTTGACACGATTAAATCACATCCTGAAGACCCCAGAGTTGTTTTAGAAAACCATTTCAGCAACACGTCAAAATCTTGCAGGTGTGGTTGATAGTAAAACTCACTGGGTCAGCTGTGTCATCTGAATCAAAGTCCAAATCAGGGTGGCCAGATGGAGACCTCGTCTGCACAGGATAAAGCGATGGCACAAGCACATAGTAAAGATTAGAGATGAAACAATGTAAGAATTTCATGGCATGACTATAGTGACAAAAATAATCACAGTTATCAGTGTTATTGCGGTATCGTTAAAATGTGCTGAAAATGTTCAAAATGTGCAATCATTTCACCAGCATAAACATTAGAATAACAGCGTAGCCAATACTAGGGATGGCAGGGTTGCTGCACGCTTTCTGAAATCAAATTTCAGACCTCTACATAAAAAAATTACAGATAAATCACTAACCTCAACATCTGCAGTACTCTGGTTTGGACTGGTTCTGTGCCTTTGATCTCCGTGATCGCCAGTGTTAGCCAAATCCTGAGGACCCCAGAGTCGTTTTAGAAAACCATTTCAGCAACACGTCAAAATCTTGCAGGTGTGGTTGGTAGTAAAACTCACCGGGTCAGCTGTGTCATCTGAATCAAAGTCCAAATCAGGGTGGCCAGATGGAGACCTCGTCTGCACAGGATGAAGAGATGTGTGACGAAGTGGGTGAGAATGCACCTTCACTCACCACTTGTCTCTTACATGCTCAGTGTACACAGTATACCATGTTACTTTTACATATGTTATATTTGCTATAATTTACCATTGCTTTCGTAACATTACACCACTTACTATCCCGGGTTTGTTTGTGTTCTTGTTATGTTACAGCTAATATCAATGTATATGAGTAAATTAAAACAAACACACAGTCATAAGTTGGTTTCAGTTACCTTTATTGTGTTTCAGGTTTGAACTTAGCCGAATTGTTTGTTCCTTTGTCTGTACTTACCTCTGTTTGTTCCTTTGCTCAGACCCACCATGCAGGATTGTTTGAAAGGCCGCCGCCCAGCACTTCCTGTCTTTTATAGTTTTAGTGATGTCATCAATGACATCATTGGGCTGAACTAAGTGGAGGGGTTTTCTTTTTGTAGGAATATTTCTTTTGTTTGTTTAGTGCAGTTTAAAGTAACTGGTTAGGATTATTTACTTTTAGTAGTTCATTTAGTGATGTAAATGTGCTTGTAAGTTAATCCTAGGTGTTTATTTGATTTCCTTGTGTTAAGGTTATGGTGTATTGCAACCTCCTTTTGTTCTGGTAGGGGCTGAGGCAGTCTAAGTATGAGTCAGTCCCTCTATATAAAGGCAGTTGAGGTTTGGGCTCGAGGCTGGAGAGGAGAGGCTGTGCTGCTGTGAGCATGTGCCCTTATGTTTGATTTATTATGAGTTAATTTTCCTCAGTTATTTGCTTGACTTTTTGTTTGTTTTTGCCTAATTTGCACATGCAATGGCGAGCACTGTAAATAAATTTACACTTTGGTGGAGCCAAGAAGTCTGCTGAGTCTGCCTACCTACCACCTTCCTTGACACTCGAGCTAAACTACTTCACAAATGGTGGCAGTGGTGGCTCCAGGCCAGTAGGAGGCAGCAATGCAGAAGGCAACCAGACCAAAGAAGCCGCAAGCCCCAATGGATTTTCCAAGGGAAGAGGATCCTGATGATCTTAGCCAACAGGGGGCAGCTGGTGAACAGTCTGATCCACATAACTTTGCGGACCTTTCTGACCTGTTACGGGGCCTGCTGCGCCAACAAACCGACCGAGACACAAAGTGGGAACAGGAACGGCAACGCCAGGAAGAGCGCTGGAAAAGAATCCAGCACCAATTCACACAGCTCCAGCAGGAGGTGCAATCAGACCGCCGGGAGCGCCAGCAGCTGTTGGAAGGTGCAGCAGCGGCCCCTGGGACATCCTTGAGACCTCCTGTGGAGCAGCCTGGACCTCGGCCTGTTCTGCCAAGAACCGACCCCCCAGAGGCCTCTGTTCCAGCACACTCGTCGAGTCCAGCAAGGTTCCTTGGGTGGAAGGGCCCAAAAGGGCAGCCTTATCATGAAGATGAAGATGTTGAACATTACCTGATGACTTTCGAGAGAATTGCTACAGCATGCCAGTGGCCACAGGAAGAGTGGGCACTACATCTGGCTCCACTTCTTAATGGTAAGGCTCGAGCTGCTTATGTAGCCATGGACATTGAGGAGACAATGGACTATTCAAAGGTGAAGAGTGCTGTTCTTGAAAAATTTGAAATAAGTGCAGAGACTTACAGAATGAGGTTCCGTGCCACCACAGTGGAGGAAAATGAGACCCCCAAAGAGTTGCAGACTCGCCTGAAAGACCTGTACGACAAATGGCTGGTTCCAAAAGAAAAAACAAAGGAGCAAATAGGAGATGCTATTGTGATGGAGCAGTTCCTGAGAATCCTCAACCCTGACCTTCGTACTTGGGTAAAGGAGCGCAACCCAACTACGTCAAAGCAAGCAGCAGAAATGGCCGAAGCTTTCCTTGCAGCCCGGCGCCCACTGAAAAGTGGCACATAGTAAAGATCAGTACTATATGTAGTACTTACTAGTCTTATAACAAATCACAAGTTTCCCCATGATATAGATCAAGGTTGATGGCCTGACATTACAATATCTCCTGCAGACTACTTCTTACTAACTTTTTCTCCCTTCAAGGAGTAAACATAATATCACATCATACAGGAAAATCCTGTATGATGTGATATTTATATTGATTCTTTGGAGAAAGATACAATATCTGGTGATATAATTAACTCTGCCATGATACAATTTCAATTCAATTCAAAGGACTGTGATTGAAATGAGACAATATCATAGACCCATTTAACACAATCAATTACATTTACAGTATATTAACTGACAAAAAAACAACTAAAGGCTAATTACTGAACTCTTCCAGATATTCAAATGAAAAATTATATATTCCTTTTAATAAAAAGAATAAAATAGACTTATTATAGTCATTGGTCTTTTGTAGTTGTAGTTAAGGTTTTTGTGGGAAAAAAAGCTGGCAAATTTCAAAATAGACGTGTTTTTTTTTTTTACTATATTAGAAACAGCACAGACTTATGAGACTTATGGGAAAGTCACACTGGCAAACTGTGATTTGTGATAGTGGGCTTATAAATAAAATTGATTGATCACTGGTTTTAGAAAACGACTTGCGGCACAGTTGGGTTACAACGGTATGAGATTTTCACGGCACAATAACTGTCTCAGACAGTAACAGTTTCACCTTGCTACAGAATTATCACCAGTCAGAATGACCCTTTAATGAATGAAAACATAAAGGTTATTGTTGGTTGAACTGATGTTTTGTTATTATAACTGAAACTTGAAATCATTTTGTTAACGGAAGTTTGTGTTAAAAGTCTCACCTCAGAAAATAATTAAAAGGGAAGATTCAACGTCCAGCAAATGTACACGGTTTGAAAACTGACAACTTTTATATCACAGTGTAGCCTGAAACTGGTATGTGCCTGCAATCCTACCGCACAGAAAAACACATTGTGGGAAATGAACAGTGGTGGAAAGTAACATTTACATTAATATATTTACACCAGTACTGTATTTAACTTGAGTATTTTCTAAATGATATCATCATATTTAATACTTAAACTCTGCTACATTTTAGGGAGAAATATTACACTTGTATCTGACGCTTCAGCTCCTCTTCAGATGCACATGCTGAGTACTTTTACCTGATAAATGTTGGTCAAGATTCTCAGTCATCCAGGTCATGGTAACCGTAAGTGCTATATCGTAGGCGACTGGACCTTGCCTAGTAGTAGTATTGCCTCTTTTAAAGTATCAGAGTACTTCTTCCACCGCTGGATATGTTAGTTGCAGTTCTAAGTTGCCCAAACTTTACAGAAATGCAGTGTAGTACATGTTTAGAGGCTTAACCTGCCTCACCGTGTGCCACCATCACACTGAAGCGGAAAAGGAATTTCAAACTACTCTCTCAAATTTTATACGTACACTCACTACAGTCAGTATGCATATTAACACACCCTGATTTTTGGGCGAGCTTTTGATGCCACAGCTGGAAAAACATCTAATCTAAATGGGGATGATCGTGACGGAGCTGCAGGAGCATCAACAAAACAAACACACAAAAACAGTTATAAAAATAGAAATAAATAAATATATCGATATGCAGCGTTTGATAAACGGAGAAGATAAAATTTTAGATAACAATACAAAACAGTTTAGAAAGTGTCTTTAATGAAATTATGTAAGTGTCATAATATTATTTTGTGGAGATTTTGGACAGTATTATTTGTCATTTATTTATTAAAAGAAACAGATTTTATTCAGCTATTTTATGACAGAAATTATCTGATTTAAATTATTTGCACAGAGGACAGATTAGAAAAGACAGGCATTCTTCTTTTGTATAAACAAGTAATGTGCATAGACAGTATTCCAGTTATTGGTTCTGTTGTCCTCGTGAAGACGCAGATTGACATACAGCCCGGCAACTGGTCAGTCAGTCATTTAGTAAACCAGTCAGTCAGTGAATCAGCTGATCAGCTGGCCAGCCTGTCGTTCAGGTAGCTGGAGGTCTTGGTGTCCTGCAACAGCGTTTTGGTGACGTCATACAGATCCTGCTGGTAGGCCAGTTTATAGCGACTGTACACATCATCACAGTGCGTCAGCAGGCGCTTCACGTTTGGAGTGACGCTGCTGGGAGCGCCGTCGAGCCTGAAACAACACACACACACACACACACACACACACACACACACACACACACACACACACACACACACACACACACACACACACACACACACACGCGCGCGCGCAAACACACAAACAAAGGTCAGATCAAACATTCAGGTGGTTTCAGGTTGTTACCGACTAACCTTATTTCACAATCCCTGATGGAGAAGCAGCATTTTTCACACTGTCTTACTTTTTGAAAATGTCCTCGAACAGGCTGGAGGTGAGCGGGCGGTGGCGTTTGAGCTCCTCCAGGTAAACAAAGTCTCCGTTCACAATCACCTTCTGGTACAAAATCTCCGCCCAGTCTGGACTGTAGCTGTACGCCTCTGACACCACAAACACCTGAGAGACAGAAAATCAGAGTTTAATCTACAGTCTGAATGTATGTAGAGGTCTGAGGGTCCGGATCATGACTCAGTACGACACAGAGCACTCAAATTATTATGTTCATTTATGTCTGTTAAATGGACTTAAACTCACTTAACACAGTTTAATATTGGTATTTTGGGGTTTACTGTGATTGCTGATACTGTATTAGAAAACCAGACCTTAACCACAGGGCATCATGATGATTTCGGAACGGACTTGAGTTTAATATGGTCGGAACAATGGGCAGTTCCCGACTGAGCATGTTAATAGGGCCTAATGCATTCTTCTTCTCTTTGAGCGATTTTTGTTAAGGCTGTGCTACGATTCAAAAACTACTGTAAAGTGCCAGTTACTATTCACTAAAGCCCAGGGTGATGTCTTCAAATGTCTGTGACAGGCCTCAGAAGGCTGTTTTAAATGGAGCACTACAGGCACTGTGACCTAAACAGACCTGATAGCATCGTGGCAGTGCTGTGACGGCGTTCAGCAGCTCTGCAGGTCGCAGGTTGATGAGCCGCAGGTCTGATCCCTGGTTCAGGAAGTGCAGCTGAAGAGCAACCAGCTTGGCTGTCCGAACACAGCGACTCGCCTGACGCACACACGAGTCCTGGAAACACACACACGGTTAGTATCTTATCAGAGTATTAAAGGTATACACATGGAGACAGGTAGAGAAGCTGAGGAACCTTGGAGAAGCTCTCTGCAGCGTCCTTCAGCAGCCCCAACACTTTGACCAATGAACTCTTCAGATCAGGAGTGACAACTGTTTGGAAACAAGGTAAAAACAACAGCATGACTGGCAGCAGATAAAAAAGCATGTTGAGCTCATGGTGTGTTTTTGTGTTGAGCTAGCTGTCAGCCTGCAGCTGACTCACCCCAGGCCTGAGACTCGATGATCTTTAGCTGCGTTCTGGCGGCCATCTCGTGGTTTTCTCCGATCTCCCTCCTCATGCTGAAACACAGCGCCACCATGTTGTGCTTCTCGCTGTCTGCAGGGAGGCAGCGCTTGATGTAATCCAGCAGAGCTGTCTTCAGACCGGAGCTCTGCAGCAGCAGGAAGGACAGGGATTAAGATCAGGGCAGCGTAAAGACGTGTTAACATGTTCGGTTATCTTTCAAACACGGGTTAGAATACGTAAGGGATAATGTATAGTGAGCCAGTGACAGTTGAAAAATAACTGGAACCCCGACGCGCAGCGGAGGATACATTATCCCGCTTAGAACATGGCTTACTACTAAAACATTCAGTGATGTGACACATATGTTATGATGGCTCACATGGTTAAATCACCGTATTGTACATTTCCACAGCACCATTTCAACAACGCAACAGTGCCTTTTTCTTATTTACCTTCCAGGTATTAGTGCCTGTACACCTGCCGTGATTCTTGCCCCCTCAAATCCATTGTTTTCAATGTAGACATGCAAGAGGCAGGGCTTGAAGCAAGAAAAAATCCTGTGCCTGAATTTCTTTTCGAGGGCTGTGCTAGGGGGGTCCGGGGAAGAAGTCCAGAAGAAAATTTTGAACATTTGACAACTAAATGAATTAATCTGGTGCACTTTGTGAGTATTAATCAAGTATCACATTAAGAAACTAGAATAACAATTTCAAGGTTTTTAATGATGAAATATGAACAGTTGGGTCGGTTCCTGAGCAGCGTAACGAGCTAAACTCAACACACCTGAGTGAGCTGGGGGTATTCCATCAAGCAGGCTGAAGGCAAATGTGAGCCAGAGTTCTGTTCCATCAAAGTGGCTAAGATTAGCCTCACATCATTAACCATGGAAACCATGGTTCTGGCTAAGCCTGATACATCGAGCTAAACTGCGGTTTCCGTTCCATCAAACTGAGCCGCAACTCCTTTCCATCAAGGTGGTTAACCTGAATCCCAGTCTAGTAACCATGGTAACTTATGCTGCCGGGCAATCCTGGTCTGTAGCAGGATTAAGGTGAGGATTAGCTCCATCAATGATCAAAAAATGTTCAATAGACAAGAACAGACACCTGAAAGACAGTTCTGCCAGTGCTTTTACACACTCACAACTGTCATGTAATGATAAAATAATATGTAGATCATAAAATATAAAACACAATTAATCAAAAAAACATTAACTATTAAAAAACAAATTAAAATGTAATAAAAATAAGAATTAAAAAAAACACAACAGTAAAGCCAAAATCAATTTAATAAAAACAAAACTGTAATAAAATGAAACTGAGTCATTAAAAAAACAGATTGTACATGAATATGTGATTGCCCTCCCATCCCCACCCCACTGTGTTTCCAAGAGGGACACACCCAAAGAGACACAGAGACAGAGCAAGAGAGAGTAAATTAGGAAATAATGGCATGTGTAACCCCAGTCCCATGTAGCTAGTTAATGCTAATGGGGGTGTTGTAGTACAGTGGGACGGGGCCTGAGTTTGACTGGAAATGGTGCTAAACACCTGTGACAAATGTGGTAGTGATATACAATGACTTGGCGGTGCCTCCAATAACTTTTCTTAAGTAACCAAAAATGTTGGTACTGTCATGTGAGTGTGTTATTCAGGGACTATTTTTTGTGTGTATGTTTACATGCGCATTGATCGAGTTTGACAGTAGGTGTTACAGAGAGCCGTTGAAAAAGTAGTTCGGTAATTAACGGTACTGCAGGGGTGCTTTCACGGGAGCTGAATAAAAGGGAGCCTCTACAAGAAACGATGCTGTCCGTTATTCAACACAAGGAATAACTTCCACAGGTACTATCCCTTTAAATGAGAAAACTTCACTTGCAACTACCACACCAAGTTTAGTAAAATAAACACAGGGCATTTATTACAAGAAAAATAATTGGTAATTTATAAACTATATATCTGGCTCACTGTTGACCTTTCAATATGTCACAAGCGACCTTGAGTGGCTTGAAAGGCGCCCTAACAAATAAAATGTATTATTATTATTATTATTATTATTACTGAATGTATTCACAGTTCACAATACCCTCCAGCAAAATAGACTCACTCTGATCACAAACGAACTCAAACAGTAGAAGCTGTATTGATAAAGAAAATAAACCCAATGTCCACAGCCCACTCCCACACACACACTCCCACACACACACTCCCACAGGGCTTATTTGAATGGGACAAATTAACACGTTGTGGGCGTGGAGGCCTGGAGTTCACTGGGTTTAACCAGCATAAACAAAAATGCTCGTGCAAAGACTTAGTTCTGTACTTACAAATCCAGCCACAGCGACCACAGCGACCACAGCACAACTCTCTGTCAGTCTTGGTAGTTTGAAGTGTTATATTCTTCTTCGCTTTATGCTTATCCAGCTCGGACGGCAATATAGCTTCTGCCGCAGTTAACCTGCGTTCTCACGGAGGTCAGGCTAAGCACCGCCTCCCTCAACAAGGTGAGATTAAGATTGGCTAAAGACTACAGACAAGCCAATTAGAGAAGAGAGAATGAGTGATTGACATCCCATGCTGACATCACGCTTAAATGCTCCATACACACAACGTGGTCTGGCGGATCAGTTCAACGGAGATGTTTTCCAGGATAATGCACTTGCAGATGTGTCTCTGTCAGCGGACATCATCGATTTCTGCTGGGGCTAGACGCCTGACTCTCTCTCTGAAGGGGCTGGGGTCTTTCAACCTTATACAGTGCTCCACCCTTTTCGCCAAACCCACATCCCTTTCTGTTTTGGAAGAAACGTACCGTCCTGATGCTGCCTGAAACCACCGTGAAAGCGCCCAAGACGGGCTCAAAGAAAGCCGTGTTTAAGAGCGTCAGCAAGACCTGCAAGAAGAAGAGGAGGACCAGGAGGGAGAGCTACGCCATCTACGTGTACAAGGTGCTGAAGCAGGTCCACCCCGACACCGGCATCTCGTCCAAGGCCATGGGCATCATGAACTCATTTGTGAGCGACATCTTTGTGCGCATCGCCGGTGAGGCCTCCCGTCTGGCTCACTACAACAAGCGCTCCACCATCATTTTCCCATGGTGTGTTTTTACCGTTTAAATAAAGTGTTAACTTGAAGAAGACACCGTGCTGAGTTCACAGATTATGAACACAAGGACTTGAACACCATGAGCAGTGGTCTGTGGACACCAAACATCTCAGCATCACTTCTACCATGTCACCCCTAGAGGAGGGGGAGGAGGTTCCTGACCTGCAGCTGAGTTTTGTGTTAGGGGACAGTGCTGAGAAACCACAGACCCCCCACATTCTGCCTGAGGATGCTGAGTTACAGGAGCTCCCTGATTCTTATTCATTATTCAGCAGAGACATTATATCTGAGCAGAACTCAGTTGAAATGTGTTCCAGAACGTATTTTGAAAAATAGCTCACTAAAGTATTTATATCTTGAAGGCAACCAGATATCCAGTATCCCAGATTCAATGTTCATCAGCTTGCCAAACCTTCTGTGGCTGGACCTCAGAAATAACCAAATTACATCACTCCCCACCATCAAATTGGCTCGCACAGATCTCTGAGAACAGTACTTCTGGAAGGAAATCCAATCTCAGGACTTACACCAGAGTTGGGAAATGTAATTACCCTCAAAGGCCCAAACCTGAGGAACTGCCCCATCATTTTCCCTCCACAAGACATTGTGAGCCAAGGGCTGCAGAGCATCCTCCAGTGGCCCAGGACTGCGATGGCTAAGCGGCCAGTTAGCATGGGAAAGAGCCCCCCAGAGATGCAGTTAATAAAGTGTTAACTTGAAGAAGACACCGAGACAAGTTCACAGATTATGAACACAAGGACTTGAACACCATGAGCAGTGGTCTGTGGACACCAAACATCTCAGCATCACTTCTACCATGTCACCCCTAGAGGAGGGGGAGGAGGTTCCTGACCTGCAGCTGAGTGTTGTGTTCAGGGACAGTGCTGAGAAACCACAGACCCCCCACATTCTACCTGAGATTCAGACCACGCCCACTCGCGGGAGGGAAGCCGCCACTGAGCAAGGATGTAACAATGGATGCTTACGCTAGCAGCATCATCGGACTGACCAAGCCCTACATGTTCGAGCCATCAGAGCCAGAAACTGACTCTGAATCAGAAGCTGATGATCAGCCTCGTTCCTCACAGCCTGCAACAGAATGGTAAATTATTTCTCACATTTATGCAGGTTAGCAATATGTATTACTGACTAGTTAGTTTAGCCAAATCAAGGCTATCAATCAGTAATATTACAGAACAAAAGTATGTTGACACTTAACCCGATATTTTTGTTAGGGATGCACCACATATTTGGTAATGGCCGAATATTGCAAAAAAACACACATTCGGTATTCGGTGGAATAAGTTAAAAGCAAGGCTGAATAATAGCGCCGTGTTTTCATAACGCAATCACACAGCGTGCCGTGACGGGCGGAGTAAAATGTCGGCAGTGTGGCGATCCGTCCGTCACCACACACGCATTTGCGACTAAAAATAGTTTTGAGCGAGCAAAATAGGCTTAAATCATTCATCACGCTGTGTGAGTACAGATTTCAACCACCAGCAGAAACGACAGGCGAATCCCACTGGTTGAACGGGGGTCACAGACATTAATGTATTCCTGTCAAATACGGCGGCCATCAGCTTACTGGCGGCGACGAACAAGTCAGCTCCAATAATTTCCTCTTCTTGGCGTCATGACAGCCCAGTAGTACCTGAACAGCTGAGCCAGCCAAACACAGGTAGGCTATGTGGTGTGTCAGAGGAGAAACGAGCCGTTCACATTTCTGTCATTGTGGCAGGTAACGGCCCACAAACCTCACCGCACTTGGGTCCATGTCATTGGTCCGACAGCCCATTATTTCTACATCCCGTTAACGGGATGTCCGACTGTCCGCGGTGCTGAACGGCTTGCGGTGGGCGTATGGTGCGCCGCGACCGGCTCTGGGTCAGCTGGGAAAGGCTTGAGGCGGAGCAGGTTCACAGCTTATGTGTTTGTCACTTTCTTTTTCATTTTAACCCACACCATGATCTTTTCCTGACCCTAACCAAGTGGTTTTTGTGCCTAAACCTAACCAGACCTTAACCACAGGGCATCGTGATGATTTCGGAACAATGGGCAGTTCCCCCGCACTTTAGGGAGTGTTCTTTACTTAGGAGGGGACTGTTCTTTACTTGTCAGGGGAGGAGGGTGGCTGGTCGATTCTTATTCTATTTATTTATTTTATTTTGATTCTCCCTATGTTAATCACTTATTGATGCTGTTTTTGAAGTATTAATAAATCAATAAGTGATTTAGTCCATTGAAACATCATTGATGTATTATAGAAAAGTGATTTATCTTTTTATAAATGACAAAAGGCACATCTGCCTCATTTTCGCTGTGGTATCCTGATACTACTCAGAACCGTGATATTTTCACTGGTATCGTACCGTGGGTCCCAATTTTGGTACCGTGACAACACTAATCTGGAGGGGGCTCATCTGCAAAAACTAAAGAACAACTAAACAACAATATTCGGTATTCGGTACTCGGTATTCGGCCAAGCGTTTAATATTATTCGGCTTCGGCTTCGGCCAAATCTCAGCATATTAAATCAACCCATCACTAGATGATTATTCCTTCTGAAAATGTAGCTGTGTCATTGTTTAAATTCCACAGAATTAAAAAAAAAAATCTATTTTATTGTCCTTCCATTCAGCCAATACAATGAGGCAGACTGCAGGTTGATGAATCAGACTCATCTTCTCGAGGTTTCAATCTGTAAGACATGACCAACATTGGGAGGGAAAGGCTGTTTTTATTTAGTGTATCAATCAAACAAATAAGTTCAACTTGGTTTCACAACACATTGATAATGTTTTATGAAAGACAGCTCCACAGTGTCAAATTTGATCACACTGCTGTACTGTTGGACACATCCTGTCCTATTTTTGGCAAAGTGCAGGATTACAGGTCAAGTGAAATTTAGAAAGTATCCAAACACTGACTTCAAAACTTTATTCAACTTAATTAAGTTTTGTGAAGTGCCCTCTCTGGGTTGGGGGAGAGTTGGGCCCAATCCCAAAACCCCCCCTTGTCCACTACCCCTTGGCCCTCGCAATGAAGCAAAGAGGGGTAGGGGTTGAAATCTTTCCCTAGGAATTGGGACACCACTCGCTACGTCACTGCGTCGGTTACGTTCACGCATACCTAACTATTTTAAACAGGAAGCTGCGAACCATCTACATTTGCATCCGGCATCTACAATGGAGTCTCCAGCTGAGTTCATCCTACCGATCGCGTTTGCTGTATTCATCATGCTTCATTCGTAACGACAGACGACAGGAGACTTCTGCCAGCTAGCTAACCCACTAACATTACAAGGCAGCATAGTTATACTAGCTGGCGTGCTATCGCAATGTGAAAAATCCGACAATTTTGCAGAACAGGACAGATGACAGACGCCAGATAGTGCAAGCTAGCTAGCTAGCTAACAAGCAACCTGATGACGGTAACGTTAGCTATATATATGAACTTTTTTCCCCGTCTCTTGCTCGGTGGTAGCCATGGTGATGTCTACCCCTCGCTGGCAAGTCAAGTAACAAGTGTGAAGCTTTCAATTTGCCGGTCCATCTACGTCCCAACCCTCACCTATGATTATGAGCTCTGGATAGTGACTGAAAGAATGAGATCACGGATACAAGCAGCCAAAATGACCCCACAACCCGGCCCCAGATTAAGTGGACGAAAATAGATGGATGGATGAAGTTTTACCATGGAATGTGAGGATACTCTCTATTTTCCTGCAATGATTGGGTATTAGCATATGATTACTGTTGGTGGGTGTGTGTCTGTGTGTATGTGTCTACCTGTCCTCTGTCCATGTCCATCTTCTTCCTCAGCAGCATCTCAAAGCGATGGTTCTGATGCAGCAGGTCGAAGATGTACGTCATCTCATTATACCTGCCGATACCTGTCAGCAGACGCACCTGCACACACATTAGCTTTAGCATTTCATTACTCTCATGAAAACAGGTGTATATGGACATATTTTGCAGAGGAGTAAAGGTCAGAGACAAATTACAATATTTGGGGGAAAAGAAACGACCTTACTGTTTGCATATCAGTGGGTGTAGCTTACCAGCAGGCCGTAGTGCTCTCCTGGGGCGAGGTAGGCGTGGCTGAGGTGACGGGCGGCTTGGAGCACTCTGACGATCCCCTCCATGTTACAGGTGAGACTGAAGCAGTCGTGCGCCACAATCAGCAACTCTACAACTGCAGGAGAGACAGAAGAAGAAAGGCTGGGCTGCTGAACCAAACACTAAATGTGCCATAAAACCAAAACAATGAGATGAAAGGTGCTAAAACGCTCTGCTGAGCTGGTGGCGGCTGCAGAGTCGGGTGATAATTTCCTGTGGTTTCATCACTGCAGCCAACAGCTTCCATATTACATGAAGTCATTTGATCCATTATTAATTAACACATTCGATTGATGCAGCTTTAAACTTTGATCTTCGCAGATAAAACACATCCTGCCATTGTCTTTGTGAAGTGCTAATCATGAATACTGAGCAGGAAGAGAGTCTGCCAAATACCAATAATAACACCTATATTTAAAATTGTTATCAAAGTGTACACTGCTTAAAGGGACATTTCACTGAAGAGGCAGGGAACAAACAAAATCTATCAACTACTGCCTCTTTTCACGCCTCACTTTTCTACACTTGAAATCTTCCCCTGCAAAAGAATTTCATCAAAATACATAATGACGAGTGTTTGAGAGTGAGCGTGTGTGTGTGCGCCATACTGCAGCTCAGGTCTCGCAGTGGAACAGTGTTGATGTTTTCCAGCAGTTTGAGTCCCACCAGGTTCGGATCGTCGCACAGTTTGATGAGCTGGACCAGTGAGTCCCGCCCCTCTGACGGCCTGTACACCTGCCTCTCTGCGGGGTCACACACATTACAAAACACTAATCACCAACAGTTTTGATAATTGATCATTTGTTTAAATTACCAGCGATTACCTATAAATTACCTATTACATATCGAATCTAAGCATCAAGTTTAGATCTCAGCGTCCAGTCCCACATTAACAGGTACAAAAACATCATTTTTCCACCTCATCACCACCATCGTCAAGGTACGACCATTTCTAAATGAAAAGGATACTGACACATTTTTTTGCCTTTATTTTAAGCCGACTTGACACCACTGAGAGACTTCAGCTCATTCAAAACTCTGCAGCTCAGCGATTATTCAGAGCCAAGAGGAGAGAGCACGTCAGGCCAGTCTGAGCTGCTCTGCACTGACTTACATTTAAAATTTGTTTTAAGCTGCGCCTCCTTGTATACAAGGCCCTACATGGGCTGGGACCGAGCTACACTGCTAACTCCCTTGTTAACTACTTGCCTCCAAGAACACCACCTATAGATATCAGGGAAGCTAGTTTGCTACGTATTTTTAAAAGAAAGCTAAAAACGTATCTGTTCACTTTAGCTTTTAACCAGCTCTAACTTTCCTCAAACAGGTCTGAAACTTTTTATGCTTTTACTTTCTATTTACTGCTGCTGTAATTCTTTTAAAATCTCACCTGATTTTATGGTTTTATTTTTGCAATTCTATAACTTTATGAATCAGTTCTGTTTTACAAGCAATCAGTGCTTATAATGCCCTTGTGTGAAGATTTGCTAGCATGGACCGGTGCCACATATTACAGTGTTTTGGCCCTAATGTATTTGGCAAAGCCTAGATGGGCTTTTCACAAATATCTCTGGCTTTTGGAATGTTAGTTGGACAAAAGCCATTTGAAGTTAGGGCTCTAGGAACATGTGCCGGGCATATTTCACTATTTTCTGACATTTTTATAGTGTAACCAGTGAAAAGAAATTTGGGATTCAAGATCAGGTGCTTGCAGAAATGCACACTGTTAACCTTCTACCCAAATAATTTGTTGAGCTGCTTGAAAGTGAAGCATTTCGGCAAAGAGCCTGAGAATATATAACAACAAAAAGTGATTCTCTGATTTCTACAGTAACACTATTACCTCAAATTAAACAGCAATATATAAAAAAATACTTATATGCATTCATGCTTGGGCGCTGTTATTTACGTGACAACACCTGAATATAACACACACACACACACTGGCTGTTTGTTTCTACCGCTCCCCTCGCTGGAAGCCTCGGACCTCCCGCCGCCCGCCTCCGCCTTGATTAAACGCTGAAAATAAAATACAAGAGGGAGACAGGTGTATTTTATCTTATTTGTTATATTTCTCCCTCTTCCCTCGCTGGAAGCCTCGGACCTCCCGCCACTTGCTCTCGTCTCAAACGTGGAGGTCTCCCTCTCCACTGAGCACCCACGGCGCATGCCCGGCCTGTTAAATAGCCTGTACCTGTTAACAACTGTGTGACACAAACTCAGTGCTTTAGTCATTAAATAATATCGGGCTCGGTCGGGTTCGGACAGAAATATGCTGCTTGTGCCGCACTCTAATGGAAATGCACGTGACGTTTTTTTGTTTTTTTTTTACAATCTAGGAACCGTTTGCAGGAACCGTTACTCCAAATGTGATGGAACCGGTTCCGGAACTGGAACTTTGGACCCAGTTCCAAAACGCTCTAACCACTTGCCATCTGACAGTCAAATCAGCTATCAGAATTCCTGTATAAACCAGTACATTTAGACTTTACAATTCAAATCTCACCCGGCTGCAGCTCCTGGGTGGAGGCCAGCAGCGCCTGGACCACAGCGGAGGAGATCAGCTCAGCCACAGTGTCTGCAGAGAGACCCTGAGCTCTGATGAAAGCCTGAGCCTTCCTGAAGCGCTCCGGCTGCTCCGACAGCAGCAGTTTCTCCAGCACCGAGCAAGATTCCTCCCCGCAGATCTCACTGAAGGAACACTGTAGCTCCTGGATGTGATCCAAGGGGACAGAGTGAAACTGTAGAGGTCAGTGTGAACCTTCCCTACATCCTATTCTTATTTCAGTGGTTTAAAACGTGATGATTCTTTAATCAAAGTAGCAGCGTCCAGTACTGATAGGAAAACTTATTCATTACAACAGTGCAGCATTGGGTGAACTGGCAGGTACCTTGGAGAGCTGGTAGAGGCTGAGGACCTGTTTGCAGTAGTTGTTGCCGTGGCGACACTGATCCACCAGTTTCTGGAGCTGGACAGAAACCTCGTCGTCAAGGAGGGGAAGCATCACGAAGGACGACAGGCTGCTGAATGAGTGAGCTGAATGAGAAAAAGAAATGTTGCAAAACACGTATTAAATTCTAAACTTTGCAGACCAGCAGGTAGCCTTCTTCAAACTTATTTTATTATCGTGTTGATATTAAGGACACTAAATTGGTCACACCTGGCTGTCTGAGTCACTGGCTTCGTTTACGTCCCTCCTTAAAACATACCTCTATCGGAAAGCATATCCTGACTTTATCTGAGCTGTATGTCTATGTTACCTTATTGATTTTAATGCCCATTTATTATCTCGATTTTAGCTTTGGCTGTTCTTAGTTTGTCTTTTATCTTTAGATGACATTTTACAACATGTCACTTGTTTCATTCTTCTTTTAACTGTGTTTTGAAAGGTGCTTTTAAATGAAGTTTATAATTAGGGATGCCTATTGTGGAACACAGGCACAACCTGTGACTATTCCTCATACTTCTTCTTATTCGTCTTCTGTACCAAAATTTCACTGAAAAACTTGTCTCGCAGTGTTGCTGCCACATACACAAAAAATACATCAAAATGTGTGTAAATTCTTGTGAAATGTTCTAGTGCTAACTGCTATGTGACTCCTGAGTGAGGCGGATAATCTCAGAGATTTAGTTGAAGCACGTCTCTCAAACTGCTGGCCTTTCCTTAAAAACAAAAACTCGTATACTCAGAGAGAGAGGACAACCTGACAACCTGAAAAAGCACAAGTTTTAATCCACTTTGACCAAAAATGATGTATGTAGGGTAGAAATTGTGGGCGTGACAGCGAGTTGGAGAGAAATACTGAGGAAGCTCTCTGCACCCTGACAGCTGAGTCCTCCACTCCCGCTCAGAAGATTCTGTCCAATACACACATACGTGAAAAACCTGAAAAGGGCTTTTTTTAACCAACCTTCAAACAAGTTTAAATATTCTAAAAAGTTAAATTGTGTTTTGAAAGTTGAATCAAACCCACAATGTACACAACATGTGGGACATTTCAAGGTTTGAATGGAGTTTCTATGTGAAGGTATGAATGAGCAGATAGATAAGATAAGATAAACTTTATTGTCCCACAAGGGAAATTCGACTTGGGCAGTATAGTGCAAACAGCTGCAGTATTCACATACATACATACAATCAACATCGGCATAGACAAGTTGCCAACATAGTGCGTTGAGTGTGTTACAGTTGCAGACTACTGTTGCAAGAGTAGTGCAACCATTTGCCTAGTTTGTAAGGTTACAAACAAGGGAACTACAGGTATTGCACTGGCCTATTTCAAAGTGCAAGTGAGTGCATATAAAACAGATAAATACAGAGGTCAAATAAAAACACTAGTAAACCAGTTAAAATTATATTAAATCAGTTGCGGGACCATAGTGCAGATAAGAACAATACTAGATGAGAACAACAATAACCAGACCATTTAGGCATAGATAACCCTGCGCACATACGGCTCAACCAGGGGGACATTGCAGGGCCAGCAGGTGAGCAGGCAACCACCTTTTAGCATAATAGCAATAGTAAACAGTGACTGACGGTGAATTGACGGGGAATTTGACGGGCAGGGGATCAGCAGCCATAAGGTCAGGACCAAGGTCAGGTGGTGGGATGGAGGGGGGGCTAGGGTGGTGGATCCGCAGCAGTAAGCCTCCCCACTACCCTAGTTGGGGGAGGGAGGGGCTCTGCCACGAGAGGTGTGTGTTTGTTTGTTTAATAATAGAGTGGAAGTAGGAATAAAGGACAATTTGAACCGGTTGCTCCTACACCTGCTGGCTCTGTAGCGCCTCCCTGACGGCAACAGCTCATACTCCTGAAAGAACATGAGAAGGGTCACTCAGGATTTTATTTGCTCCCTTGACAACTGCTCCCTCATATATTGCCTGGAGGGACTGGAAATGATCATGTTTTCCCACTCTTCAGAGCTATTGTCACCATTCTCTGAAGTCTGGCCTTACACTGGACTGTGAGGGAGCCGAACCACGCTGCCATGCCGTATCTTATGATTCTTGCTAACACAGCGTCATAGAATGTTAACATGATCTCGGTTCAAACCCCAAACAGCCGCAGCCTCCCGAGAAAGTGTAGCCTCTGAGCTAATCTGTTACAGAGGAAATCCACATGACCACTCCAGCATAGGTTATTAGACACCATCAGGCCCAGGTATTTATACGAGGACACCTGTTCAATAACGTACTTGTCAATGATTGCCGGGTCATGAGCTGCAATTTTTTTAGGGTCAAAAATCATCTCTTTTGTCTTTTTGGTATTTAACACCAGGAAGTTATTGTCGCCACACTGCAATGCTGCCTTGAATACAAAAAAGTTTGAATGATTTGAATGTGTGAAAGTCTGTTGAAAAGCTGACGCCACACTGAAAAGCTGACTTTTATGAATGATTTTGAATGATTTGAATATTTGAATGTTTTACTGAGATTTATGAAATCCAATATGGCCGCTGCCTCGTGACCCCACAATATGCAAATGAGATTAATTTGCTCCCATCACAAACTTTGGGTCTTGATGAATAGTTTTCTCATTTACAGTATGACTTTATCTCTCACCACTTTCAAGCCACAGCCTTTTGAAATGTTGGAATGAAAATAGAATATTTTCCTCAATAAACTGGCACCTGAAGGGTTAAAATGGAGACTGTGCCTCTGTCATGTCTGCATGTAACATGTAGACACGCACACACATCATGTTTCTGTCATGTCTGCATGTAGCATGTAGACAGGCACACACATCATGTTTGTGTTTGACAGCGGTTGCCATGGTAATGAAGTAGATGCACCTGGCAGAAGAGCAGAGAGAGAGAGAGACAGAACACAGAGAAGAGACCTGCTTTAGTGGAGATTTAACTCCTCGAAAAAGTTGTTCCCATTCCCAAACTGTTGGTCCAGTCATCAAAATAATGTTATGGTGAGAGAGGTAAAGTTATACAGAAGATCTGTTTAGCAGCAGTTGAGCTGACATGTGTGCTTGTTTGAAGCCGATACGATAAACAGTGTCGGAGGAGATGTTTTTTGAGGAAGAGCACGTTTGAGGCGAAATTTTACTTTAAAAGGGAAAATAGCTCACTTCCTGTTGGATTTAGGTCATGGGTGTTAGTGTGTGATTTATAGATCGAACACACCAGTTTTGGTTTGATCTGTGTGTGTGTGTGTGTGTGTGTGTCTGTGTGTGCAGCCGTTGTCATGGCGATTAATGATTTGCCTGCACCGGAGGGACACAGACAGCTCATGAGAGAGCAGATCAACAAAGGCTGTTTATAATGGGTTTTAACTCCTCGAACAAATTCTTCTGAGTCCCGAACTGTTGGTCTAATAATGAAAATAAAGTGATGGTGAGAAGGCACATGTCATGTTTTACATTTCTAGTAAAAACAAGCTGTTTCCAGGGGGGTGGAGCTTTGTGACATCACAAAGGGGGCGGGGCATTGTGGCATCACAGAGGGGGTGGAGCTTTGTGAAATCCCTTTGTGACATCACAAGACAAAAATTGGAAATTGGTAAATAGGAGAGAAATTCATTAAATCTTTTATCCCAACAGGTGCTGAGACACAGTCGTCCGGATCCAGATGGAGAGACAGCCAGAAGAAAACAGCATGTCTACCTCAGAGTGGGACTGCTCATTTCAGTTTTTTACTGAGATGATGCAGGCATTCAGCAGGTGGCAGACAGAGGAACGGGCTAAAAGCAATTTGGCTGGAGGTTCATCCTCAGTGGCTGGCTCCTACAGGGAGACGCTGAGGGAAAATCTGAAGAGGTTTTTTGACCCCCAGCGGTGCCGTACAGAGCAGCAGGGGGAGACATTTGTCCTCTCTGAAGAACAGGCCATAGCCATGACTGAGATTTTTGAAAGGGCTTATCATGATACTGGAGCCCTGATGCAGTCAGTCCAAAGGTGGGAGGCTGAGGAGGCTGAGGAATGCTCTCAGTCGGAGGTTGAAGGTGAGTGCTCAGCGGTTTGTCCCACCCAACAAAAGGTGGAGGCAGAGCTCAGAGACTTTTTTGACCTCCGGCGAGAGACTGCTGAGTATAGAGGAGAAACACTTGCTATACCTGCACCTGTCAGTACACAGACGTCTGACAGAAAAGATGAGAAATCTGCAGGCAGAAGTGTTAGATACATCTTTAAAAGGATGAAGCCTGCATTCAAGCGCAGCTGGGAGCGCCATTTTGGAGCAAGACCCAGGAATAAGATCCAGCCCAGTATGACCAAGGCTGCTGTGACAGCAGAGGATGTCACAATGGTTGAGGATTTGGAACAAGACTTATCTGACAGCGTGTCTCCCACTGCCTCAGTCGCCTCCAGTGAGGACCTCAATTTTGTTTTAGATTATTGCGGTCCAGCACTGGAGTCATCTGACAGTGTGTCACATAAGGTGGTGTCTCCCACTGCCTCAGTCGCCTCCAGTGAGGACCTCAATTTTGTTTTAGATTATTGCGGTCCAGCACTGGAGTCACCTGACAGTGTGTCACAGAAGGTGGTGTCTCCCACTGCCTCAGTCGCCTCCAGTGAGGACCTCAATTTTGTTTTAGATTATTGCGGTCCAGCACTGGAGTCACCTGACAGTGTGACAGAGAAGGTGGTGTCTCCCACTGCCTCAGTCGCCTCCAGTGAGGACCTCAATTTTGTTTTAGATTATTGCGGTCCAGCACTGGAGTCACCTGACAGTGTGTCACAGAAGGTGGTGTCTCCCACTGCCTCAGTCGCCTCCAGTGAGGACCTCAATTTTGTTTTAGATTATTGCGGTCCAGCACTGGAGTCATCTGACAGTGTGTCACAGAAGGTGGTGTCTCCCACTGCCTCAGTCGCCTCCAGTGAGGACCTCAATTTTGTTTTAGATTATTGCGGTCCAGCACTGGAGTCACCTGACAGTGTGTCACAGAAGGTGGTGTCTCCCACTGCCTCAGTCGCCTCCAGTGAGGACCTCAATTTTGTTTTAGATTATTGCGGTCCAGCACTGGAGTCACCTGACAGTGTGTCACAGAAGGTGGTGTCTCCCACTGCCTCAGTCGCCTCCAGTGAGGACCTCAATTTTGTTTTAGATTATTGCGGTCCAGCACTGGAGTCACCTGACAGTGTGTCACACAAGGTGGTGTCTCCCACTGCCTTAGTCGCCTCCAGTGAGGACCTCAATTTTGTTTTAGATTATTGCGGTCCAGCACTGGAGTCACCTGAGAGTGTGTCACAGAAGGTGGTGTCTCCTACTGCCTCAGTCGCCTCCAGTAAGGACCTCAATTTTGTTTTAGATTTTGGTCCAGCACTGGAGTCACCTGACAGTGTGTCACACAAGGTGGTGTCTCCCACTGCCTTAGTCGCCTCCAGTAAGGACCTTAATTTTGTTTTAGATTTTGGTCCAGCACTGGAGTCACCTGACAGTGTGTCACAGAAGGTGGTGTCTCCCACTGCCTCAGTCGCCTCCAGTAAGGACCTCAATTTGTTGAAGATTTTGGTCCAGCACTGGAGTCACCTGACAGTGTGTCACAGAAGGTGGTGTCTCCCACTGCCTCAGTCGCCTCCAGTAAGGACCTCAATTTTGTTGAAGATTTTGGTCCAGCACTGGAGTCACCTGACAGTGTGTCACACAAGGTGGTGTCTCCCACTGCCTCAGTCGCCTCCAGTGAGGACCTCAATTTTGTTTTAGATTTTGGTCCAGCACTGGAGTCATCTGACAGTGTGACACAGAAGGTGGTGTCTCCCACTGCCTCAGTCGCCTCCAGTGAGGACCTCAATTTTGTTAAAGATTTTGGTCCAGCACTGGAGTCATCTGACAGTGTGACACAGAAGGTGGTGTCTCCCACTGCCTCAGTTGACTCCAGTAAGGACCTCAATTTTGTTGAAGATTTTGGTCCAGCACTGGAGTCACCTGACAGTGTGTCACACAAGGTGGTGTCTCCCACTGCCTCAGTCGCCTCCAGTGAGGACCTCAATTTTGTTTTAGATTTTGGTCCAGCACTGGAGTCATCTGACAGTGTGACACAGAAGGTGGTGTCTCCCACTGCCTCAGTTGACTCCAGTAAGGACCTCAATTTTGTTAAAGATTTTGGTCCAGCACTGGAGTTACCTGACAGTGTGTCACTGAAGGTGGTGTCTCCCACTGCCTCAGTCGCCTCCAGTAAGGACATCAGCTCTGCTAAGAGCGCAGACCTGACCGCTGTCCTTCAGGAAAGCATGGCTATTGAAGGCATGGAGACACCAACAGAGAGCAGCCTTCTAGCAGACATATACGCAACTGTAGGATTATCAGGAGCGGAAAATGGCGCTGAAGATGCCCAGAGCGATGAGGTCCGTGACATCAGAGACCCTTTTCTGGAGGATATCTCCAACTTGGAGTGTGACCTGATGTTGCCTGTCACCTCCCTGGAGAGTGAAAGTGACATCAGTGAGTTCAGTGCTCCTGTAGTCTGGGCATGGAAAAGGGAACAGGCTCAGAGAGGCAGTGAGTCAGTGTCAACACCTGTGTCTGAGGAGACAGCTGCTGAACCTGAACAGGATTCATCTTCACAGACCAACAACAAAAAATTGTCTGTCAGGATCCTTGTACAGAGGCTGGTTACAAGGACCTTTAGGAAAGCAGGGACGGACGCCAACCCACGTCTCATAGCTGACCGCCTGTCTGACAGGATATGGACTGAAATTAAGGGAGAAGATTTTGAAATTCTCCCAGAAACATTCAAAAGTCTTGACAAGAATGTTTTTAAGGACCTTCGTCAACACTGGGGCAGTGCACAGATGGTGTGGGTTTCTATGAATCAGGATGAACCCAAGGTAGACGATTACATCGCCTCTACTTTTAAACGTCACCTGAAAGCAGCAAGAGGCCCAGTGCCCTCCAGGTTCTCCAGGGTGGGCAAAGTGATCTCACAGCCCTTCACTGCACGCCATAGACAGGTCAGTGACATGTAGGTGACATATGATATACATGTTGAAGGAAAACGTAAGGGGTAAGCCTTTTTATCTTCAACATGTATGTAATCCAGAGCTCAAGTCCTACCTCAATTCAGGTAACCTGCAGGTTACCTCTTGCTCCACTGGCCTTTGCAGGGCAGTGACTTTGGAGCAAGAAACATGACTTGAGGACTTGAGCTCTTAAGACTACCTGAGCAGTCAGCAGTGCGATCTCACAGGCGAGGGCTGGGCTCAACTCATCGAGCCCAGCCCTCGCCTGTGAGTCACCTTTGTGGTGACTCAAACCTTTGTGAGTTTGTGTGCTGACTGTTTAGGTAGTACGGGTTTTCTCCGGGAGTCTCCGGTTTTCCCGATTTCCTGAAACCATACAGGAAAAAAAAACAACCCAAAAAAAACAAAAAAAAACAAAAATTGAATTTGACACCAATAAATTCATTAATTAGCTACCTTATCTCTTATTGACTTATCATTTGTTGTCAAAGCTCTAAAGATTCAACTCAGGGTGTACTTCTGCTGATTCAGTTTCCTCTTGAGGTCAGAGCTTTTGCTAAAAAACAAAAAGAAATGAATGTGTTCTTTTGCTTAGGTGTTTTTTTTTTCATGTGAAAACCATCTATTTTAGCATTAAACTTATGGTCATGACCCAAAATAGTTAGTGGTTAGGTTAGCATTGAGACTGTGAAGCTAAGATAAGATGCAATGCATGGTTGCATCTCTCAATCAGAGAACCAGGGGTTACGGGAGAAACCAAACGTTTTTTCAGCTTCAATCTGTGACTTTACAGTTAACATAACTTTTCAGACACACATAATTGTGTTGTCCTGTTAAACTAACATAGTCTATTAATGTTAGAGACGGGCATGACTGATAAAGTTTTCTGCTTAGCTCCCACATTAACGTTAGAAGTTATATTTCAGTTTGATGCTAGCGACACCAGCTGCTCAGCTGCTAGTGAGGGAAGGGGCTGTACCTGCCGTCTGCAGCGTGCTGTGTTCACTTCACCAAATATTTCCAAAGAGCACTTTTTCCTTCATCATTTTTGACCAAAACTGGCTGCTCTGATCCTTCTGCAGCCACGCTGGCCATATCACAGCAACAGAAATGTGTGCATGCATGCACAGCGACGACAACAAGCCGGGTTGCAGCGAGGGCTCTGTGCCTGCCGGACGCTGACCACACAGCGTGTCTCCGTCGGACCCATCGCGCGCACCCGTCAGGCGCTGAGGTGGCGTGCACTGTTAGTATCGATACTTTTGTAAATTAGTTTTGTATCCCGATACAGTGTTTGAGTATTGATACTTTTCAGAGTATCAATACTTTTGACAACCCTATGATGCATTCAGAAATACTCATCCTGAGACCATGACAGGTCACTCACTCTCTGAGACCTGAGTGTTACTTGAATAAGTAAACACTGACCAAAAAAGAAATCCAATGTTCCTCTTAATCACTCCCCAATTTCTGATGAGGTGGACATGATAACCCTTAATACACATAATGTTATTCATCCCTACATCATTACTACATTTGCTTAAGTAAAAGATCTTCCACCACCTGAGAATTTATCAGTAGAGTACTATTATTCTTTCTAATAATGCAAAGACATTTTTCCATGTAACTGTATGTTGTGGTAACAGATGTCTAATGTACATTCATATACAAAAGGAAGTTGAGACGGAGGCTTACAGGTGGTGATGGTTTTCCTCTGCAGAGCTTCTGACCCTTCTTCTTGTGGTTCAGCGTTCAGCTCTCCAGAAGCCAGACCTCTGCAGCGCAGCACCACCCACATGTCCGGGTGATACAGGGAGAAATAACGACAGACCCGGCTGGCTTCATGGATACTGCCTTCATCTAGTAAATGACCACTCAGTTCAGCCAGAACACTCCTCTCCTCTTGACTTAGCTGTGTGTCGATGTTCAGCTTGTCCTGCTCCTCGCAGGGACCTGGGAGTCCCTCCAGACTGAGACACTTCTCTGTGTTCAGTCCTGAGATGTTGGAGAAGGAGAACCTTCATCAGTACTTCGTATGTGTTCATTTCAGGTGTGATGGCGGGCGGCGGCAGGTTGAAAACGCTCTCCTTCTCCATGGCGACGGTGAGGATGTGTCGTCGGACCCAGCTCACCCACAGTTTTTTCTCCAGGCACTCCAGTTGGTCCACAGGAGCCGGGCTGAGCAGGGAGAGCCAGTGAGCTGCAAGGCAGAGCAGCAGGCAGCGTTCCTGGATGTCCAGCAGCTCGCTCTGAGTCTCTAAAGCTGCGGAGGAGTCTGTGGTTCCAGTTTCAGCCTGTGACAGGAAGAATTGGGAGGCTGACTCTGGATCAGTGCTGTCAGCCTTCAACTGCTCCTGACATTTCCTCCAGAAACCAACTCTGGTTTCCAACCTTCTCCACTGCCGCTTGGACTTCTGGGAGTTTACTTCCTGAAGAAGCTACAAGAGAGACAGAAATTCTTATGTCTTATAACATTTTGCAACTATCTTATTGTTTACTGGCCTATATTTTAACTAAATACAAGTTAAAATATAGGCCAATACATTTTGTTTAGTTTTATGTTAACTCATGCCATGAACAAACACTTTTTTTTTATAAGAACGTATTAAATTTGATTAATTAAAAATTGTGACTGAATCAACTCAGTGCCCATCTAAGGTACATAGCTGATTGGATTAAAGATGATGCTTCCTCAGTCTGGCTTGATATCGAGAAGTCCTTATCCAATTGTCCTCTAAAAAAATCTACTTTTTATTGATAAACTGAAATGTATTAAAAAGCTTTGTAGCAATCCAGTTACAATTAATACTGTTAGAGCATGGAGGATCACACAGCATTTGGATGGCAGATCAGGGCTTACATCGGTCTTTACTCCAATCGCTGATAACCCTGACTTTCTTCCAGGAAACCTGGACAAAGCTTTCAAATGCTGGGCAGCTAAGGGACTTGCTTCCCTGGGTGATCTTTTTGTTGGTTCTACCCTCATGACTTTCAGTCAAGTTATGGAAAAATATGGCATATCAAGAAATGATCTTTTTCGTTACTTTCAGGTCAGAGATTTTATTATAAAAGATACATCTTTGCTTGCTGATTTGAATGTCACACAGATAGAGAAACAAGTACTTCTTTCACAGGGCAATGCTTCCATTAGATCCTTTTATGCCAGTCTGAGGGATTGTTTAAATCTTGGCGCACGGACATTGGGAGTGGTCTGGGAGAGGGAGTTGGGTGTTGAGATAACTGAGGAGATGTGGGATGACATCTGGGATAATGCAAGGAAAATAACTGTTTGTAAACGGACAAGAGCGATGCAATTTAAGATGCTGCATAGAGCACATATTGCCCCTAACCGTCTCTCCAAATATAGAAAGGATGTCTCTCCATTTTGTCTTAAATGTAAGACAGAAATTGGTGATCTCACTCACTGTTACTGGTCTTGTGTAAAAATACAAAAATACTGGAATGATATCCTGTTTGAAATACAGAAGGTTCTGAAGAAAAAGCTTGAACTCGACCCGGTTTCCCTCCTTCTGGGTCTTCCCAGTGATCGTGTTACTGATAGGTATCAGAAAAAATTGTATAATGTTATGACATTTTGTGCCAGGAAAAATATTCTTCAGCAATGGATCACAGATAAGGCCCCCTCAGTGATGGGTTGGCACAGGACAATAATGGAATACATACCTCTGGACTTTCTCACTTGTCTTCTGCACTCCAAAACTAATGCCTTTGAAAGAATATGGAAACCTTTTCTTGATTATATTAATGTAAATATCTCTGCTATACTGACGAGAGCATTTATATATATATAAAAAACTGTATTATCTATTTTTGCTTTTTCTTTTTCTCCTTGTTTAGCTCCCATTGTATTTCACTCTGTGTTATATGATGTGCCTGTTACATTTCCCTGTCACACAATTTTCTTCCAGAACTGATCTTTTTGTTTGGGTTGCTGTACAAATTGTGACTGAAACATGAAATGAGCAGCAAATTCTTGAGTTAAAAAATAAGCTTGTCCCTGGTGGTTAAACTTTAAAATGGAGACACTGTTTCTGAACAACCATTTTTGCATTTGCAGTTTTGGCATTCCTGTACAGACATTTCTTACTTATCAGCCACATAAATGTGATATATATAGTATATCTGCAATAAACTAAAATTGAGTAATGGGAACCACTACAGGTTGGTGTTTACTTAAAGTGAAAGGGTCAGAGCTAAAGCTTTTGTCATACTCTCCACATACAGTCAATTTGAATCAACTGACCCTTTGCAAAGTCCCGCCCCCGGAGGCAGCCTGGCCAATCACAACATAGCATCTTGCTTATTCAGACCAGGGTCCAACAACAGCACTCTGTCTCTAATGCAGTTGTTTCAGATTTCCTTCATTTTCAGGCTGGTTTTGTGGATTTGGAGCTAAATGTTGTGCCTGGGACACGTTGTGTATTAATGATACTCGTTACCTGGAGAGGTTGGAAAAACATATACGTTTCTTCCCTGTTCCAAAATCAAAATCATACCCTGAAAGGTGTAGGGTTAGATATAGCCTAATGAGTGTATACACATGCTGCTTTTGCTAATGATGATTATAACAGTAAAAAAAGACCCTGCTGTACAGGAAGCAGTGAAGGGAAGCAGGAAACTTTGCTGATATTCAACCAGCTGTGTGTCATCGCAACGAAGCCAAACAGTGTTTATCTGCACACACTGTGATGCCACACAGCTGGTTCGGTATCAGCAAAGTTACCCTTTATATTCCTTATATTTAGTTGGGCTAAAAATCGAACCATTAAGCCTAAATGTGCTTTTTACTTAGCCTAGCCTACTATTCTTTCTTTTCACTGCTGCAGCCAGTGTCTTTCTCCTAAATCGACATGCTTTCAGTGTGTTTTGATTTTAGATGATAGATTCAGCTTGTAGTGCAGTTGGTCTCTCCACAAACAGTCTACCCCTTCTAGAAATTTCTGCTGAACCGTGTTTACAAATTGCTGTTTTAGGTTTATTCTCGGATATAATGCCTCCATAGTGCTGACATGTTTGCTGTAATAATACTGTGCGTTACCAGGCTCCCAGTTGCTGGCAGGCTGAATATGTGCATCACTTAATTTCTGTTTTGGCGAGGGGATGTTGTGTTTCAGCGCGACAATGTAAACTATATATAGCCTGTATATTTCTAGGCTTTTCGATCACTCTGTAGTCTAGGCCTATTCTTTTCATGGACGTAACAGGGCAGTGAACTAGTCAACGTGTCACCTGTCGATCTTTGAATTCTTTGCTCAAATGTTTCACCAAGTTTGTGTTGTCTCCCTTAGCAAGGCAGAGTTTCTCTTGACTTTTATGTGCTGCAATAGGAACAAGGAAGGGGTTTGTATGCATAAATGAATAAAATAAATGAATGAATTGAAAACAAAAGCACTAAGAAAATTATATATTGTCAAATAATGTAAAATAAGTATAAATGTAAAATCTAAAGCTTAAAATGTAAATATAAATCCCGTTGTGTATTGTGTGGTGGGTCAGACCTGGCTGAGTAGCAGGCGGTGGACGGGCAGGCCGGCCAGCAGGGCGACCTGCCTGGCCTGGCTGTAGCGCCCCTTGCCCTGCAGAGCGTCCACGGCAGCCTGGAACTCCTCCTGCTGGACGGAGGGAGAAGTGCACTGCAGCAGCCTGGGAGATATGTTGACCTCTGACCCCTGCAGCAACTGACTGAGCTGACTCAGCTTCCTGAAGTCTGGACCTACACACACACACACACACACACACACACACACACACACACAACAATTCATCTGTGTGCAAACTTATTAAACTTCTGCAGTAAACTGTGTTTTTATGTGAAGTTTCTCGAGCTTATAGCAAACATTTTTTTGAAAGGACAATGTCAGCTGGATAAAATTGATTTGCCGTTGTGGTAATCAAACCTGTGATGGGATCACGGGACCAATACATACACTGTGTAATCTCCTGAGCTGCATCCCTCAGATTCTGACATGTTTTGTGAACAGACTCTCTGAACTCACCGTTAGATTTGAGGAGTTTGTCAACGTCGGCCAGCAGCTGCAGCAGCCTATGTAGGTCATACTGGGAGGAGCATCGCTGCAGCATCGTGAGGAGCAGCACGGAGGCCTGGCTCTCCACCCACTGCAGCGGGAGTCCACCAGACGGGGCTGGGCCCCCATTTCTCAGCTGCATCATTAAGGAGGAAAAGAAGGAAGACAATAATCATCTTTGCTTATTTATTGTCTTTCTGGCCTGATTCTTCAGCCACACAAAAAGTGTGAATGCAAAAGTTTTTGGCAGCTGAGAGTCAAATCCTCAGATGCCTGGCGCCACCAAGAAAGAGATTTTAAAAGTATCTATTTGCAGCTGCACACCCACTGTGCACTGCAGGAAGGTAGAGAAGTTTTTCATTACACTGGAACTGCTTCTGATGGCAATAACAATAAATTTGAACCTGAACCGAACAATCACGCAATAAAAAGGAGAAAAACAACACAACAAACAACAAAAAGTCAAGTATTTCAAGCAGGTTTAAAATCTCTACAAGCTGACAGTGATTCCTGGTCATGTGATGTTTCATCTATTATACTGGTTTGTTGGTGGGCGGGACTTACAGTGATGAGCGTCCTCTGGAAGTCCAACAGCTTCCCTTTGGCCTCTGAGAAGTTTCTGTAGTCACAACACAACTCAAACATCCTCAACACCAACACCAACGGACAGTCCTGAGAGACAACAAAAGAAATCTGTCTTATTGATTTGTTATTTTACAATCAGTCGAGTAAAGCTGTCTTAGTCTGATAAACTGAATTTATTATAGAAGTATTAGATTTTCTTTCTTGTACACTGAATAGTTATCTGTTCTCTTTTATGCAACGACCATCTGACATTGAGGCTAATAAAGCAGAATAAAGTCGATCAAAAAGGAAGGAAGTATCAATCCAAAGTCCGGGAAAGGAGAAAATACTAAAAACTTCCTCAAGATCAATATATTACTTATTAAAGGACTTTTCCCGAGTGAAAAGATGTGATATATTCTGGGATAAAAGCAGGTTTTTTTTCCTGGCAGTGTCAATGTGTCACACTGACCTAAAGCTCTAATGTGTAAAGGTGTGTAAAACCTTTATGAACTCTGTTATCTAGCCTCTGACCTCAGTAAGTAAAGCCAGCAAACACCTACTGCTGCAGGGGCAGTACTGTCATGGGGGGCCATGAAGGCCATGCCCCTCAGTTTGATGTTGAGCCCCTTAAAAAACTGATATGCCCTGCACCAGCTCCACTGCTCCAGCTGATTTTGCTCTTTTCTCCTCTGCCTCTTTCCTGTCAGATTTGTTTCAGACAGCAGTGTCTCTTGTTGATACTCTGAATTCTTAATTGGCAACATCAAGTGAAATGCTGCGCATGTAACCGGTGGTGGGTTTGATTTAAAGCCTGGTATAAATCGCTGGAAAACAGGGCTTAACCAACAGTTGAGAGTTAAATTCTGCCGAACCGTCTTTAGTTTTTTACCCTCTCGAACAGCTCAAAGCCTCGCAGGAGGGGCCTGACGTGGCCCAGCCCCAGCAGCGTCCTCCAGATGATTGACAGGTCATGCAAGGTCCACTCATGGTGCTGTGGGGCTTCAGCCAGGTGGGAGGTGGCTTCCCCAGCTGCGACATCATCAACGGAGGTCAGCACCCACACGCAGAGGCACGGCAGCAGCTCTGCCCCCTGTTGGTGTGTGATGGAGTTAATGAGTGATCAACATTTCTGACATCACAGTAGCAGCATCGTTTTGTGAGGTTACCTGTTGACAGGCAGCCATTACAGCCAGTGTTGAGCAGTGTTGCACCAGTGCCTCCTGCAGCAGGTACCTGCAGGGCGCCGCCTCCTCCTGGCTCTGCAAGAGGACCTGGAACAGCTCCCTGGGGTGCTCTGAGCTCCCAGGGGCCTCCTCTGTGTTCATGGGTGCTGACTGCTCCTCACAGCCAGAGACCAACCTCCGCTGACTGTACACCTGCAGGTCCTGGAACGCCAGACTCAGGTGGGCCTGCAGGGCGGGACTGAACTGCGCTGCCAATGATCTCACCTGCAGGAAGAACCAAATATGGTCAATGGAAGAGCTCGATTTTATACGATTCGAACAGACATGAAATCCAAAATGTGACACAGCACCATGTTTTAGAATAAATTTATCTTACACTAATCACTGATATTAATAAGAAAAGTTATAAAGGTTTTATGTGATGACTTTTAAAAGCTGAAATATTGGGCTTTCACCAGAGATGCAGTTACAGTGTACAACAAATCATTTAGTTTATTAACTCAACATCTTGGTGTGGAACTGAGAAACTGCAGATGAGGTGATGCATGTTTTGTTCTGTCCATGATGCTGTTGTGCGAAGTTCTCTCACAGAGCTTTGATGTAAGGATGTGGTGGAGGCGTGTGTTCACCTGCTGGGGTGGGAAGTTGTGCAGCTGGACAAACAGCAGGAAATTGATGAACTGTCCGTCCTCGGTGCAGTTGGCGGGGTAAACAGCGCTGAGCTTCAGACTGTGGAGCTGACAGAACTGAACAGGCAGCGCCCACTCCTGAGCCGCCTCGTAGGATGACCTGATACACACACACACAAATATACGTAACTATCTTTGTGCAGATTCTTCTTAATATATGTAATGCTTGATTTATTAAAAACAAAGGCTATGAAAGTTTTATATAATTGTTATAATATAATCATAATAAAACGATATCATAATATATAATAGAATAATAATTTAATAATTTTCTTAATCTATTAAGTTTTGCAATTTGTGGGACACTTCTTACCAAGTTGTTCATCACCTTTTCCCCCCATGTTTTAGAAAGAAATCACACCAATTAGTTCAGGGTTTAAAGGTTTTAATATTTGTGAAAGGCATCTAAAAGCAGGACAAGAACAGTGATGTCGCTCCAGGTTTCAAAGGTGAAATGACATCTGCATAAAAGAATTTTCATCCCAAAGTTGTTTTTTTTTGTATGTTAAACCTGTTTTTGTTGAATCAACCTTTAGCTAGCAGGTAGCGTTCAAACTGTAGTAAATTTTTACATTAAAGCTGGTATTCAAATAATGTCTCTGCTGTTACAGAGAATAAGTGCTATATAATAAAGCTGGGTGATTTAAGAACAAAGGCCTGTAGCACAAGCCTCTGACAACCCAGTATGTAAATGTTGTTCTGCCAACTTCTAGTGACAGAGGAGACAACAGTGTAAAGTGGTGTGATGACATTAGTGTTGCGCAGAGGATGTTCACCTGCTGATGCCCTTTTGCTCCAGGCTGTCAGTCACTGCAGCTTCCAAGTAGCCAATCAGCTCCTCTGCTGCTCCAGGCTCCGCCTCCGCCAGCTTTACTCCTTTAGATACTGAAAAGAGACAAATCAATGTGTTTACGCAGAGTGCGTCGACGTTGGGTTGCAGCAGTGTGTGTGTATTGTGTTTACCCAGAGTGTGTAGATGCTGTGTCAGAGCGGTGTGTGTGTTGTGTTGGTTCCAGTGCTGCAGGACGGTGTTCATGACTCTGATGTCGACCCTCAGTTTGAGGCTGCAGATTCCCAGCAGCTCAGAGAAACAAACGGTCGCTGACGCCACAGACGGCACGTTAAACCACTGCAGGGCCAAGCGGTACACCTGCTGCCAGGCCTGCTGCAGCCTGAAACACACACACGACACACTCATTATAGCAGAATGTTGCTTTCTCCACTTCCCAGTTCCATTCATCTCTTCTTCCTCAGTCTGTCCTGACCTGAACAGCTGCAGCTAAATGCATCGTACTCACAGTAGCTGGACGTCAGTGCATCTGCTCAGCTGCTGCACAAGGAAGGTGGCATATGCAAAGGAGGGTCGGCCATGACGGAGGTAGTACAGGAAGTCCAGGTTCTCCACCAGAGCGAATCTGTTCACCAGGTGAGGGCTGGAGAAATGAGGCAGCTCTGATATTTCTGTGGAGGACAATTCCAGTGGGATTAATGCAAATACCTGTAGACCAGGGAGCCTGAAGATCTGTGTTCATGCTCTTATCTAAAGTATCTGATTAAAGCCCACTGATCCTCACGTGCTACTGCTGCTGCAACTACTACTGTTAAGACAATAAAACAGTTGGTGTAAGAAAAGAGAATGTGAACACACATTTAACTAGAATTACCACTCCATGGTTGTATGCCTCTGCAATGATCAAGTTTCTTTGACAGTTTACATCCATGTCTGTAAAAACATGGATGCCTCACACCCATTGTCCCCCCAGCAGCACAGAAGATCTATACAAACAGCACAGTTTCAAGGTGGACACCCAAGATTAGTGTCACCAGTTCAGTGTCTGACCAAATATTTAACCCTTTGTTTCTGAGATATGATGCTGATAATGGCCAAAAAAGTGATTTATGCATCCTATTCGACATGTGAATTGTCATTTGTGAGGTCACACTGACTTTGACCTTTGACCACAAAATTCTAATCAAAGTATTCTTCTGTACAAGTGGACATTTGTGTCAAATTACATACATTCCCTTAAGGTGTTCTTGAGATATCGTATTGACGAGAATGAGACAGATGCAAGGTCACAATTCCCTCGCAGTGTTTTTATGATATTGCATTCACAAAAATGAGACAGACATGGTCACAGTGACCTTGACCGTTGACCACTGAAATCCAATTAGTTCATTGGTGAGTCCTAGTGAATAGTGCCAAATTTGAAGAAATGTTTCCCGGTGTTTTTGAGACACCAAATTCACAATAATGAGACAGACAAGGTCACAGTGACCTTGACCTTTGACTACCAAATTCTAATAAGTTCAGAGTCCAAACTTGAAAAAAAAAAAAAAAAAATCCCTAAATCTGTTTTTGAGATATCACAATCACGAGAATGGGCTGGATGCAAGGTCACAGCAATCTTGACCTTTGACCCTTAACCACTAAAATCCAATCAGTTTATTGTTGGGTCGAAGTGAACATTTCTGCCAAATATGAAGAAATTCCCTCGCAGTGTTTTTGTGATATTGCATTCACAAAAATGAGACAGACAAGGTCACAGTGACCTTGACCGTCGACCACCAAAATCCAGTTAGTCGTTGTTTGTGTGCCAAATTTGAAGAATTCTCTCAAGGCGGTTTTGAGATATCACATTCATGAGAATGAGACCGACAAGGTCACAGTGACCTTGACCTGTGACCTATGACCACCAAAATGTAAATGTAAAATAATTAGTTCATCGTTTAGTTAAAGTGGATATTTGCACCAAATTTGAAGAAATTCCCTTGAGGGGTTCTTGCGATATCGTGTGCATAAAGATGGGACGGACATCCATACATATGTACATACGACTGACAACCTGAAACATAATGCCTCCAGCCACGGCTAGCCATGGTGCAGAGGAATAATAAAAGTCTAAACATGTGTATTAAAATGATTAACAACTCTCCAGTTCTACCGCCATGCTAGCAGCTCTGTGAGGCTGCATTTAGGCACATCAGCATGCTAACATGCCGATGTTTAGCAGGCATGTTTACCATGATCACCATCTCAGTTTGTTGTGTTAGCATGCTAACATTAGCTAATTATCAATTAAACACAGAGTGCAGTTGAAGCTGATGTGAATGTCATTAGTTCTGCAGGTATTTGGTCATACACCAAATGTTGACCTGATGATGGTGCTAGTTATTACAGCTCATCCTGAGGCGAACATGAATAATGAACTACATTTAACACAATCCATCCCACAGCTGTTGAGATGTTTCAAACAGCTGACTGAAGCTGCTATTACAAGCACAATGTGTAGAGTGTTTACTGGATAGTCAGAGGGGTCACGACCTTACAATGACCCTGAAGCTGGTTTTCGGAGCTTACCAGTGGAGTTGAGGGTGTTTGCTTTCTGCCAGCCGAACAGCCTGGATGGGTCCAGAAGATGGAGCGACTGGAAAACATGTCATACAACATAAACACACTCTAATGTAATGAGCAGGACGTGTGTTAAAATGGGGGACGTTCTACTCAGTAACAAGCAGACAGAATATTCGAAGGCTCATTATCACCAGCTCCACAGGGGAGCAGAGCAGCATGATGACAGGATGAACAGTAAATAGCTTGTGTAAGTTTCATATTTTAATGAGGACCACGGCTGACAGGTGTGAGCGTACCTGCAGGAGGTGGTAGACAGAGATGTCAGAGGACGGGCTGTTTCCTCGGGGCCCTGCAGGGAACAGGGCGGCCCTCAGTTTGGGGTAGGGGGCCAGTGCCATTTTCAGGAGCTGGGGGTCGACGGTCCTCTCTGACCTGCCTGACCTTTCACCTTGAAGCACCACCTGCACACAGGAAGGAAAGACTTTAGCTTTGGTGTTGACAACTTAATATGTTAACAACAATAAAATTCAAACTGATCAATAACAAACTTTTAAATATCTTCAACTTAATACAGATTGTATTGGGTAAAAAGTCCAGTCCGATTGTGTCCGATTACATAGGTGGGATTAGACCTGATGTTTACCTGATCGATTCCTCCGGGGGCGAACATGATGGCAGCCAAGGCCAACAGACTGTGTCCCTCTAACAGCAGACTGCTGAGAGACGCCTGGCTTCCTGGTAGCAGCACCTGAGCACTGGTTAAACTGGCCTGGAAGACCAGTCCTGGATCTGGAACAAGAGACAGACAGATGGAAGCTGTGATTACATGGACGCTATTTCTTCAGTCTGCCATTTGCTTTTACGTGCCAAAAACGCACTTATTAAGAGTATAACTTTTTTTACTTGCGCAAAATTTGTCCACCTGCTGTGAAACAGCTAATCTGCCAGAAATATGACCAAAGAAGAAGAAATATTTTTCGCAACTTTATGCTCCTGAGACCTGAACTTTTGTTTGGTACGTATTTTTAATTTCACTTAGCTATTTGGGATCAGTAGGACCTGACAAGAATAAAAAACTAAACATTGTCAATGAGAAAAAAGTCCCAATGTCCTCAAACAAGTTCTTCCTAATTAACAGTTTCTTAGCTTCTTACTGTTGCTGTAATTGTTCAAGTTTGTTGTCGTATCAAACTACAAACATTATTTACCATCTATAAACAAGTTTCAACCGTAAAATGTGATCAGCTTTTGAACCTTGTCCACTTTTGTGTTGGGATCAGCTGCAGACTGACTTAGCAGAGATGGCTGCCATCTTGTTTTTACATAAATTAGTGTATTGTGCTCTTACTGCCACTAGATGGCACAAAAAAGTGTCCACGAATGAGGACAACAGGTCTATGTTAAGCAGAATTAAGTATAAGGTCCATGTAAACCCACTCACTGTTACACAAGAGAGCACTCACATCAGAGCGCAGCATGAACAGAGCAGTAAATATTTCTTGAATTTATAAACGATTCTCGGTCAAAATCACCGGAAAGAAACACGCAGTATTAGCTGCTGCAGTACACACACCCTCTGTGTCACCTAATGTTCCCCATAAGTGGGGCGAACAGATCAAACATTTACATAATTATCAAGCGTTAATAGTTTCCTATTGAACAGTTTATCAAAAGTTCACACCACCCCTCTCAACCGCTCTCAACCCGATTGAAAATTCCTTCCAATCAGACCACTCTTTCGACTGAGGTGGTTGCAAGAAAATCTTTATTTCAATTGTGCTGTTCTGATTATTAATGAAATATTAGGGTCCATGTAAACACACTAGGGGAGGTTTTATGTGTATGCAGATCTCGCTGTGTATAAAGTTTCATCTAATATCTAATGGAAAAAGATAGTCGATTAAACTGCACTGCAGTAAACAAAACTCAGTAAACTAAATTGATGAAGATTGATAGAATATACTCGCTCCAACTTATAATTTATGTTTTGTTTATCTTTGCTCTGATTGAAAAGATTAAAAATAAATGAAAAGTAACTAAACTGACGTCTACAGCTGCAACTAATTCCAGTTTTCAGTTTCATTTAATCTGCCAATTATTTTCTCAAATACTCAGCAACAGCTTAAACTATTAAAAGTCACAATATAATGACAGCAAATAAATGAGAGATGGCCATCGCAATTTCCCAGAGTCCAAAGTAATGTCTTGAGATGTCTTGCAGTTCCTTATGTAATCTGAATGGCACAAAGGAAACACTCCGTCCTGCAGAAGCAGAGTTGAAGTTTCTGACACAACTTGATGATGCATGGAGAAAGGAAGCAGTCTGAAGAACTACGAGCTCCAGGACCACCATTAAGAACTAACTTATTGTCAGAGCAACATGATTTTCTTTGTGGCCTTCTTTAGGGTCATTCAGACTAGGAGCAGCAGCCCTGCAACAATGTAGTACCTGACAGATCTCTGGTGATCTCCTGGATCCTCACCAGCATCTCAAACCAGGGCTGAGTCTCAGATAGGCTCTGATTGGTCAAGAGGGGACAGTTTCTGGGTGTCAACCTGTTCAGGATGGACACAGAGTTCATGAGCAGCTGATTAACATAGTGATATTTTTCTAAAATAACAAAACCCAGACGGACACGATGGCGGACCTGTAGTGCTCCAGGTATGTATACAGCAGGTACTGCAAGCTGTGGTCCAGACAGAAGGTGATGAAGAGGCTGTGGAGGTCGAGGCCGAGGGGGGAACGGTACTGAGGAACGGGTGGGGACGAAGCCATCACTCCTCCACCCTGAGCCAGCCTCCACAGCAGCTGCTCCAAGTCTGCTAGCTCCTCTGGGATGAACAGACCTCTCCTGGAGGAATCACACAGACATAAACCGAAGAACAAAGTGAGATATTGAGAAACTCAAAAGTGTTTTTCCACCTGCAAGATTAGGCCTGTATTTAAAGTTCTTAAAGCAAGAAATCTGTTTGTTAGAGACTCTAAAGCAGCAAGAAGTGACTGTACACATGCAAGTTTTTAAGGGTGTTAATATTTACTTGAAGACTTGTTTCTGAGCTGTTACTTAGACTCAGTCAGACAATCGCCACCTGTGGAATGATGAACAGTCACAGTAGTGAAAATATGCGGCTATACCTGGCCAGCAGGTCCAGGATGTTCTCCCTCATGTAGGTGCTGCAGACTGTGTTGTTGACCAGCTCTGGGGTTAACTCGGGCCACTCTGAGCTTCCAGAGGTCTCCTTGTGCTGGATCCAGGCGATAACCCGAAGCTGGTCGTGCAGGGAGGTCAGGTAACGCCACAACAATGCAGAGTCACAGGAAGTCAACTCTGATAAAGCAAAAAACACACTGATTTATAAAATCTTCCAAACAACCAGAATGTTTTCAGACACTTTAGGAACTACTGTGAGATCTCTGCTGTCTTTTTGTTTTGAGGATCAGAGGGTTGTTGGAGTCCCTCCATGATGTAGTGTTCTACCTGTGTGTTGCAGCCTGGACAGGAGGACAGCATTCCGGCAGCTCTGGTCCCAGTTCCTCACCCAGTCCAATCTGAGGTTCCTCCAGAGCCCATCCTCCTCCTCCTCAGATCTCCTCTGTCCCGCAAGCTCCTCCAGAACCTTCTCACCTTCACCTGCCTCCTTACGGACCATCTGAGTGACTCTGCAGAGAAGGAGCAAAGAGAGACTGAGTACAAGGAGAACACAGAGGAGACTTGACCTCGGTTCTACTTAAGACATCACAAAGGCAAGACAAATGAGAGTTATCTGGAAATAAAAAAAAGGAAGCAGAAAGGGAAGAAAGGCGAGTTTATAAAAGACAAATACGGTTGGAGGGGTTAAAAATTAGGCCCAGTGAAGTTAGACGCAGAGAAAGAGCTGGTTTTTCAAGGAGGTACGAAGAAGATTGAGAGGAGGGAAGATATGCAACACTGCAAAATATAATACACCATCTCAACTGAGTTTCTGACAAGGTTAAAAGGCGATAATATTATGACGGTAACTGAGTTATGAGTGTATGATGCAATGTGTTCATTAATGCGATCTTAACCGCATCTTTTGATACTGTGCGGTATGTTGGTCGACTTTTACTGCAGGAGAAAACCAGATCTGCAGTTTTATTTTATCCCAGAAGACACAAATAATTCTGAGAAACCAGCAAAGTTGGGCAGTAGATGGCCATCAGCACGCCCCGAGTTTGAAAAGAAGCAGGCAGTACTATAGAAATGGATGCTAAGCAATGTACTGCTGTGGACAAGGACAGCATTTAAATGCATTTTCATTTACTTTCCATAACCGCTTATCCTGCTGGGGGTTGTAGGGGGTTGGCGCCTATCCCAGCTGACACTGGGGGACAGGCGGGGAACACCCTTGCTAGACTATCACAGGGCTGACACATACAGTATGTGTACGTTCTGACTAAGTACGTCTGACTCCACAGTGTCCTTTTTAATATTGGGCATACTGAACTAGTTCCAGTTCTTGTTAAGAAACTTTGTAAATAAATCCGCGTTTCACGTTTTCCTTCCATCCATAAACTTCAAAATGTTTAGCTCCGTTAGCTGTCGGAGCATGAATGTAGTTTCCTACCAAGACTCCATTGACATAAACAGTAATTTCACCTTGCTGAACACTGAAGCTGCTGGTCTACTGCTGCCTTGATTGGTTAGTTTGTGTGATTGAGAGACTTTGGTCAATCCAGACTCACCCTTTTAAACACCAAAGTCACACAATAACCCAAACTAACTAACTGAAAGAGGCAGCGGTAAACAAGTAACTCCCTTGTCCAGCAAATAAAATGACTGTTTTTTTTAAAAGGAGTCTGGTAACGTTGAAAGACAGCTTCAGTTCTCTGACTGAAAGGTGAAGGGATGAAAAAAAAATCTAAATATAGAGTACATTTAAACTGATATTGATTTTTTCAGGTGTCTAAACTACGTTTTGCTGCTGTCCCCGTCAACAGCAGTACATTGCTTCGTTCTCATGTCTGTACTCCAGCCTGCTTTTCCAAACTGGGAAGGGTGCCAAACACCATCCTCTGTTAGTAATACACTGACTGTGGATAAGTGACTCATGCAATCCACTTCAAAAAATCCAAACTATCCCTGTAAAGTTATAATCCTGAAAGTTGTATTCACTCTAAAATTTTCATTGTTAGTGCAAGAGTCTGCCATTCCCATACTGGATTCAGACTGCCCTCACATGCACAAGGGATTCACAGCAAGTGATCCAGAGTAATTTTGTCTTATTGATATCAGCCTCACTGCTGATTTAGTGCCACTTTAATTTACTGCTGATACTAACTAAACATTTCCTGCTGCTGCTTCACATTAGAAGTGTTTGTCAGATAGTTTCCCGTGCCGGCCCTGGATGATGAAAAATCTAAATTTACAAGCATATAAGGAGTAAATTAAACACAGAGGCATGATAGCAAAAACACTGCACTGATGAGGAAAAGTGTACCTTTGTGATGAGGTATGTGCAGGGCAGCGGGACGCAGGCAGTGATCCCAACCTCTCCATCTCTCTTATGAAGGCCACACTCTGTATCTCCTCCTCTGGGAAATTACTCTGCCTTGACAGCTCCTCCACCTGAGCAATCAAAATCAGAGGTCTCAAAGACTTGCAAAGAAGGCAGCAATGACACTGTCAGGTGGGAAGTACATTGTTGATGGTCATGTTCACTGTCAACTCACCACAAACTCTCTGAGGTCCTTGTCGTCGGTGTAGAGGCAGATGCTGTGGAGCTGCTTCTTCACACTGAAGCCCTGAAAACACAAGGACAGTTTAATATTTGGCTATAGAGATAAAAAGCTTCTGTCAGTCTGACTTTCTTTGGATTTTAAAGAGTTAACATGATTAGCATGTACATGTAGCCCAAAAGTAAAAAGGACAGTTTGACTATTTCCTATAGCGAGGTGTTCTCACCATGTTGATGAGGAGCGTGTTGGCGGTCTGCAGGTCTCTGTCCTGCAGACAGGAGAACACCTGACGCAGACCCTCCATCCTCAGAGCTGATAGACGATGCTCTGGCAGGCCCCGCCTCCTCAGGACAGCCTGAGCTCTGGGGATCTGATTGGTCAGGATGGATTGACGGACCACTTCCTGTAGCACACATTTACACACACAGTTATGAGGCTTTAAAGGACACACTGATGCACATTTACATTTTTCTGGGTTCCTGGCCCTTAATAGGAGGAAAAAAATATTAAATTTTGTGACTCTGTGATCAGGAAACATCACCTCTGTGGGCAGCTGCTCCCACTCGTCCCTCTGAGCCTCCACCTGAGCAGAATCCGTAGAGGTTGTGCTGGAGGTTTCGCCCCCTACTGGCCAGGGGAACCTCTTCATGTAGCTTCTCAATTCGGTGACGTACCGGTCCAGAACGTCAACGCAGCTCCGCACGCCTGCGTCCTCATCTGCAGACACAACAGAGAGGCTTCAGCTCTCAGAAAATAAGAACATCTGAACTAAACATCTACAGCTCATGATGTGTGTTGCACAGGGCAGAGGCGCATTTGTCTGTTGTCTTACGGTGTGTTTTGGACAGGACCGAGCGGATCTGTGTGTTGACAAAGCTCATGGTGATGTTGAGCAGCTGTTCAGAGAACTGTCGGCTCTGAGCTTCACTGTGTGAATCTCTGACAGCCGAACACAGCAGGTCCAACGCAGGACACAACTCCTGGACAGCTGGTAGTACAAGAAATACAATACACACAGCTTTATACACAACAATATGTATGAAACTGCAAAGAGTGAAGTCACTATTTGGAGAATTTGTACTTGATCGTGCAGCAAAAACACATGTATTTAAACTGAAAAATTACAAAATTGGATTAAGTAATCAAGATCCAAAAAACTCAAATTTTTATTTATGAGGTCTGTGCACATACTGTCTGTCAGGCTCCGTGTGGAGGCTGCTGGCTGATCAGCAGCAGGGGTCAAGATGTTCTCTTTACTCTTTAGGTAGAAATCAACAGTGTCCAGTTGACGATTCTTCAGTCCAGCCTGAAAAAGAAAAAACAGCTTATAAAGACACAGTAGAGAGGCTGCTTCGATCCAGACAACATCTGTGGGTCATCCAGATGTCATGTTGATAACGTAAATAGGAGATCTGTGGCATGCCGGTAGAGGTAAGTGTCGCTCCTACCTGCAGGGAGTGGATGGGGATGGAGCAGCGCCCCCAGCTGTTGAGGTGGCACACTGCGTCTACTGTTGCTGCGCTGCCAAACAACATCAACTTGCTGAGCAAGTCCTGCTGCGACACTGAGAACAATACCTGGAACACACCTGACTCTGGAGACAGAGAGACAGAGAGAGAGAGTCAGTCTGATGTAAAGTTAACTTTTTTTCTTTGTGTTGGTGTGTTGACAAAAAATGATTGTTGTCCCTGCTGGCTTCTAGTTTTCTTTCAAACAGAGATGACACATTTAGAGACAGAGGAGCACTCAAAAGGCAGATAATTGCAATCGAATACACTAAAGTCTTGTCAGTGTGACAACTGAGCACAACTTTATTTCTGTGTATCAGAAGAAAAGTATGTTGTTGTTTTTTGTATAAACTAAATCAAATTATTGTATTTTGGTCCACCAGTCTTCACGGTTATGAGAACATTTTGGACCAAATTTCCCTGCTGGGATCTGACAATACAGCAACAGGACAAGACACGTATGCAGTCAGACAGTTTAACAGGTTGTAAACAAATCAACAATTTTACCAAACTTAGTCAGGAGACAAAACAAGGTAGGAAAGAACCCAGTGTATCCATTGTGAAGTGAAGACCTGTTTGGAACTTGTTCGTGTTCCTGCTTTGTTGGACTGTTGTAGAGATATCATGGCACCTCAGGATCTATATGAACTTGATATTTAAACTGTTACTACAATCAATGGGGATACTATATTCAAAATTATGAAAATAAAAAGTTAATTTTTCTGCCATGGATCTCCTCTCACTCTTTAACAATAAAAGTACTGTGTCTGACTTACTCTTCAGCAGCAGCCTGTGCTGTCTCTCTCCGCAAGCTGAACAGGAGCCGCCTCACCATCTGCCTGGTGGAAGCTCACACTCCCAGACTCTATATCCCATAAGGCCACTGTGGTCTGTCTGTTGCCAGGGGAGACGAAGGTCAGCTGGGCGGAGAACTCGGACACAGTGAGCAGAGACGAAGTGGAAGACTCAGGCACAGAGAAGACAACAGTCGCCCCACCGCGAGGCACTCTGCTGTGGGCCAAGGGCGAAGCCTGGTGGGACTTCAGGTGTTGAAGGGAGGAGGACCAGGAGGTCCTGGCAGGCTGAGAGGAGGAGGAGGAGGAGGAGGAGGAGGGAGGAGCTGCATGCTGCTGGGCTTTGTTGTACATAGAGGTCAGACGAGCCTCCCAGGAGCTAGAGAGAAGTTACGAGTGGGAAAGTAATTTATCAAGCTAGCCAACTTGCTCACTGAGCGAAATGGAGGAGGAGAAATGGCGCATAAGGTCACAGATGATATTATACTTTTTATTTTACATTATCTGTGTGTTTGGAAACTTATTTTCGTATTGATTAATCTTGCACTTGAAACTAGCTGTTAGAGCGGCTGCCAATAATGCGTTAACATCAGCAGATTTAACGTTAACATTGGATTAATACCTTGCTATAATACTCTATTTGGCCCTTCTCTAATGTTAGAGAGACCAGACCAGCCATTCGAAGGCACCACCAGCTTATGAGCATGACGAAGTCCGCCAAATCAGCAGACCATAAGTTTACACTTGTAGCCTAGGGTGATAAGTTATGGGTTGGACTCTCCATTCCAGTGCACTTTCACAGGACGAAGGTTGTAAAAACACGGGTTACGGGTTGCCTGGAACGCGCCATAAGCTACGCAGCATGTTGCTTCATAGCGTTAGCTGATAAAGTAATTTGCATGTTTAGAATTCGCCCAGAGTCCTTTACATTAAAGTCAGTCTATAGGCTCTTATAGGCGACTGAGAACGTTAGATGGGTCTCATTTTTTACGTCAGGTTACAACCTGTTATCCCATTGGCATTAAAAAACAAATGATACATGTAAAATGTACAGTACCTTTAATCCTCTAATTATTATATATCCCTCACTATACTGAAGGATTAGGAGTCATATAAATTGTATCATTATTAAAGGCTCTCTCCTAAACTTCAGTGGTAGAATTTACTAGTAAGAGCCAAACTGTCATTCTCTTAATTGTGGCAACTGTATTTAGGCACCCAAACAATAGTTTTTAGTGCAGTAATTCAACCAAAGCACAGTGATTAAGAATAATGTTTGGACAAATGGCGGTACTTTGATAAAATAAACAGTAGCCGTGTTAGAAAATTAAGATGTATAAAAGGGGAAGGTAAACATAAGTTAGCTTCTTCCTTCTCCTTTTTTGAACATGTAGAGACCTTTATTTATTTTCTGTGAGAAATGTCATGTGAAAAATGCTTCTTTGTTGATTCTCATGTTCAAAAATAAATTTCATTTCATTCATTCAAACTTTGTTGACACTTTTTTATAAAATAAATAGCGGCAGTTATCTCTGGAGTCTCTAAAATTAAAGTGTTAGTAGAGATCAGTTGTTTACCGGTCAGTACTGAAGGTCAATCCGAGGGCGGCAAGGCTGCAGTTGGAGCTCGACAGGCTGTCCTGGTCTCCTGGGTGCTGGGGGCGGGTGGAGGGGCGGGAGGGGGGAGCTGCACACAGCAGGTGGTCTGGATACAAACTGGAAGACAGGAGTTTGTTTTGTTTCATCTGTGAACAGAGTCTCTCTCGGGCGCCGTGCCTGATTAACTTGCAGATGAATCGAGCTGTGCTCATGTGTAAATCAGTTTAATGTTCCTCCAGCTGAATCAGGAACTTTCCCATCAGAACATTTGGAGACAAATTAGGCAGAAAAGACATACAGGCAGTGAGCCATGTCTCTGCGGGATCACAATCTCCTATCAGGATCTGAACTATTCAGTAGGTAAAGTTATCGGTTTCAAACTGCTTTCACTCTGTACTCACAACTACTACTTGTATCCTCATTTTGAAAGGCATATTTGTTGTATTGTTTCAGTTGAGGTGTTGATTAACATGACACTTTTGATAAAAACAGGAACTGAAAATGGAAAAAAAACGGAAGACAAAATAACAAACTTCCCAAAACCGAGGAGCTTCCTACTTATTTTCCTGCATCTGTACCTGAAGTAGTGGTTGAGGTCGATGGCGATGGCGGTGTGAGACTGAGTGATGGCTACAGCCGTACTGAGATCAGCTGACACCTGGAGGAGGCAGAAGGAGGAAGAGGAGGAGAAGGAAGAAGTAGAGATGAGGTCGTCCTCTGCCTGGACAGAAGTCAGGTAAGCAGGGAGGTCAACGCTGGCCAGCAGACTGCCGTCAGTGATGTTATATACAGCTGGAGGTCACAGTTAAAGAACAGACTGACTGGAGCGGTTCATAATTCTTATTTTTTTAGATCCAATTCAGTGTGTCCATGCAGAGGGTCACGAATTAGATTTTCTTGAGATAATTTAAGGCGTCCCTCAGGGTTCCACTCTGGGACCCTTTTTTTTCTCTATTCTCAAAAGCAAAAATACATTTCTATGCTGATGATACTGTCATTTATATACATGTATCAACAGTCAGTGCAAGAGCTTCAGATCACATTTCAGTCATTACAAACTGCTTTGCTGAGTTTAAATTGCTTTTAAATGCTCAGAAAACGATGTCTACTCTATGCCCTTCTTCCAAGCTAGCTTACAGTTTCTTCATGTAGCATTGGCATGTCTGATGGAAAAGTCACTGAATGGTACCTTGTACAAGTACTTGGGTAAATGGATAGATGACAAGCTTCTATCTAACGTACATATTGCTAATCTAATTAGAAAGCCAAAGTGAAGATTGAATTCAATTTTAGAAATAAATCTTGCTTTACTTTGAATGCTAAAAAACTTTTGGCAGCCTCCATTTTTTGGAGCTCTGAATCTGGGGACCGTGCATCTTTATGTTTCATCACAAATGTCCCTTATTCACCATTATATTCTTAATGATTTAGTGGGTTGGACATCACTGAACACTGACCACTCGCAGACCACAGCACTGGTATATTTTTATCAGCAAAGTGATACTAGGTAAACGTTTAGCCTACCTCTGTACCATTCTCTGTCTTAGCTCTAGTAGTTACCAGATATGCTCGTCCAAGTGGTTGCTTTTAAAATTACAGAGGGTTTTTACAGATCTGGGGAAAACTGCACTCTCCTACTATGCACCTTGGGTGTGGAATAATCTGCAAAACAATTTAAATTTAGAAACATGGCTGCAAAGTCTTGGTCAGGTGAGGATACATATGATTCCAGTGGAGCTGAGGATGAAGAGGGTATCTCTGCAGACGCAGTGGTGAACAGCATTGTGTCTGTTGCTGTCAGTCAGCTGGATGTTGCAGCAGGACAACGTCTGTGGCTGCTCCTCCGTCTGCTGCCACTGCAGCTGCAGCAGCCAATCAGAGTTCAGGAGTACACAGCAGCGGCCAGCAGTAAATGACAACACGCGCACCGACTGCAGCTCACACACGCCTGAAAATAAAAACGCCACCAGTAATATTATATTCATACATTAGTAATATATATGGCCATGATTTAGGGTCTTCTGTCAGTTTGATGATGGCAGGCTGGTCGTGGTACTCACCCTGATCCTGCTCTTTGACAATCTCTAACAAGCCACCTGCAGGACACTCGGAGACACAGTTCAGAGAAATGGAGGCCGATCGCTCTGCTTCAACCTCCAGCAGCTTCAGGTCACACTGAGATCCAACAGCCAGCAGTCTGAAGCTGCTGACGCCACGACTGTGGATGGTGACGTCCTCCCAGGAAAAGCTAGAAGGAGGAGAACATTTGACAAGTTTGATTTGTTTCTTTGACTTTAAGTTGGAGGCAAACTATTGTCATTTTATGCTGTAAAATTCAGATTTCCCTTCACTGACCTGTTGACACAGTTGGTACAATATCTACAGTATAGAGCTGTTCTTCATAGCATCATACTGGCATTAATGACCCCTGTCTTCATTTTTTACTGTTGACATTATTTAAGGAAGTTTTGAGTGACATCATCTGTATACATTTTGATCTCATAGCTGTCCAATTATGGAACATGACTGTGCTTCCTCTATTATGGGCTGTCCTCAGAATGAGTCCCAAAAAGCAGCACATGTGCTGGGTGTGGAATATACCTAACTGCATTTACTCAAGTACTGTCAGTACTCGAAGTACAAATTTCAGGTACTTGCACTAATGCAACTATATACTTCTATGCTACTCCACACTTTCGATGGCTTTACTTTACAAATGAGAGTTTTTCATCCCCTTCCTGTCCAGTGATAAACTAAAGGATAAAGTGTTCTTTTATGTGTTGACGCTAAATAAACTCTTTAAAAAGCCTCTTGGATCAGCTGGAAAATGCATCATCACTAGGGGTGTGTCTTATCATCTTGTTCACGATAATACAAGTATAATTTGTGACATGATATGGAAAATTCATATCCTGATACTCGCGATATTTCGACTTGTTGACATATTGATGTCATACTACATACATACCCACGGCAACAACAAGCATGGCTGAAAGTGGAATTACCTTTTTTAGTTTTTTACTGAATATTTGAAGGCAAACTGTCACTAGTTTTGTTTTAATTCTATGTTCTTAAATAATGTATATATTAATTATTAAATATGTTTTACTTATTTGTCATATGTCAAAAATACCCTGAAATATTGTGATATCATTTTAAGGCCATATTATCACCCCTAATTGTCACACAGCTGAAAACAAAGCTGTTTTTCTGACACCACACTACAAATATATAATTATCTCATAGAATATGATGCATTGCTGTTGATTAAACCACCCAGCACTAAACAAAGAAGATAAAATGAGCAGAAACTTTTACTTTTTAATGCAGGACTTTTACTTGTAATGAAGTATTTTCATGGTGTGACTGTAGCACTTTCACTTAAGTAAAGTATCTGAATACTTCTTCCCACAGTAATCATCAGGCAAGTGACTCAGTAATTTTATAAATTTAGAAAATAATTTCTTATGTTTTGTTTATGTTCATGAATTTATGTCTTTGGGTCGATGTATATGTGTGTCAGTCTGAGATCACACTGTTCTCTGCAAACAGGAAGGTGAAGTGAATTCAGACTCACTCTGTGTAACAACCGTCCACTGTGGCCGGAGGAGCCTCAGTGTCCGCCGGGTCCCAGACCACCAGCCGGCCCTGGACCCCCAGACATCCCAGCAGGGACCCTCCAGGGGCCAGTTCAGCTTTCTGGATGTCCGCTACGTCTCCACAGTGGTGGTTCTCCGGGATGACACACACCTCTATGGAGTTACCCTCCAGCCGCTCCTCCAACATCTTCACACGTTATACAGATACCGTATTAAACAGGCGGTGAGTTCAGGCGTTCGTTAAGGAGACATGTCTGAAGGTTTAATCAGTTAAACGCCTCAAAACTGCGAGTAAAACGACGGTTAGGGTAGATTTGGAGACATTTCTTCCTGTCATGTAAACAGCAGCTGAGTCTATGTGGTCACATGTCCTGTCTGCTGTCAGCTGACCAAATCTGACCAATAGAGACACGACTTTAAAAAGTCCACTTAATCGAAAGACGATGTTGGTTTTACTGCGAGGAAATGTTTTAAATAAGCGGAAATAATCATTATTAATTTGTTTTTGGTATTACATACAGACATTTTATATTTAAATGAAGCAATAAAAAGCTTTTTACATTTGTTTTCCATTCAATAATCTAGTTATCCCATGTTGTTTTAATGTCTTTATTTGTTAAATTAGTAATTTATTACTGGCTCTTTGTTCTCAGAATTGTACATTTCATTCAATAACGATTTATTTGGAAAAAATGATGTCTTCTATTACATGTTTTCTTTTTCTTTAAATAACTCAATAAAATGCTTGTATTACTTTTGGTTCCTAAACAACAAACAACAATAATACAGTAAAAAAAAAAGTCAGCCCTTACACCAGAGATTTATAATAATAATAATAATAATAATAATAATAATAATAATAATAATTCAATAAGAAAAACTACAGAGTATTGGTTTGGTTGGTTGGTTTATTTTTAATTGTATTTATTTGTAAGTTAATTAGTTCACTTGTTTGTTTGTCTGGCATTTTCTTCTCAGAATTGCACATAATTTCATTCAATAAACATTTATTGGGAAAATCAACATCAAATGTCATTTTCTATATTAAACACATCTTGGATTATGTTTTCTATTCTTTAATTAACTCAATAAAATGCTTGTATTACTTTTTGTAAATGAACAACCAACAACAATAACTCAGTAAGAGAGGCGCAATAGATGGATAAAATTAAAAATTCACACCCTTACACCAAAATCTATTCCAATGAGAATAAATATAACAGTTTTATTTATTTATTTATTATTTACATATAGTTATAAAAAATGCACCATTTTATATAACAGCCAAATTAATAAAAAAATAAATTTAAGTTATTTTTGTAGTTAATCGATCTGATATATTTCATTTTAAAGGTCTACCAAAAAATAAGTCAAATGTAAGTGTTTTTGTGCTCCACAAATTTTCAAATTATATTTATAGGAAAAAAATGTTGAAAAGACAACTAAACCTCCACCAATTTTGTTTGTGATATTTGGCTTTATAAATTAAATTGAACTGAATTTTAATTCATATTTTATAATATCACATACATCATAATTTCAGCGAAGTAGAATCACAGTTTGATCATGTATCGATTGCGTTTCCCTGGCAACACAATATAGGAAGCGGAAGTCAAACGGATTTACTCATTGGCTGCAACACAAGCCGCTGATCTCTAAACAACCTCACATCCGGAGTAAACGCTGTGCGCACTTCCGGATTGTTTAGAGATCTGCTGAGGTCGCGCGCGGCTGTCGGTTAACGGCAGCGTCTCTGTTTTCCCGTCGAAGTCACCACAGACCCGTCGCTCCGGTTTATTATGGCGTTTTCTGGAAAATGGAAATAGTTTTCAGCCTTGTGTCGTTAACTGCCACGAAGGTTTTACAGTTCACCGGACTTAGCGCCAACAGGAATGAGCTGAGGACGAAGAAGATGGAGGAGAAAGCGTTAGAGGTGTACGGTGAGTGGAGCAGCTCCCAGCGGGCCCAGCGTCACTTACTGCTGTAACGTTACTGCTGTGTAACGTTAATTAGTTTGGTAAACTGGAGAAGTTTTATCATTTAGTGGTGGTAAGAGAGGTTTATGAAGTAGTTGGCTAGTTATGGCAGGTTGCTCTAAGTGAAAGCAAAGTTAAATAGCCGATTCTTTGAATGGACTTTGGTGCGGGTGAGGTTAAACATGAGCAGTGCTGGTGCAGGACTGTAAGTTATACATGATTGTGTAAATGGAGCTGAGTGTGTTTACAGTAAATGACATACACTGTTTTTGGATTAGTGGTGGAACAGAGCTCATATAAAAAGCTTTCTGACAGGCTCCATTACAGTGAGTGGAGCCACATTAATGGATTGAGTGTGGTGTGGTTGGAGAGAGCAGAACATAGTTTGACCAGTGTTGAACTGGGAGTTTTCCTCTGATGTTATTAAGCAATAGTGATTTCCCATGACATGCTGTTGTAAACTCTTCTATGTTGTCATCAAAGCATTCAGTAAACAGATCTGTACTAACAGTATTGTTTTATCTGATGTAGTTTAGTTTAGTAGTTTTTGTCTCTGTGTAACAGGGTAATACAGCAGTAACATGTGGAACCAAATTGAATCTACATTTGTAATGTTAAGTATTATAATTCCACAGAATTTGGTTCAGACGTTATCACCTGACATATTTAGACCACTGTCCCCTTCTGCTGTTGTGCTGCATAAGAGAGGGGCTGGAGTTTGTATGTTGTGTGTGACGGAGGAATTTTTACCACCTGTTGTCAGGAATAAACAGAGATCGCCTCCACAGATATCCACAGTCTGGGCCTCTTTATATCTCCACAGCGCAGACATCACCAAAGCAGTCTGGTCCCAAAATCATGAGGGGAAAATACAGCATGGTATCATGATGATACACAGATGACAAGTGTCAGTATTATAGAAATGATTAATATACCAAATGCAGATTAATCTTTTGGTACCCTACTGGAATTATAAGATCAATTTATTTTTCAGTCCAGTAGATAAATGTTACTGTGGTTAAAATGTAGTTAGTGAGATGAACAGTCTACAAACTTATTCGATAATAGCATCTGTTTTATCAGATAAGATTTCTCTTCAAATTTCCGTTAAAATAAAGGGCAAAAAAACTGAAGCTTTCGTGTGGTTTCAGGTGTTGAATGAGATTAACAACAGTGTAAAATGTTTTCAAAAAGCAGCAGTTACTACAAAAATATATTAAAGCATGAATACCCTGAAAAGCTGAGGACGTCTAAACCAGTTACACTCATATCCATTTACATTATACTGTTATTTCCACCTGCAATGTGTTTCTGTTTATGTTGTCTTACCTGTCAAACCAGTGTTTAGACTGATGGTTTAGTCTCTAGGGTTTTGGTTGGTCGTAGGAGTTCTGTAGGTTATAAAGGTTACTGTATATTATCTGCACTTTCTTTTCTTAAATCTAGACATGTTCATAAACACATTTTGAAATATAATTTGCTTCATGTCTGGGCCCAAATTCTCAAGATATCGATAGCTTATCAGAGTGTTCAATTTCGCATCTCCATTATTTCTTATGAATTGTACATGTACTTTTTCTTTATCGTTTTTTTTGTGTGTGTGAATACATTTGTGAAGTAAAGGAAAGAATCACAATATATTGCAATTTATGTTATCGCAATCCTAAACTTATTGCAGAACAACTGATGATTTCCACCTCACCCTGTATTCTAAACTTTTACTTCCCATTAGTTCATCATTTAAAGTTGTGACTGTTTCAAAAATGCTCTTGGTCAATTGCAGAGTGAAACCTCAAAAAGTGAACTTTCATTACACAATGCATTTTTCATTTAGTTTGGATTATTAAATTATGGAAGTAGAAAGATGGTTTCAGTTTAGATTTATTTATATATTATATTTTGTTAAGGTTTCTTGCTGGTTTTGGCCTTTAAACACTCATTTGTTACTTTCCGTTTAGTTTTAATCTCAATCTTAGTTCCAGTAAACACCACCAGTTCTTGTTTCCTGCCCTCTGTCAGATGTGATCCGATCGATCCGTGACCCAGAGAAGCCCAACACCCTGGAGGAGCTGGATGTGGTGACGGAGAAATGTGTGGAGGTCCAGGAGCTCGGAGAAGACGAGTACCTCATCATTATCAAGTTCTCTCCAACCGTCCCTCACTGCTCTCTGGCCACTCTGATCGGTGAGTCACTCTCATGATAACACAACGGACGGGAATCAGAACGAAAGCAGCCAGGGTCTGAATGATCTCAACCTGTAAAGGCTGATAATATATTTTTTGTGACATTTCAAAAAAGGCTTTCACTCATCCAGATGTCAGCAGGGATGTCGTACCTGTTTCTATTTTGAGTATTCAGGGCAGTAGACAGTGTAGAGAGGGTAAACAATGTCAGTACTGATGCTTTGGTTCCAACAAAGTTCAGAAAATAAAGAAACAAAAAGGTTGTTTGTTCCATTTTTGGATTTCCACTGTTCAGTGGCTCTTTCTCTTGAAATGTAATCTCAAACTAGCTGAAACCAAATGAGTATAATAGTATTAAGAATCAGAATTTGCCTTTCTGCAGTGTAATACGTCAAACAAAACATTAAGGGTATTAAACCACAACCAAAGTAATGTCAGTTTTCACTTACACAGACTATGCCTTGGTGTTGGGTGCATTAAATAAACAGAGGGAGGAGGAAGAGGAATTAAAAATGAAGGCAAAGTTAAGTCAGGAACATGAATAAATAATACGCGGAAACATTACAATAAAAATATGAAAAAGATATTAAGAAAGACTGCAAGAAATATGTACAATATAGCCCCGAAATCTTCCCAACCGTCCTTAGTTTTATTATTTTTTATCACTACAATTTTTTAATGACATGAACGACTGCCTTGGTGTTTAATTTTCTGCACTGCTACACCCAATTTTGCAGGTTCAATAAAAAAACATTTTCTCAATGAGAAGTCGAGGCAGAGGAGCCGACATCAGTGTTACCTGGAGCTGCAACTGAAAGTTTGACCCTTCGCCTCATTACTGTTGGTGACTGGCGATCAGTCTAATCTGTCAGCAGCAGGGGCGGCCGCAAAAATGACAAGCTTCTCAATCTGAATAAGAGGAATCAGTGTGTTCGTGTCGAAGATTACAGAGCTGGACTCTGAGCTGTAATTGTTTGAAAAGCAGCCTGTGTAATCACGCGTGAAAGAAATCATTTCTATGCATATATAATACATCTTCGTGTTCATGGATTCAGATCAGTTTCTCATGTTCTCATCTGTCTAGCAGTTGTTTACATTGTGTTAGCTGCAAAGTCAATTTACTTTGGGAGAAAAACTCTAATTTAAACACATGCAAAAAAAAACAGAGATAAGAGCCTGACTGACTGAAGCAGAGTTTGCTCTCCCTGCAGTCTTCCTGTTAAATGACAGGTTGGAGGATGAATGTAGAACCTGGCTTTTGTTTGGTAGCTAGAGGTGATTAAAGTGGGCAGCACTGCAGCAGACCACTGACTGCAGGTTGAGTAATACACTTAATTTTCCTGTCACTCAGCAGTGAGATTCCTTAATTACTGACATTTCCACTCGCAGTTTATACTCAGGTGTGTACCAGACGGTTTAATCATGAACGAGCAGGTTGGAGACAGTTTAGGTGCACGTGTTGCATACAAAATACAATTGCAAATTTTCCCCACAGTTTCACGCAGTATAATTTATATTTTCTGTGCCTGCTTTTTCCACACGCCTTTTTCTTATCACTACAGTGCACATTAAACAGAAAAACTTAAGATATGCTGAAGGAGTGGACGATATGGCCCTGAAATAATATCACAATGTTTCAGGGTGTTTTTGCGATAAGGATATTCTTGACGATTAGTAAAGGATTTTATTATTCATTTAAGAACATATAATTGCAGCAAAAATAAGTGATATAGTTTTACTGTTTGCTTCAAATATTCAGTAAAAACTAAAGAAAAATTACGTCTCATTTGTTTAGTTTGTGAACAACAACAGTAACTCAGAGTGAGATTCAGATTCTGTTACAATATTAATAGTTCAACCTAATAAAATCTACCACTAATTGCACATTTAAACAGCTCCCAAATACAAAAAATGTCCCCTGGGACTTTCCTTCTTTCAGTAAAATCCTAAATGATTGTTTTTTTTTTTCCACCTGGACCTTTATGCTCTGCCATTTCTCCTCTAATCATCATGCTGTTACTGCAAGTATCATGAAGGAGATGATGTGGCATACCCTTAATTGTTGCTTATACTTGTAAACGAACTCGCCTGTCGTTCAGCCTGGTATTTATTGACTTTGCAAACTTCGGGACTGAATTTAAAAAGGTTCAGTTTAGATAAAAAGACATCTCGCTGTATTTTCACCATCGATACAATCTTTTTGCTAAATTTAATCTTTTTTTTGTTGTTGTTATCTCTTAAAGTGACTTGCCTTGAAAAATAAAACAAAATGCTCATCAAAAGCTTTGAGAGTCTAGTAAGATAAGAAAACTTTATTTATCCTGAGGGAAATTGTTGTGCAGCAGTTGCATCGCAAAGTAGGAAAGCAGTAAAGATTATCTATAAGGTGCTAAACCCAGTGTGCACAATGTCAGAAATGTAAATAGGTTAACAGTAAGTGTCATAACTATAAACCAGTTAATGGTGGGGTGCAAATCCAAAACAGCAGATAAGGTGATTGTTGTCAAGTTGCTTGTTTTGTCCTTCCAGCCAAATTTCAGAAGAGGCTCAGCTGCAGTAACTTGGCTCCAGTTTAAAGTATATAAACACAAACATCCACTCGGTTAGAAAGAATAATACTTATCAGAGTTATTGGAAGCCTCCAGTAATAAACTAGTAACCGCAGCATGGAAACATCTCATTGGGTTTCACTGTTATCAAATTCAAATTGACAGAGTTACTGCACAGTTACTTTAGCTGGGACTTCATTCAGGACACTGTGTTGATAGTTGACAAAAGAGTGACAGATAAATTGAGAAGAGAAAAAGGAGGCAAGTTTGGGTAAAGCATTATTGGTGAGGTCTAACACTGTGTGGTCTGCTGTGGCTCAGGAAGTAGAGTGGGTTGAGGTCAGGACTCTGGGCAGACCAGTCAAGTTCTTCCACACCAAACTGGGAAAACAAATTTCTTCATGGAGCTGGCTTTGTTTCACGTTGAAACAGGAAAGAGACAAACACAAACTGTTGATACAAAGTTGGAGGAACACTGATGTCTGAAATATCACTGTAGGGTGGATGATTGAGATTTTCTGTAGGTGGAACTAAAGGGCCTCGACCAAGAGTTACTGCTTGTTGGTTGTAAGCCTCCGCAAACCGCTCAAGTTAGATAGTTTACATTCATGAGTGTCCAGACTCGTATCTAGCAATGACTGTAGACACTACATTAAATGTGGATATTGCTGCAAAGAAGCAAACGTGGATGCTTCACACACATCATCAACCCAGCAGCACAAAGGATCTATACAATCAGCACAGTTTAAGATCAGAGTTACCCTTCTGTCTCTGAGATACAGCGTGAAATGATGTCCTTAAAGCCTTTTTGCACAACACTGTGACATAACAGTCAAGTTGACCTTTGACCTTTTGGATACAAAATGATGACCAAAACATGTTTGTGAGGTCACAGTGACCTTTGACCACTGAATTCTAATCACTTCATCCTTGACTTAGAGTTAATATCTGTGCCAAATTTAAGGAAATTCCCTCAGACATTCTTGAGATATTGTGCTCATGAGAATGAGACTCAGGGTCACAGTGATCTTGGCCCTGACCTTTGACCACCAAAACTGAATTAGTTCATCGTTCATCCAAGTGGACTTAGAGTATGTGCCAAATTTGAAGGAATTCCCTGTAAGATATTGTGTTTACAAGAATGAGACAAAACATATCACAGTGACCTTGACTTTTGACCTATGACCATTGACCATCAATTTCTAATCAGTTCATTGTTCAAATGGACATTTGTGCCAAATTTGAGAATATTCCCTTAAGGTTTTTTTTAGGAATCATGTTCACGAGAATGAGACAGATGCAAGCCCATAGTGACCTTTGACCTTTGAGTACCAAAATCTAGTAAGTTCAGTATTAAGTCCACATGGTCGTTTGTGCCAAATTTGAAGTGATTCCCTCAAGTCGTCCATGAGATACTGCTTTCACAGGAACAGGGCAGATGGATGCTGTTATACTTACCATTCAGTGCACAGCACAGCATTCAGTTTGAGTCTGAATGAAGTGACAGATTTGCCCTCAGGCGGTGGCTTTTAACAAGATGAACAGGTGAGGTATAATTGACGGGTCGCCTGAAGTGATCTCGGCTTCTGCCGACTCCAACCGTGCGCCGGAAGGAAGCTTCTTGTGCAGTGGATGATTTCCTGACCGGAGGGGGCTGCTGGCTCTCTGCTGCGCTTTTCTTCAGTCAGACACCCTGCAGCTTTGCTGAGGAGGGCGGCCGCTGGCAGAGGCTTTTTAACACAGCTGCTGCTACTTTGACCAATCTCTGGGAGCCGACTTCCTGCAGCTATGATAGAGTTTGATAGCGGTTATTCGAAACATCAAAAGTAAATGACTGAGTCTGATGTCAGGCTATTTTTTGACTTAGATCTTAGCAGGTACCAGGAACAAAGGAAGAGAATAGTCATGCTGTGATTTTATGTGTCAGAGGCACAAAGAAACAGATGTATAGCTATAACGAAGACATGTCTCTGGATTAAACTCCTGTAAGTGTAGACAAACCGTCGCTCTGTATCACAAAGTGAATGAAAGAATGGAAACACAGTTACTGTGTGAATATTATTAAAGCATGATATGACTAAGTCAAGTAAATGCAAGTAAAAATAAAAGGTAATCATGTGTTACAGACATTCATACATTATATATACATATTTAATATTCAGGTGTCATATACAGGTTTTATATATGATACTGCGGCAGTCCATTTCTCATGACTGTACAATATACTGTAGTGAACTGCATGTTTTTTTGGTTTGTTTTTTTACAATTAACAAATGATCCATTTTACCTTACATGCATCACATACAGCAACTGTGAAATCATAAAACAACATGTGAGATCAAATTTCAATTGAGGCACAATGGCAAAAGAGCCACATAGTGCTTGATACGTTTGTTTACCGAAAAGCTTGTGTGTTTTTTGGAGTGGCGAGACACAGCAGAGTCAATCTCAAAGGAAACTAAAACACTGCAGGAAAAAAGTCAAGGGAGTCGCTATGCTCTCATTCATGGACGTCCTCCACTCGAGAGCAGCTGCTGAGTCAAGTGTGACATCTTGTGGTAGAATTTGGTTTACTGCTTGGTCCTGTATGTGGCTTAATATCAAACCACTTTGACAATTTTTACACCAGACCAACTCAAAAGGAGATTAATCAATGATAAAAAATGATCATTAGTTGAAGCCCTTGTGGTGATATTAACCGGTGAAATCCAACAGTAAACTGTAATTCAAACTCTACACCGTTGGTCTCAACAGCAGGACACGTGTTAAGCCACTGTTTTGACTATAAATCTAGCGGTTACGTCCACTGAATTGCAATTAGAGACACAACTTGCAGTTAGACCAAACATAACAGAGCATAGAAAAGTGAGTGAAAGTATGAAGCTCCTTTAACTGAAAAAGTTAACTACAATAAATTAATAACGTTGCCCTTGTGGCTCCACAAAATTGTAGAGGACAAGAATCTTGAGTCTTTTTTGTAAATCAATTTCTCTGCCCCGAATCACTGACTGAAGGAGATGATTATGAAGCAAAATGAGGAAAAGTGGATTCATAAAAAAGTCCATAAAACCTCATGACACTGTAACTCCTGTATCTCAGATGGAGGAGATTTTAATTCACGTTCACTAGGCTGGGATTCATGTTCCCATGCTGTTCAGAAATGAGACTGAAAACAGTCTATCATCCCAGTTAATTATTCAGATCTGTGTGTTTAGATTTATCCCACTTCCTGTTTTTGCTCGTGTTTATTTTTTCTTTTAGCAGCAGCGACATAATTTCCCAGCAGACGCATTCTCCTCTAATCCGTTACTTTCCCTGAGTGCTGACATGTTGCGGTTCATCATGTGTGATCAGTGTCTGATGGTGAATGTTTATGTGTGTGCAGGTCTGTGCTTACAAGTGAAGCTGCAGAGATGTTTGCCATTTAAACACAAGGTGAGTACCAGAGGGGACCAAAACATTTTCTGTCTTCTTACCTCTGTTGGCATCTCGCCACGCAGATAACTCAGTTTTTATTTGGTATTGAGCTGTCTGCCTCCACTTTACTAGGATGTAGGGGAATGCAGTTTGGTCATTAGAACTTTTAACAGCAAAATCTGTTTCCAGGAAGTGTGTCCCCATTTCTCTAAATCAGGGGTTTTCATGTGTTCCATGTGGCAAATTGTCACCTTTAAAAGTGTGCAGAATAAGCTTTTATCAGCTCCTGTTTGTAGTTTATCCATAGATGTAGAGACAACTCTCACTGGATTACTCTGATGCTGAAGAAAAGCTAAAAAATATTATGATTCTCAGGTAAGTTCTGAAGTTATGTGGAGCGCCTTTTTTCAGACATTTCTAAGACAATTCATGGATGTTTATGATGAAGAGTAATGACATCCAAGGAGAGTATAAAGCCCAGTTCAGACCAATGATTCATGACGAGATGAAACTGTTTTAGAGCGTAGCAGAGACAAGGTGCAGTGATGTGAACTGGCCGGTCTGAGCTCGACTCACTATCACTATCCTCATTCATATTTTTTATTTTTTATTTTTTTTATTTAACCTTTATTTAACCAGGCAAGTCATTAAGAGCAAATCCTTACTTACAGTGGCGGCCTGGCAAAAAGGCAAGAGCCTCTTGAGGAGAAGGGGACAGAGATTAGAGGGGTATCAAAAGATAAAAGACACAGCAACACATACAACGTGCATTACATAAAGACACAAATATAAATATTATGCTCATAAGGCGGATTTACCATCTGGATGATTACATTAGTATATTACCGTTAACTTTTTCTTCCTACAACAGAAGTTTAACGCTAACGTTCAAACCCAAACATGACTAAACAAATAGCAAATAGGTAGTTCAAGAGACCTGCAGAGCTCTGCTCAGTGAGGAAACAGCTGTCATTTCATTAACAATTCAACAAGTACAACTTAGTACAACAAGTACAAACAGACAGGGGCAGTACCCTGACAAACACTATCAGCACAGAAAAAACACAGTTAATTAGCTGTTTATATTCACAGCCCAGTTTCAGAGGTCAAGAGTCACGGAGAGAGGAGTTCTTGGACAGCCATCAAACAGACAGCAGTGTGTGAAGGCAGGTGGAGAGCTGTGTGCTTGATTATGCAGCATGAAAGCAGTTTTAAAAACAAGATGAGTCGCCTCTTGATTAGAGGAGTGTTTTCTATCAGGGAGCTGCGGAACATCTGCTCAGTTCAGAGGGCAAAATGAGCGTGATGCAGTCCTGTGGCAGGAAAAGTACCAGTAGTATAACTAAAAAAAAGTTTCATAAAAACAAAGTCAGACTGGAGAAAAATTCAAGCTCCATAAATCAGGATACTTTTATTTCATAGGAACACTTCACAAACAGACAGCCCTTTCTGATGGGGAACTGAACTGAGAGAGAAACGTATCTACTGTAAAACTTCAATAGTAGCCAGCGCTATTGTTTGCTTAAATCACTGTACAGGCTTATATTTGGGACAGGCCTTTAATTCCTCTCACACAAAACTGTTGCTCAGCAAAGATGGTCAATACTTGTTTAATTGTTTATTTGAACCAGTATGAATATTACTATATTACTATATTGTTTATTAATTTATACTAGTCCATACCCATTGAGAACAGCAGACCATACCATGACTTAGTCATACCAAAAATTAGAAAGAAAAAAAACCAACATCATTGGTCCACAGGGGGAGCCACAGCGATCGGTCGCATTTTAGCAATTTTTAAGCATTTTTCTGTTATTATAGCGCCACCCAGTTGCCAGTTAGAGTTAAATTCTCCAGTCACCTTGAGGCATCCTGTTCTACATATCTACCAAGTTTAGTAAAAATCCATATGGCAGTTAGGCCTAGATAAGAAATGAGCTCTCTAGCGCCCCCATTTTGTTTGATGGGGTCAATAATGGAGGGGTCCCCTCAGATTGTGTGTGGTTATATGCCTACAAAGTTGCGTGGTGATGGGTGAAACCCTTGAGATGTTATACACCTTTATGTGATGAGCCACGCCCTCCACAATATTCATTGCCTTACAGAAGCTCAGTTTTAGTAAGTTTTCCAACTTTTGCCAAGAGGGAACTTTAGATATTGGTCCCTAGATTATGTTCACCCAGTTTCATGCAGATCGCTCAAACTTCCTAGGAAGAGATCCATTTGAAGTGTTTTTCAAAAATTCGGTATTCAGTATTTCTCAGTATTTGAAATCTTCATTTACCGTGAAGGCATGCGAGACAAGCAACTTAATGAATTCAATTAAACATGGGATGAGTAATTGATATACAAATGATCATGTAGGGGGTGACGTATCCCTTTAACAACATGTCAAATGACTGTGGTGTTTAATCACTAACCTTGTTGCTCTACGGAGCTTTCCAGCCTCTAAGGATCAGGCCTCGGTGTTTGACAGGTTAAGGTCAGGAGTCTGTGCAGACCAGTCAAATGTTTCCACACTGGGAGAACCATTTCTTTATGGAGCTGGCTTTGTGCACAGGGGAAACTGTCAAGTTGAAACAGGAAGGAGACTAACACAAACTGTTGATGCAAAGTTGGAAGAACACTTGTCTAAAATATCACTGTATGTTGGAGTATTAAGAGTTTCATCTTTGGAAAAACAGCCCTCCAAACTGCCTGAATACACGCTGTGTTGTAATATCTTTTTTTCTTCTGTCTTATGAGCAGCTTGTACTGCCACCAGTTTTAGATCATTACTGTCTGTCTTGTTCTCTGAGCTGCAAGAGTCCCGTTCCTGTTATTGTGTAATGTTAAATCTAATATTTTTCTCTTTCACCCCCACATTTAAATTACTGTGTACACAAAAACCATACAGCGTGCATCTCTGCCTTTAACACCAGTTTTTCTCTCTCTTCTCAGTTGGAAATTTACATTTCAGAGGGAACCCATTCCACTGAGGAAGATAGTAAGTCTGCTCTTTTTATTTATTTATATATTAATTTAAAAGAGGAAATGGCTTCTTTAGATTAAACAACCTCCCACTGAGGCAATTCTCCGAGTCATTGGCGATGTAATGTGTCCTGCACACTGATAGTGTCATTGAGAGGTCAACGTTAGAAAGAAAAACACTTATCAAGAGCAAAATGTTAAACTAAGTTAATTTTCTCAACTGAAATGATTTAAAAGGAAAATTACTGTGTTTACTGCAGTATTGTATTTAACTGTTGGGGAGTTAGTTCAGCAATAAGCGTGTTAGCGTGTTGAACTTTGCTATTAGCTCTGAACACAAACACCAGCTGAGGCTGATGGGTTATCAGCTTTGCAGGTATTTGATCAGTACTGGACAAATCGCCAGAGGCAAACTCAGGAGATCATTAAAGATAATAAAGTACACTGAAAAGTAGGGATGCAACGATATGGATTTTTTTCAACTGATACCGACAGCAAATAATTTACATTTTTCTAAATTAAAAAGAAATGTATAGCCTGTAGTTTATGTGCACATGAGGGTGAGAAATGCTGAGATGTAGTGAGAAGATATGGATGTTTTAAAACTGAAAGACACATTTGCTCCCTTGCCTCTCTCCTCTGGAGTTATTACCTCGCTGGCTGTCAGCGCTCTCTGCTGGCGTCTTGCATTTGGCACCGTGGCTGAAGGGGCTGAACTGTCCTCCATCTCTGTCTCCACACTGTCACTCTGCTTGTGTCACTGTCATCCACCTGAATGTGACCTGTTGAAAGAGTTGCAATGGTATGAGATTTTCAGGGTGCAGTAATCGGCCTTTTATGTTGGAGGACTTGGGCAACACGAATCTTGCCTGAGTTTCCAACTTGGAATTCTGTCTTGAATAACCATTTCACTGCGCTTTTCCATGTCGGAGGGAGTTCCATGTACAAAGGATTGCAGCAGAAGAACAGCACGTTAAAGATGACAGATGACACGCATTAATATACCTTCCCTAGCACACAAAATCTTTAACCCACACTGACAAGTACTTTGTGTTCAAGGCAGATCATCAGAGATTAATAATTAAGATCTAATTAGATTTAACTTCTTTAATAAATGAGCGTCAGTACATGTGATTTATTGTTTTGTTTTGTGCTGTGGTATCTTGGTATCAGCTGCTGAATTTCTTGTATCGTGACATCATTCCAAAGTATTTGTGTTGTCTCGTTGTTATTCAGTGGCTCAGTGAAGTTTGTGTCTCCAGTTAACAAACAGATCAACGATAAGGAGCGAGTAGCAGCCGCCATGGAGAATCCAAACCTGAGGGAGATCGTGGAGCAGTGTGTCACCGAGCCTGACGACTGACGGAGGAGGCTCCACCTATCTGAAACAAAACTTGGAGCCACAGTGTGTGTGTGTGTGTGTGTGTGTGTGTGTGTGTGTGTGTGTGTGTGTGTGTGTGTGTGTGTGTGTGTGTGTTGTATGTGAGAATGTTTGTTGCCACAGAGGATTTCTGAGCGTCTGCCTGACGGCGGAGGCTCGTGTCGGCTCACAGGAGTTTGCTGGTGTTTTGAGGAATTTCTGGAGAGTCTCCAGTGAAACGATTGAATACCAAGCGGCGAATGAAAGCCAAGATGGGAGCTGGAGTAAAGCCACAGCTGTGTGTTGACTTTCTGATCATTCCCTGCTGGATGGCGTGGCGGCGAACAGCAGCAGGTCTTTGTTGTCGTCTGAATCAGATGCTACAGAGGAAGTAGGCCAAGGTTTTCATCTTTTCCTGTGGTGACTGTTTTAAGAAGCCTGTTCTTTTGTAAATGAAATCATCCCCCGAATCAGTCAGATGCAAGTCTGAGTAAAGAGTCTGAATATTTTAGAGGTGATTATTTTTTATAAAAAGATGTGATGTACAAAAAAAATCAGGTATTAAAAGCTGTGTCAACTAGAGGCTGCGTTTGAGTCGTGTGTGATTAACAAATTAATGTGTCACATGTGTGTCTTCAATTAAATTTAGATCTAGATCTACAGTGCTTTCTACAGCTAACCAAAAAAAATGTAATAATTACATTTAAAATGTCTTATATGTCTCCTCACAGGCAGATAAATACAAGGAATCAAAGCTCTGCTCAGCTGTAGTAATGACAGGGCTTCACCTGTTGAGGCGCTGCTGGGCTGATTTAAAGATCCTGAGAGGAATAAATGACAGTTGAAGCTGAGTCGGACCACAGAGCTGACTGATCCATGTCTTCATTAGACCGTTAAATTCAACACATAAATTCAGCAGTTACGAAGGACTTCACACACAAAAAGATATAAATACATGAATAAATAAAGGAGGAATAAATTACAATATAGAACACAGCACAAGCGGAAACAAATGAAGACATGACACATAACGTTCATCCACAGAAATCCCTATAAAGGTGGGTTTTAGCAGCCTCTTAAAACAGTCTAAAGATTCAGTAAATCCGATCGGGGGAGGATTGGTCCAGAGGATTGGGGCTAAAACTGCAAATGCACCATTGCCTTTTGTTTTGCAGTAGGAGCGATGGATGGATTAAAGGCTGAGATCTGAGGATCGGAGTAGTCAAGAAGCAGAAATAAGGAATTAGGAGATTAGAAATGATGATGAAAAGTAAGCGTAATATAGCATGAATTGTGATCTTTTCTCCGAAAGTGATATAACTAGATAACAAATCATGCTGCACCTGCACTGGGTAAGGACTGACTGTTGACTGAAGACTTGTGCGAAAGAGATTGAAACAGTTGCATTTGAGATTCATATTCATGCAAGTAATTTCTATCAGCTATGAATAGATGCTTTCCTTTTTGTTTAACTAATCCAATAGAGTTTTGGGGCTTTGTGAGATCTGCATTAACTGATTTTAGAAAAGTTGTGAAACCAATGAAAAAGTGTTCACACATTTGCAAGAGAAAACTCCTGCTGTGCTGAGCAAAGCGATAATGAAGACCAAGTGGATCCAAGCGTATCTTAGCAATCAAGAAAAACTTCAACTAGAAGTTAGAGTCTGCCTGGAATATGAACGTGTGTGTGTATTTTCTTGATTTAAAAGCGTCCACACCAAAAGCCCTGTTTTCCGGATTGTTGGATTCCTGTAGACTCTGAGCTCTCTGAAGAAAACAACAGAGAAGACAACCTACAGTGTGTTTTGGTGTCTCTTCACACTCTCAGCTACGACTCTGAGGTTCAACGGTTTGAAGATTATTTGTGTTTTTTAAACAGAAAAAGAAAAAAGCAAAGCTTGTGCAACAACAATTTGAAAACAGACACGATGTTCTCTTTGGAAATATGTCCACATACCGCGCTCATAAACACTTGTATTTGACATCTTAAAGATATTTTTACAGAATCATGAATCATTTGGAGTGTAATCTGTGAGCAGAGCAGTATCCTGAACTGAACTCTGTCAAGAAACATTTAGATTCATGAACCACAGACTTATTTACACTTTGATAGTTCCAATTCACATCAATCTGGCAAGAAAATTAAATTACTTGACTTGAATCCAACTCAGTTAATTTGTCGTCTAATTAGTTATTTGTTCAGTGTTTCCTGATTTTCACAGGTTATGGTGTTTCCAGTTAGAGTCCACTACTTGCTTTTTTTCCCTTTCAAGTACGCATGAGATGAGCCACAGTATCTTGATAGAAAATGACACCTGAGGTGTACCCAGGCCAGATGAGATCTGTAATCACTCCAGCATGTTCTGGGTCTGCCCCGGGGCCTCCTACCAGTGGTATGTGCCCAAAACACCTCTAATGGGAGGCGCCCGGGAGGATCCTGATCAGATGCCTGAACCTCCTCAAGTGACCCTTCTTAACAGGAAGGAGCAGCAGCTCTACTCCGAGCTCCCCCCAGATGTCTGAGCTCCTCACCCTATCTCTAAGGCTGAGCCCAGACACCCTACGGAGGAAATCGAAAGCTTCGCCTTCTTGCTCATCTCCCCACCCAACTGCTGATACACATACACATAAACACAAACATAACTGAAACCACAAAATATCTCCATACTGCTCGTCCGTAGTGATTCAAGTGTCCTGAAGCCCCGACATAAAAAGTTGTTTGGAAAAACGTCATTTGAACTCTGTTTTTAGCCTCATTGTAGCCTGTAGCTCTGATGCCTCTCTGGGCACCGCACTCACGTGTGCGCGCTTGCAACTTTTTTGTCGGGGCTTCAGGACACTTGGATCACTACGGATGAGCAGTATGGAGATATTTTGTGGTTTCAATCATGTGTTTTTGGATGTATGCATTAGGTGGAGTTGTGTTGCTACCCACTCTCCCCTTGGATCTCCACAAGTGTTGTGAGGACTCTAAAACTTCACCTGAGCCTCCCTCGGCATATGGGTGAGTAGATAATGGCTGAATTTTCATTTTTGGGTGCTCTATCCTTTTCTTTCTCACACCTTCAACTCAAACCACCAAAATATATCATTTAATCATTACATTGATATCGTCTACTAGTCGTATACTCGTCGACTAATGGTCCTAAATGATGACTATTGGTCGACTAGGAAAATTCTTAGTCGGAGTTGTTTGTACACATTCACTGTTGAGTGTTGAGTCTGAACGAGCTTTGATAACAGGAGCAGAAATATAGAACATCACCAGACTAATCCTTTAATGCAGGCTGCCCTCATTAGATGTGGTCTGCTGTGAAGATCCGCTGGGTTTGGATCAGATGGGAAAAGGCTGCACACCGAATTCTGGCATGATGGTCAATGCACACACAACACGGCTTCGTAAAACAAAGACTTATATTGCAGCATGTTGTGCTGACTGACTGTGTAGACTTATTGAGTCCCCTCAGTCGTTAATATCATGGCTGTTTATGTGCAGCGAGCGAGGAGCGTCTGAAGGCAGCAGCGTGTGACTGTTCAGCTCCTTAATCCTGTCACGACCGACAAATATCAAGTGAAATGTCATCTGTGCACAACAAGGCACAGAGTCTTGTAAATATTAATACATCTTATCAGAGATCGGCTGTCTGGGGCTCAGCAGCCAGTGATCTCCGCACAAATCCTTCAGTTTGAGTTGATTTCTTTTCAACTGTGACAAAAAGTCGAGGCGAGAGGCTGGACACACAATTACGCCTACACACAGCAACAAAGAGTGTGAGCAGACCTTCAACTAGAACCAAACTTCTTTTGTGTTGTGACATTTTCTTGATGTCTGCATGATCAGACGGGGCTGTAATGTCAGGCTGAAGTGAAGCAGAGAGAAATTCTGCACGCTGGTCAGACATGATAAATAAAATACATCAAAGCCTCAACAAAATGCATCATCACAACCTACAAACAGGTGTAATCGACGCACTCATCTCTGCTCTGCAGCGCCTCAGGGCCTGTCGGAGGAAGTGACAAAAATTAATGTGTTTTGTTGCTCAGTTGAGCAGATTCCTTGTTACAAACAGACCTGAGGTGACAGCTTAGAGCCGAGACAAGGATACAAATCCTGTATGTGCGCTGCTTTGGACAGAATCAGGGAATTCTTGTTCAGACGTACAAGTTGAGATGTGATTACAAAGAGCCATTCATCATGACGACACCTGGCAGTGTTTTCAGTCTGTTCCTGTCCAGTGTATTCAACACTGGAAGATATCAAGAAGTTGGAGACAGAAGTGTGTTGTGAAGCAAGTTTTCTAATTGCTGTCACAGAGGAAACACGTCTGTGATGTCAGATGCAACTTTTTGACGATGACATGTTCAAGTGTTCTAGAAGTAAAAGTCCAGAGCCCTGGTTACCAGTAAAATTGGATGTTTGAGGTTACTTTTTCCATCAGCTTTACCTCTCAGTCATGTGAATGCTGCTTTATTGTGACATGTGATGCTTGTGTTGTGTTATCTCCACCAAGAAGGGTCAGGGTTCAGTTTCTTAGTTTGTCTGTTTGCCAGCAGGATTCCGGAAACACTTTGAGCCTGCTTGTCATGAAACTTGGTAGAAAGATGCAGCATGGATCACTGAATCACCCACTGAATTTTGGAGTGGAAATCAAATTATCAAATGCAAATCTTTACTCAGGAGGTCAAGGGTCAAACACGCAAAGGCAGTCAAAAAGGAAAAATTCATTCTGGGAAATCACACAAAAAGCAATGTCCATAAATCCAAGCAGAGTCAAAACCCAAGTCGTCAAACATAAATAAAGTTGGAGAGTATGAACATGCTAAGGTGACAATGACAATCTGGCGACTGAATGGTGGCAACTCTGGGCTTTAAATACAAAAGCTCTGATCACTAACTACACCCAGGTGAGTGGAACAAGACACAGGTGAAACACATGAGGTAATTAACAAAGGCGGGAAAACTCAGGAAGTAAAGTAAGCGCTGAACACGATGAGGGCAAATTTCAAAACAAAACAGGAAGTGGACACAAACACATGAACATAAACAGAATATCACAGTCGTGAGACAGGGCATTCCTGCACTCTCCAAGTGCCTTTCAAGTTTAAAGGAACAGTTCAGCCTAAAAATCCAATATATATTAAATGTCATATGTGTTGTGAGCAGTTTAATCCATCCATTTTCATCTGCTTATCTGGGGGCCGAGTCGGGGGGGCAGCAGGCCAAGCAAAGCACCCCAGACGTCCCTCTCCATCAATAACTACCTCCCCACACCAGCAAGGCAACTTAGGCAAGTAAAGTTAACGTTAGTGTCTGTCTGCACATTTTCTGGAGGAAAAAATAATATAAGTAGACATTTAACTTATGCTAGCATTTTATGTGTTATAGGAGGCAGTGTACAACAGCAGACCAGCATTCCCCAAGACCTGTCACAAGCTCCGCTAGACCTGTCATCCATAGATGAGCCTGCAAGCCGGTGATATATCCCCCAACATGAACACTCTCCTGCGGGCCCTCCTCACATTGCCGATGACCACATGTACTGTGGAGAGACTCTTTTTAGCTGTCAGTCGGATAGAAACAGGCACCAGGGCAACAATGTTGACAGATGGACTGAACTCCTTGTCCCTGCTTTCATTTGAAAGGGAATTAACTGATTCATTGGAATATAAGGACATTCTTGCTGTGTTCAGGACAAAACCTCATTGTCTTCTGCTTTAAGCCCCAAACGTAAACAGCCATCTCAGGATCTCTGGATGCCCACCCACAATCAAAATCCTGGCGCCGCTACTGCCAGACACCACACGGAGGAAACTCATTGCGGCTGTTTGTAGCCGTGATCTCATTCTTTTGGTCACTTCCGAGAGCTCATGACCATAGTTGAGGGTTGGGAAGTAGATGGACCAGTAAATCAAAGGCTCCCCTTCCGGTTCAGCTCTCTCTTCACCACAACAGTCCGGCACACCAAACCAGTGATCCATCTCGCTTTGAACGCCACAAGCTGAGTGCCGTCTGGTTCCATTATATTAAACAGAAGGCAGTCATCTCCAACACTCTGCAACCCACACCAAAAAAAAATATAATCTATATTGGTAGATAGTGTCACTCCCCTCAGCCCCCGTCATGCTCAGGCTAAGTGGCAGCACTTTCATGTCATTACCAGGGTGATCATGTTCTTTCAGTATTTAGGAACATTTTGAACTTTACAACTTTAAGCCGAGCTTTTAATTTGACATCATGCTTTGGGTAAGAAATGATTCTCATTTTCATCTCCATCAACCTGAATAATTGACACTTGAATGAAACCATTTAGGTATCTCTAAATTCATTTCACTCTAAATCCCAGCTTCGGGAAAATACGTCGTAGAGAGAGCTGCAGATAACAGATGGAGGAAAGTGAAACCGGAGTGAAAACCTTTCTGTCCCGAAGAGGTGACAGTTTAATCTCAGAGAGTGAATGAAGAAAAATGGCCCTGGAAGTTTCCGGAAGCACAAAGAGAGAAAGGATGAGATGGATGTCTGAGTGAATTTCTAACTCGCTGGCTGCATGGGAGCAAAAAGTAAGAAGGAAAGTGAGTCCAAGAAACCATTTCCTTCAAGACAATCGTTTTGACAGTGTGTGTTATTCTTGGCTGAGTTTCCGACCTTTATGCCACTTCATCAATCAGTCTGATGCCTGCAAGTCACTGTTTTGTTGGTTGGACAATGTTCTGTTCGTGTTCAAATACAAATCTGTGGATAAAAGGAAATACAACGATGAAGGACCAGAAGTATAAATGTACTAATCCAAGTTTTATACTGTTAAACGACCAGCAAAATGAGTTCATACCCGGGTTGTAGCCTCATTGTTAAGGGACGCTACAGTGTAGTAGAAATGGTAATATAACAACATAAAGAATCCGCAGCCTTGCAAGTGAGGTCTGGAAGAACTAAAACCTGCTGGTCAGACAGCAACATGGAAGAGGAGAGATGGAGGGACACTGGAGAAATGATCTGACAGAGCTGGGAGGTGAAGGAGTGTTGGCGATGAAGGGGGTGGTGGTCCTGCACTATAACGCCTCATTTCCACTTACATATGTGTACGGAGACTAAGCAACGTCCATTTATTTATTTGGGAATCTCTATGATATCTGATGTGACTGGCTGCGAGTACGTTAAAAAAAGTTCACTTTCGCAGCGGAATTCAGAGAGACTGTATAGAGACAGAGCGCAGCGCGTCATAATCTGAAAGCCACGCCCCCAAAGGTGAAACGAGGCCCGCTTTCCCCTCACACTTTCCCCCTCCGTTTCCAGCCTGTTGAGTTTTCCCTAAGTCCAAATGCTGAAAAGTTGCTGTGTGGTGGGCTGCACGGCCGATAAAAACCCAGAGCTTAGCTGTTATCAGCTGCCGAGCAGAAAAACGGAACCTTGTAGGAGACAAAAGTGGATACAGGAAATAAGACGTGAGGCTTCAACAGGGAAGAAATTGTGGGATCCTGACATGCCTATGTGTGCAGCAAACACCCTCCAAATGTATTTTTTAGAGTAACAGTTAACTATATTTATGTATGCTAAGCTAAAGCATTGACAGTATGAATGCAACTTCTGTTATAATTGTGCCCGGTGGCAGTGCTTCGTGCATTCCAGCAGTCGCTCTAGCACTTCTACCAGCATGTCTCAAAACAACAACATGTGCCGGTAGCAGGAGCAGGCTGACGGCTGAGCCTGCCGAAATGCTCATCTTCTTAAAAAAGAATCTCCACATCATGTTTTTTTTCAAGACAACCAAGGTAAGGAGAAGGGACACTGAGGTAGAGTGGCAATATTAAGCTTATCAGTATACCGATACGCCGCTGGATGGCGTCAGTTTCAAGCGCTGGTGGTGACAACGTAATATAAGGAGCTGGAAAGACCCCATGAGGCATATGGGTCCAACAAACCCCGGACTTTCACCCAAGAGCCCGGTGTTTGCTTCCTGTATGAATGTAGAGCCAAACCATGATGTTTCCTTCTTAACCTAACCACTTGCTTTTGCTGACCTCCTTGCGTTGGTTGTGGCGTCCTGGAAATCAACAGCAGATGTAGGGGGATACCTGGCACGTAATATGTAGACATGAAAGCCCACCGACAAAGCGGTGATATGTGAGGACACGGGATGAGAACGTGCTGGTGCAGCACATGAACACACGCTTCCATCCCATCAAATATAATTCAATCAGAAATGTTTTCCCTCAAAACGTACATGACTAAACAAATTAGCGGCATATAAATGACAGCAGGCAGCCTTCACCATCCCGAGGGATCCTGTCCACACTCATCTTCACATGAGCCTCAATCAAGATGCCTTATATCATTTATATCTCACGGCCAGAGTCCTCTTTTTTATTGCTAATGTAAATATAAATTGTTCTTCTTCCCATTGTAATTGCAATCATTTTATTCAGCACGATGATGCTCCCTCTCAGCCTGCCTCTTAACAAGAAGCGGATGAAAATGAATAAGCAAAAATCCTCATGTCACAACAGAGAAAAAGATAATTAACTGTACACAACTGGCACTATATACAGTAAAGCAAACACAGCACGTACGTCTCATGAGCACATCAGTAATTAGACGTTCTTAAGAATGCAGTGCCCTTCCTTCTGAGCTGCACTAATAAATTCTTATTAAATGTGAAGTATTCCACTTGATTCACTCCAAGATGTCAACTGATTCACTTCTGAATGTCACCCTCGCAGGGCAATAACAGCTGCTTCTTATTATTCTGTTGAGCTCTTTCAACAGCTTGGATGAGATTTCTCGGGTGTTGTTGGGCTCCCCTGAGCGGCACTGAGCTCCCTTCTGTTTGTTTTTTGCCTGCAGATACAGAAATTAAAATGTGCAATTAGATTTGCTGGGATTTATTCACAAAGCGCTGCAGCATAAGTGCAGTCACACATGCGAGCCATTAACATTGTATTCGCCAAATGCATTCAATACAAGCGAGAGAGTGAATAAAACATTGGCTTATTAGTATCTTTGCATCATGTGGAGTTCAACTTTGGTGACCGGTGAAGCCAGTTGCAAAAGAGTATGTGTGGTTGACCCGCTTGACTGTCATTGGCTGTAGGTTTCACCCTGACATTGCACATGTCTGCAAACCACAGATACTTTACATTTGCCCTTTATGTTTCAACAGTGCTGTGGTTATAGTGTGGTTTCGTTCAGACACAAAAGCAACTTGGTTATGGTTAGGAAAAGATCATGTTTAGCCTCAAATACCCTGTTCGGGGGGCACAATCCCAACAGCGATGACTTGGTAAAAAAACGATCTCATTCCGTGTCTAAACAGCCACTGGATAAACAACAACACATCACTACAAAACACCCACATTCGGTGCCTGGAAAGCAGCTGGAATCACAGTAATGACGGCTTAAATTAAAAGCGTTTGGTTTCAAACAGCGCTCTGCAGCTTGGCAGGTGTCTCGCCCAGGTGCTCACCATTCACCATCCCCTCCTCTGACAGAATTAGCTCATATACAGCATCACTTTAAAAAGATGATATAATTTGTATGAAAGGTAAAAATGAAATGTATTTGAGGTTTGCAGAATCATACAGTTTTTCCTTTTAGGGACTACGCTGAAGGAGACAATCATTTTGGCTGTGCCTAACCAGCTGATATTGTCTGATATCGGCCATGACAAATACAAAGTGCTTCACATGAGAGATGCCACCCAGCTGGCAGTGACTTTGGGAGACAGGCAGGGAAAGTTAGAAAATGGAAAATGTACCAATAAAAAAAATCTTATTTCACAATTTTATACAGCCCTCAAGGAACGAGTCCTAAAACCCAGAAATGAGTTAACATTTTAGCACTTCCTGTTCTCTCGTCCGGTCATTGGTTTTCTTGATTGGGTTTTTGGTTAGATGCCTGAAGTAACTTGACTTAAACCCGTTTGCTCTTTGGGGAGCATAGGTCATTCATGAGCTTCCTCCAGCTGGTTCGGTGTTGGGCGATCTTCTCTGCTTCCTTCCAAGATGTTCTTGTTCCCTTGAGTTTCGCCTCGACGGACCTTTTCCAGCTGTTTCTTGGTCTTCCTGCCTTTCTTTTCCCTTGTGGGTTCCAGGTTAAGGCCTGTCTGGTCGTGTTGGAAAATGGTTTTCTCAAGGTGTGCCCGATCCAGATCCATTTCCTGCGTTTGACTTGGGTTTCATTTTGTTCTTGTTGTGTGGTTTGCCAGAGCTCTTCGCTTGTGATGGTGTTAGGCTGGTAAATTCCCGGGACGTGTCGTAAGCATCTGTTAATGAATGTTTAGAGCTTGTTTGATGATGCTTTTGTAGTTCTCCATGTTTCTGCCCCCTATAGTAAGACTGATTTAACGTTGGAGCTGAAGACGTGGAGATGTAAGTAAGGTCTGTGGTTAACACAAGCTTAAGAGACCGTCATATTTTGTTTTACAACCTGGTCTCACTCCAGAGTTGTTGAACCCCGCCGTTTGGTCAGTGACTTACGGCATCAGACACCACCAAAAAAAAAAGCCATCCTTTCACGCTGGCGTAATACAGAGTCAGTCGCCCTAACCCCCAAATTCCACCAGATGCGCGTGGGTTGCATCTGCGCTCTAGAACGGCAGCAGAGCTGATACGTTTCAATTCTAGTCAATGTGTGTGCTTCCACCGGCTGCGGCTGTGCTGCGTTCTGGCTCCGTCACAGCTGCGGTGCTCTGGAACTGTGACCGTGCCTTTATCTATAACCTTTATTCTGGCAGTTACAGCCTTCCTCTTCCTCTTTCATCGTCCCCTCTGGAGCAGATCCTGCTGTCTCTGTCAAATTACATCTGGGATTATTTGTGTGCCTTGTTTCCTGTCGCTCCTCATAAACAAAGACAGACCTGCCTGTTTGTTTCCTCGTGGCTTCGTGCTGCACCTGAATGCAGTAAGGTGCTGTCGTCTCATGTTACACTTATGGCTGCTGTTTGTCTTTGTCTGTCCCATCAGCAGGAGCGACAGCACCTGTAGGACAGAATATTGATTTAAGATTTCTCCTCCCTGCTGTCGCTCTGTATGCTTCCACCTGAAGAGACATCATCCCTCCAAACATCTTGTTTTTATTTATATCCAGCCCGTGGGACAAGATGCCACACAGAATCACATTGTGGGGATTACACCCCCTCCACTCAAAAAGTTTCTTCATTTTCCCTCTTTTCCTTTGTTTGAAGGCGGAAGCTTCCCCTGAGCTCACATTAAAGGTCCAGCGTGTAGGATTGAGGGGCATCTGTTGGCAGAAATGGCTACTTTCATAAATATGTTTCCATTAGTGTACAATCACCTGAAGCTAAGGATTGTGTTTTCAGTACCTTTGAATGAGTCCTTTATATCTACATGTGTCTCAAAACGGACAAACCAAACACCGGCTGGCCCTAGTTAGGACTCCACTTCACCTGGCACAAAGCTCCTTTAACATTTATATATGAAATGTTCCATGTGCCCAAGTTTCTGTTTTGTGTTTGATGCATTCATCCACCACCAGCACTATACACTGAGCAACATCTGGCTTCATTTGAATCTATTTTGCACATCTATCAAGTATCTGATGCTTGATCCTGTATCTTGAGGTCACCATGGTAACCTACATCCCATGGTTTCAGCTCAGAGGATCAGATGAGAAGGGACAAAGGGCTCTTTTATTCAGAGTGCTATAGATCCAGATAGTAAGAGGATGCTTCCTCAGGGGATCCATTTCACAAGAGGGACTCATCAGCAGCTCGACACCCATTCGATGCTACTTCACAAAATGAAAGGAAGCATAATCAGGGTGCACTTTAGGGTTTAAAACCTATTAAACAATCAAATTTTTTTGTGAGTTGCCTTGGGAACAAGTGTCAGCTTATTAAATGCAATGTAATGAAATTAACAGAGGAGCTCATTCAGGTTTATTCAGGCTTTCAAATCGGTGTTGCAGCATCAGGTCTTTATGGACCTAATGATAACAAGAACAGGGCAATTAAATAGTTGATAAGCTGAAAAGCAAAAAGAAGAAAAGCTGTTTGTAGTTGGACTCTGATTACACTTTATGTCTAGTCCTCTTTTTCTTACAATTCGCAAGAGTCATATGGAAGGGATGAGAAACGTGCATCAAATAAAGCAGGTACGAAGCTCTTATTGGACACAAAACAAATCAAATTAGGCTTTTATCATTAAGCACATTATCTGATTACTGTAATGCAGTGATTGACTTTACTCGGCGTAAAGAAACTGGTGGATTGCCTCCTCTGGGTTGGGAGAGAGTTACTGCCTCAGGTGACGGAGTTCAATTATCTCGGGGTCTTGTTCACGTGTGAGGGTACAATGAAGCGCGAGATGGATTTATGACGTCATCTTGTTATTAAATGAATCACATGATGAGATGCAACAGGATTCGTCTGGTTCAGCTCAGCAGGTGATTCACAATGTACGTTCGTTTTGTGGTAATAAATAGAAGCAGAAACACACACACACACACACAATCCACCTGACATCCACTCAGGATGCTTCTCTTGTCACCTGTTGGGAACACTGCAGCACCCCCCTCATGCACTCTGACTATGAAAGAGTGAAGTGGCAGGTGTGTCAGGCTGATGGATTGGAGTCATAAATCATAAATGTAATTCAGTGTGTGATGTGAAGAGCCGAAAGATTCTCACCGAATCCCTGAGAGTGATCGTTGTGATTGATCTGTGGGCCGCAGGGATGGAACACAGCCGCGGTGTGCAGGTGGTACTAATAAGATGCTCAGATTTCACAGGCCATTAAAAAGTCATGTGGATGTGTCATGCAGAGAGACAGAGGCTGTGGTGGTGGAGAGGAAACACTGAGGCAGAACAGATCTAAACAGATTGTTTAGATGTTGAGTAGAATAGCAGACCTAGAGTCTCTCTCTGCTCACATTAACACAGTTTGTGTGCAGCTTCATATTCTGAGAGACAGTTGTGTGTGAGGCTGGAGTAGCACACAGGCAGAAGGACATCTGGCCTCCAGGGGCCTCAAATAACCCAGGTTCACTGTGTGTCGGCTGGTCGGAGATTTTACGATGAACGTTTCATTTTAACACTTATTTTTGTTTTCCCAGGACCCTCCAACACATTACTTTGGCCATGTTTGTGTCCACCGACATGTGGGAACTAGTTGGGATGCCCAGTGGTTTGTGGGTAACACTTTACTTGACGGTATCAACATAAGTGACATGACACTGTCACAACTATGTCATGAACTTGTCATAAACTTTATGTACATGTCATAAATGTTTATGACTGCTGTTATTAGTTTTTGTAATGACAAGTTCACATTAAATTTGTTTGGGATGTCCTTATAATGACAACTTGACATGAACCAGGATGACATTACCAGAAGATGTCTTCATCATAACAATAATAATCATTAAGTCAACTTGTCATAAACACAAAAAGAAGTGCATTTCCTGTTAATGTCAAGTCACACAGTCATGCACTTGTCATAAACATTATGTACATGTCATAAACATTTATGACTGCTGTCTTTAAGCATCATTTGGTTTTTGTAATGACAAGTTGACATTGTTTGGGTTGTCTGATTATGACAAGTTGACATTAATTAAAGTGACATTACCAGAGATTGTCTTTGTCATGACAAGTTGACATTAAATGTGTTTGGGATGTCTTTATTATGACAACTTGACATTAACCAGGATGACATTAACAGAAGATGTCTTGGTCATGACATGTCAACTTGTCATGACCAAGACATCTTCTGGTAATGTCACTTTGATCAATGTCAACTTGTCATAATCAAGACAACCCAAAAAATGTCAACTTGTCATTACAAAAACCGAATGACACTTAATGACAGCAGTCATAAACGTTTATGACATGCACATAATGTATATTTCACCTTCAAGTGAAGTGTTACCGGTTTGGGTTACACAAATCATTGTCTAGTTTCCATCCATCAGTTGTGTAGCGTGACATCACCACACCAAATCACTAATGCTAGTTAGTCTGAAACTCAGTGTATTTCAGATTTCCAGGGAGCGTTATAGCGTCTGTAGAGCTAAATATCTCAGGAGATAATCAGAAGTGTAGTCAACCTTGTCTCACTCCGACGTTGTCCAGTAGAGGGCACTTGTTAACACAGTCTTGTTGCTTGACTGTTGTTGACGATGCAGTGAGTTGCAGCTCCATAATTTAGGAGTATTGGCGTTTAAAGGCTAAGTTCGGTTTTTTGACACCTGGGCCTTATTTTTAGGAATAAATACCCTCGTAGACTCACCCAGACGATTTTGGTGGAGCTCGGAGCCGTTTTCGAGCAATTTAGATCCATCCGACGGCGTCTTCTCTCATGCCATAGAAGCGGACGGGGCCAGACATCGAAGCCCCTAAATTAGACATTATCTGCTGCGAAACTCGCTCATTTCACCTACATTTTATAAATGAATGGCCAGTGTTATCACCATGTCCGCTCAACTTCCTTGTTATGGTCATCCGGGGCTTTACAATGATGGGTCACTTTTGGTGACGTCATAGACGTGCGCCGCAGGAGCGCAGCTGAGTTCCGCCGGTGCTAGGCTAGGCTATACAGCTACACAGCTATTCTTGTGCAACATGACGGAATATTTATCCGATGTAGAAGTGTCTGATGACGACTCTGAGTATGATGGATGCCCGTATCGTTTTGAGCCAGAATACCGACAAGGAGCTATTTGAAAGGAGGATGCAGAGGGAAAGAGCCGAACAGCTGGCCAGAGAACAAGCGACCACTGCACGTCCACGAATGGGGGCTAACTGGTGTGTTGTGGACACTGCACGCCACAGACAACAGAAGAGAGCCTTTACTGCTCAGAGTGGGACTTGAGACCAGAGGAAACACGTATTGATGCCCCCCAAAGTACGTGTCTCACTACACTGGAAGATTTTTCTGCCATGACAAACCGGGCTGTGGTAGAGACTTTTTTTATGTCCCGAGAGTCAA